>JALIGW010000002.1:102234513-102542013 GCA_023053685.1 Diadophis punctatus similis
TTCAAGGGGCTTCCTGGAAACACACCCCCTCCCCCATGGGAAGCGCTGGCACCCTCCGAATTGCCTTCCTTGGCACAGAACAGTTCGGAGGACGGACTCCTGTATCCAGCAGGCACAGCTTGAAAGCCCCTTCCTCACCTGGTGGTGTGTTGTGCCTGCCTAAATTGCTATCCATCCAGGGGCAGGGGAAGATGGCATCACAGGGACGAGCAAGAGTAGTGTGTTAGGTGGGCAGAGGAGGCGAGGGCGAAGGCCACATCATGAGATGGGCATGCGGAGAGGTTGCGGGGGGGGGGGGCTCAGGAGGCTGGGATCTTCTGTGGGACAGGGAAGGGGGTGGTACTGGGTGTTTGGGGTGGGGTGGGGACTTATGATTTTTAGAAGATGAGACACACACACATGCACAATGGCCAAGAGGAGGATTTAACTTGGGGTTGTTTGGGAGAGAAAAATAGAGGGAGGGAGGGAAGGAAGAAAGGAAGGAAAAGAAAGGAAAGGAAAGGAAAGAGAAAGAAAAGGAAGGAAGGAGAGGGAAGGAAATGGAAGGAGGGAGGAAGGAAGAAAGGGAGAGAGGGAGGGAGGAAAGGAGGGAGGAAAGGAGGGAGGAAAGAAAGTAGGAAGGAAAGAGGGAGGGAGAGAAGGGAAGGGAACAGAGGGAAGGAAAATAGGAAGGGGAAGGAAAGGGAAGGAGGGAGGAGGGAGGGAAGGAAGGAAAGAAAAGGATAGTAGGAATGAAAGAGAGGGAGGGAAAGGAAAGGTGAGAAGGAAGGAAAGTAGGAAGGAAAAAGGGGGAAGGAAAGGGAGGGAGGAGAGAGAAGGATAGTAGAAAGGAAAGAGAGGGAGGGAAATTAAAGGTGAGAAGGAGAGGGAGGAAGGAAAAGGAAGGGAAGGAGGAAGGCAGGGAAGGAAGGAAAGTAGGAAGGAAAAAGGGAGGAAGGAAAGGGAAGGAAGAAAGGAAAGTAGGAAGGAAAAGGAGGGGAAAGGAAAGGGAAGAAGGGAAGGAAGGGAAAGAGAAGGAAGGAAGGAAAGGAACGGAGGAAGGAAAAAGGGAAGGAAGGGAAGGAAAGTAGGAAGGAAAAAGAAGGAAGGAAAGGGAGGAAGGGAAAGAGAAGGAGGGAAGGGAAGGGAAGGGAAGGAAGGCAGGCAAAGGCGGCAGAAACTCTGGTGGGCAACCCTTCCCGATCACCCGCCCCCATCGCTGCCCTCTTTCTGGACCGACTTTCCGGCCGCGGCGCCTCTTGGCCGAAGGAGCAGAAAAGAGGCAGCTGCGATTTCCACACGAGGTCTCCCTCCTCCTCCTCCTCCCGCCCCCCCAAACCCAACCCCCCAACCCAGCCCCCATAAAGCCCCACCCAGCCCTGCCTGCCCCCCCAAATCCAGCTTCTTACTGATTTAACAGCTCCGTGTATCTGTTGGCTGGTTTCTAGGGAAAAGAGCTTGCAAAATACAGAAACTCTTCTCGCTGCGAGTTGTTAATTGCTCACCCTCTTGAGAAGAGTTTCTGTATTTTGCAAGCTTTGCCAGGGGTCTCCAACCTTGGCAACTTTAAGACTTGTGGACTTTAACTGGCTGAGGAATTCTGGGAGTTGAAGTCCACAAGTCTTAAATTTGCCAAGGTTGGAGACCAGTGCTAAAGAGACCAGTCGACAGACACACGGAACTGTTAAAGTTCAGTAAGACGCCCGTCCCGTGGTCCGCCCAGCCCCCGCTGGGAAAAGAGTGGCGGGAAAAGTGGCGAGCAGGCGATTGGGTGGACATGGGCAGCGGCGCGGGGACAAGACCGGCGAACCACCTCCCGCCCCCTGGCCCCTCTTAGGGCCCCCTGTTGCCACCCTTGCCTCTCAGCGCCCCCTAAGGCATCCCACTGCCCACCGGGGGCGGTACCGCCCACTTTGGGAACCACTGCTCTAAACACTAACCCTTGAAACTCAACCCTGCCCAATATATACTTACTAACCCTGAAAGCCTAAACCAGTATACAATATTCCTCTTTCTCCTATTGTCCCCCTCCAACAACTGAAGTTTAAGGCATACTACTTTGGAAGATTTGACATTATTTTCATATTTATATTCTGCCTTTCACTCAGAAATATTCATAGCACTCCCTACTCCTATCTTTCCCCACAGCCACTCAGTCAGGTAGGTTGGGGTAAAAGATAGTGGCAAACACAAAATCCCTCACACTAGCTCTTCCATTTTATGTTTAATGCCATTTTATGTTTAAAAATCAACTGAAATAAAATGGTCTGGGCTAGTTTACACTTATAAAGTGCATTTTTACTGAAGGAAAAATGGGAAAATCCCTTCCAAATTGGCTTTCATTAAGAAGACCTTCATATTTTAGCTGCAATAAAAATGATTTAAATTTTTTTAATGATAGAAACATTGTTCAGTTGCTGGTACACAGAGGTTGGATTTATTTAAATCAAAGTAACTTAATTGATGTGTAACATAATCAAGTAACAAAAAAAGTTCTGCTTTCTGATGCATGTCAAATGGATTTTATAATTTTGTAATTTATTGCTTATTTATTTATATGCTGCCTTTATTATTTTTTATAAATAATAATCCAAATATAAGGCTGCAGTTAATTATACTTAAAGGACATAATAAAAAAGTTGACTTCCATATGTGTTATCTATTATTAAAGGTAAATTGTAAATTAAGAATATCTGATAATTTCTGCTTTAAAACACTAAATTAGATTACTTGCTTGAAAATTAATTGCCTAGGAGAGGGGTATCAACACTTCCTTTGTGAAATTTCAGATTGTTTATAAGCCCCCAAACACTGATTGTATGACAATAATTTAATTAATATTACTTTAACTAATAGTATTATTATTAATAATAAGAAAACAATACTAATAGAAAATAGATAAATTTCACCTTCAGGATTAGGGACTGGTATGGAATTCTACAGAGATCTCAAAAGGATAATTGAGCCCAGTTGACCTTCCATCATTCATCAACACCCTTTTGATCCCCAACCATCTGTTGATTCCCGCCTTTGGATAACCCCAACGGCTTTTGGTGATCAGTACTGACCACTTTGCAGAACCCAACTAGAACTTAGAAGCAAGGACTTGACTCACTAAGCAGAACACTTCCTAAGACTTTAACACTGGTGCCAGTTGTTTTAGAATTTAGATGAATTGAGTTCAGGCTTTTCTCGCACATTCTCCATTTTCTTTATCACCCAGAATTTAGCATTTACAAGAAACACTACAGCATTCGAGTGGTGGGACTTCCCCAAACTGTTCCAAATTACTGTCTTGGTTTCAAACTACTGCTAGAATAATGTTTATGTGTTGTAACTACAGGCTGGTTTTTCTTTCTTTTTTTATTAAAAAGTTTTTTATTTATAAAACAATTAAAAACAAACCTACAAAAACCAAGACAAAACAAAGACCAAAATACATAAAATTAAGTACATGATGGATTATCCAGTTTGCCTATTTACATTTGGTCATTTCTTTTTATAACATTTTTCTTATCATATAGAATCAAGTTTTAATACAGTTTCTAAATCTTTCCATCCTTTCCACTATTACATAATCTTGGCTTTCCTTTTTCCCCACCATTCATATACCGGTAGTTTGTCCCAGGTTTCATAGTATTCTGTATCCGATTTGTCCTTCAACTCTAACGTTAATCTATCCATCTCTGCACATATTAGTATTTTATCTAAAACTTCTTCCTCTGTAGGTATGTCTTTATTTTTCCATTTTTGAGCAAATATTATCCTTGCAGCGGTCAAAATATGTAGCATAAGGTAAAATGTGTTTTTTCCATATTTATCCATAGTTATTCCCAACAAGAAGAGTTCTGGTTTTAAATCTAATTTTATTTCCAATATTTCTTCCAACCATTGCTTTATTTTTTCCCAATATTCATGTGTTTTTTTACACTCCCACCACATATGGTAATATGTTCAGGCTGGTTTTTCTGATTTATCTAACTTGTTATGACAGTTCTTGTAAGGATTGCCTCTCCGTCTAACTTAAGAAAGCACGAACTTCTGAACTGAGTAGATCAAAAGGATTCTTTTATTAAGCAGATGTGAAAGCATTCAATTCAAAGCAAGATCTGAATACCCTTAGGCAAGCAGGTACAGTTAAACCTTAGAAACCCCTCCCCATTAGCCAGAATGCAGAGCCTGGCCAAAACACATGTGTGAAAATCAACTGCTCTGGGAACCAGATGGCATACGTTTCCCAGAGCATCTTCTGTCCCCTATTCAAGTGAAATTCCCACATTGCCCCTCATAAACCATCTCCCCAGATGAAGAGATCTCAAGATGACTGGTGCCAGGATATGCATTGTAAAACATCAGTTGATACAGCAATGCTGATAAATCTAACCCAAGACCCCCCTTTCTCTCAACTGAATGGCGGAGTCACTCTTTTGGGATTCTGACAGTTCTTTAAAACTGGAAAGTTTGGACATTGTTTCAGATGCTTTTAATTGGTTTAGTAGTACAGGTATTTCTGTAATATGAAGAAAAATGTTTAAATTTAAGAAAGTAAATGTCTACAGCATATCTTTTCAGTTCAATACATGGATTCTATGGGATATACTAGTACTATACTAAACTAGTACTCCCACTAGTATTAGTACATTAGGAATGAATTAGAATAATGTTCCTGGGTCAGCAGAAAGAGAAAATACGGCAGAAAGTTGTTACAAGAATTAGTCCAGGCTGTAAAGTTTTGAAAATGGGGAAGTGAAAGTGTATGTGTGGGTGGACCATCTTCTTCAGATGCTAGTCCTGTCCCTAGTGAAGTTTCTTACCATATAATAAGTCAGCAAAGGAGGAAAATAGAACACCTTCTTGGAAAGCAGAAGTAGTACGCTGGGAATTCCCAAGTGTGGTAGAAGTCCCAGAAGAGGAAGTGAAACTCCAAGGAAGAAGCAGAGAGAGGCTCAAAGTGAAAAACCTTTAAAGAAGTGAGAAATTCCTGAGAGAGAACAGGGGAGTGAAAAGCCATAGTAGACAAACTTGTTTGTGGGGGGTCCTTTGTGCTTTCTGAGCTTGCTTGTTTTGTTGCAGACAATTCATTTCCCAACTAGGTAACATCATCAATGAATCATCTAACAGTGATGTTGCTACCTATTTAGATAATAAATCATCTGCAAGAAAGCAACCAAGCTCAGAGAGCACCAAGGACCCCACAGTTCAACTCTGAGTTACAAATATTCTCTTCTATTGGTACAAACATGTTTGGTATATTTATGGAACAGTGTGACATTGCATAGATCTAAGATAACTCAGGTAACAAAACTTCAAAACAGTTTGAAATATTTATTTTTTATTACAATCCTATTGCATTACAGTAGTAATACAATACAGCAGTTTCCTGATGTCCACAAAATATATTAGTTGTTAAAGGAAAACTATGCATATAACATATATATTTTTTAAAAATAGAATAACAGAGTTGGAAGGGACCTTGGAGATCTTTTAATCCAACCTCCTGCTCAAGCAGGAGAGCTTATACCATTTTAGACAAATGGCTGTCCAGTTTCTTCTTAAAAGCTTCCAGTGATGGAGTGTCCACAATTTCTGAAGGCAAGCCGTTCCACTGATTAATTCTTCTCACTGCGAGGACATTTTTCCTTGTTTCTAGATTGGTTTCTCTCCTGGATTAGTTTCCATCCATTGTTTCTTGATTTGCCCTCTGGTGCTTTGGAAAATAGGTTTTCCTCTTCTTTGTGGCAGCCCCTCAAAGAATACAAATTGGAACACTGCTATCATGTCACCCCTAGTCCTTCTTTTCACTAAACTAGACATACCCAATTCCTGCAACTGTTCTTCATATGTTTTAGCCTTCAGCCCCCTAATCATCTTTGTTGTTCCCTCTCTGCACTCTTTCGGGGAAGGGCCTTCTCTGTGGCTGCCCCGGCTCTCTGGAACCAACTACCCCCTGAGATCCGGACTGCCCCCACTCTATTGGCCTTCTGGAAAGCATAAGGTGACCAGACGTCCTGCTTTTGGCGGGACAGACACGCTTTTCAAGCGTGTGTCCCGCGTCCCGCATTCTTTTCAAAAAGTCCCGCTTTTTTGAAAAGAATGCGGAAACAGCGGGACGTCTGGTCACCTTAATAAGGGGAAGCAAAAGAGAGGTCGGGCAAGTCGGGCGGAATTTCAGAGAGCCGTCTGCCTGCTGGGGAGAGGGGGAAGGGGGGCTGCTCCTCCTCTCCTTCCCCCGCCCCATCCCTAGCCCCGCCCTCAGAGGCGCCGCTGCTGTTGGGATGCGGGGGGAGGGACGAGGAGCCGGCGGCGCAAACAGCCCTTCCTCGTCCCCCTCCCCTTCCTTCCCCCCGTCGCCTCGCTGCCGCCGTTGCCCTGGGGCCGGGTGGGCGACCGGGAGACCGCGGCGCTTGGATGCCTGCAGCTCGTGACAGGTAAGCTGCCGGCTGCCTCCTTTCCCCGTCTCCCGCCTCCCGTTCGTTGCTTGCCAGCCCGGCTGAAGGGGAGGCGGGAGGCGAGGAAAGGCCTCCCGAAGGGGAGGCGGGCTCCCGAAGGGCTGCCGGCTCCCGAAGGGGAGGCGGGAGGCCTTTCCTCGCCTCCCGCCTCCCCTTCGGGAGCCGGCAGCCCTTCGGGAGCCCGCCTCCCCTTCGGGAGGCCTTTCCTTGCCTCCCGCCTCCCCTTCAGCCGGGCTGGCAAGCAACGAACGGGAGGCGGAGACGGGGAAAGGAGGCAGCCGGCAGCTTACCTGTCACGAGCTGCAGGCATCCAAGCGCCCTCCCGCCTCCCCCCCCACCTGGACGCCGACATTTGCTGTTTTGCCCTCTGCGCATGCGCAGCGTTCTGCGCATGCGCAGAGGGCAAAACGGCGGCGCCCAGGCGGGCCCGCCCCCCCCCGTCCCGCCTTAAAAAAAAAATCTGGTCACTTTAGGAAAGCATTGAAGACCTGGCTTTTCCGGCAGGCTTGGGGGTGCTGATCTCGCAATTTACGAGGTCTGGCCTTGAATGATATGTATGTAGGTGATTTTAAACTGTTTTTTAATCTTTTATGATGTTTTTAAATGTATTTTCTATATCCTGTTGTAAGCCGCCCAGAGTCCTTCTGGAGTTGAGCAGCATAGAAATACAATACAATAAATTAAATTAAATTAAATTAATTAAATTAATTAAGTTTCCACTGCTTCAACACTTTTTTATAATGTGGTGACCAAAACCGGATGCAGTATTCCAAGTGTGATCTTACTAGGAATTTGTAAAGTGGTACTAATACTACATGTGATCTTGATTCTGTCCCTTTGTTAATGCAACCTAGAATTGCATTGGCTTTTTTGACTGCTGCTGCACACTGCTGCAATTCTGCCTAAAATAATTTTGTCCATTGGTTTCTAAAAGGCTCTTGGTGCACCATGACAATCAAATCATTTTTGTAGATGACTACTTGAGTTGTTGCGTGGGCTGCCTTCTCCTCAGAATTCCTTTCCAGAGATATTTGGTATCTCATATTTGCATTTGGTTATGCCCCTGAATAGGCCCCTGATATTTAACTCCACATACCTACAGTAGATCATCTGCTCTAGACACATCGCTGCCACATGCAGGGCAGCAAAAGTAGTCCATGGGACTACGGTAAAAAAAAAAATAGTTCAGACCTTGCAACTTCATGAGATCTTTATTTTTTTTAATGAGAAGTTGGAAGGTTTAAATATTTTTTTTACCGTAGTCCCACAGACTGCTTTTATTGCCTTGCACATGGCAGCGGTGCAGGAGCTGGAAAACAGGTTAGTGAAGGGATGTGGCTGCCATGGGGGATGGTGAGAGTTTGGCATGGGTGGCCTGGCTGAAGGGCTCTCAGGTAAGTTGGTGCAGGTGGGGCAGCTCTGCACCCCCTGCCTTGCTTTATCCTCCGTGTGTGTGTGTGTGTGTGTGTGTGTGTGAGAGAGAGAGAGAGAGAGAGAGGGAGAGGGAGAGGGAGAGGGAGAGGGAGAGGGAGGGAGGGAGGGAGGGAGAGAGAGAGAGAGAGAGAGAGAGAGAGAGAGAGAGAGAGAGAGAGAGAGAGAGAGAGAGAGAGAGAGAGAGAGAGAGAGAGAGATCCAATCCAACCTCAAGAGAGATATACCAGGGCTGGCGGCAGCAGTGGCAGCACTTCAGTGCCTGGCCGTCGGGGCATTTCTCACTCGGCCGCTTTTCCTCTTCCTTCTCCCTGCTCCTCCTCCTCCTTCAGACAAAAGCTGCACTTTTTGTCTGTCCATTGCAGCGCAGCGCCCGGGATTTACTTTGACAGGGGGCCAAGGGGGAGTGTGGCCTGGGGATGGTCAATCCCCGTTCGTGGTGTGGTGGAGAAGGCGGAAGGCAATCTCTGTTCCCACAGTTAAAGTTCTGTTTCCCTTCTATAAGGGAACCTATGCAAAACAGGACTTACGAAGTTCTGCCTTCTCATCATCACAACTTCCTGACATCTCCCCTCTGTGGCCTTTTCTTCCTATTGAGCTCACAAAACACTTTTTTTTGCACCCTGAATACTCTCTTTCTACAGTATACAGGTCTATATAAAAATTAACAGAGTTGGAAGGGACCTTGTAGGTCATCTAATCCAACCCGCCCCCCCGCCCAAAGACCCTACACCATTTTTGACAGATGGCAGTCTAGTCTCTTCTTGAAAGCTTCCAGTGAGGAAGCTCCCACAACTTCTGAAGGCAAGCTGTTCCATTGGTTGATTGCTCTCACCGTCAGAAAATTTCTCCTTTCCAGGTTAAATTACTCCTTGTTCAGTTTCTATCCACTATTCCTTGTCTGGCCTTCAGGTGCTTTGGAAAATAGCTTGACCCCCTCCTCTCTGTGGCAGCCCCTCAAATATGGGAACACTGCTATCATGTGTCCCCTGGTCCTTCTCTTCACTAGACTAGCCATGCCCAGTTCTTGTAACCGTTCTTCATATGTTTAAGTCTCCAGTCCCCTAATCATCCTGGTTGCTCTTCTCTGCACTTTTAGAGTAACATCTTTTTATAGTGTGGTGACCAAAATTGGATGCAGTATTCTAGGTGTGGTCTTACTAAGGCATTACAGAGTGGTATTAGTACCTCACTTGATCTTGATTGTATCCCTCTGTTAATGCAATTTAGGATTGCATTGGCTTTTTTGGCTGCCACTGCACACTGTTGGCTCATGTTTAATTGGTAAGAGACTGTGCTCCTCCTCCTATTTCTTATTATTGTCCCTTTTTATGTTCACTGTTTCAGAGTTATCTTTGTATCCTTGATGGCCTTTGTATATTCCTCCCATTTTTACCTCTTGTCAAAATTAGGCAGCTATTGTCTTTTTGGTACCTTCCCATATTCAGCATTTAAAGCTATTGGAACTGACCTACCCTGCTCTTCTGAAGTTCTGTATGCAGACCTGACTCTTAGTGCCTCATCTGCTTCATATTACAGTTTCCGGACTGCTGGTCTATTATATGTAAGCACATAGACTCACACATGTCAACATACAACTTCTTACTCCTTTTCTGTATTTTTACAATATGCTTAACCCAAAAGCATAAAATGTGATGGATATGATAAAGCTGATAATCACAGGCAGCTTATTTTCTATTTTTCTATTTCTTTGATTGTAGATTGCCATATTCGTATATCCATAGTTGGTGTTGAAGGAGAAGATACTGTTTTGTCACCATTAGTTGCAGGCGATGGCAGCCTAACAAGAATTAATTGGAAGAAAGGAGACAATATAGTGGCTAGCTCCTGGTTCAGTTTGCCTCCTGGAAAGGAAAAACAAAGACTGAGTCTTGATTCTTCCTCTGGCAATTTGTTTCTCAAAAACCTTTCAAAAGAGGATACTGGAAATTATACAGCAGACGTTTTCATTCAAGAGAAAATCAAAGAAATATGTTATGATCTGAAAATACTAGGTAAGCAGCATATGCTAGATCACATACTAAAGAGGCATAAAAGTTCTATTTTCATTTTAAATTAACATTGCATGAATGTTTACATTATCACAGTGTAAAGTAATATGCCATATTCTGTACTGGTGTAATATAAAGATATTAATAGACTTTATAACTATAGAAATGAATATTTGAAATAATTGTAAAACCCAAGATAATTAAAATAGAAATTATTCACTTTGGTCAAGTCTTTGTGTACTGACCCACTCACTTACATGCACATGACAGTGGTTTAGTGGTTTTATTCCCCAGCAATTCCCTTCACCAAAACCCCAGAACTGTCCAGCCAAAAGCAAACCAACGCTAGTCTACAGAGCGATGGCCAATAGGTCCACAAGGCTCATTGTTCCCAAAGATCCCAAAGAAAATAAGTACAATAGGCAAATTAAACCCGCAATAGGGTTCAGGAGGCAAGAAGAGTCCAGAGTCCATAAGGCACAGTCCAAAGCAAGGCAGGAATCTCAAGGACCAAGAAACACGCAACTAGGAAATGAACATGTTGTTCCCAGCATTGCTTCCATCTGTCTGCTGTGCTAAACAGCCAGCTTCTGGTGCATCCCGTCAAGAGCGACAAGACAGAAAACCACTGGAGAAAAAACTGTTCTCATCTCCATTCCTAGCCTATTCATTAGGTCTGAAACCAATGATTGGCTGGCAGTTTCAGGTCGTTTTTATGGGATTGGGTTGCAACAGAAGCAGCCTTGTACAGAACAGTTGGACATATCCAAAGTTGTGTATTTATCAAATTTAGACACTGCCCATCTCACTCTCCAAATGACTCAGGGCAGTATAGATAAAACCATAAAACCATATAAAAGAGACATAATTAAAAATAGAATTAAAATGAAATACATTTTGCCTTTGAAATACCAGTTTCTACCAGGTATTGTGAACAACTGCTTATATAGCACCTTAACAGTAACAGAGTTGGAAGGGGCCTTGGAGGTCATCTAGTCCAACCCCCTGCTCACGCAGGAGATCTATACTAGGGATTCGAGCCGCTGAACTGCCAACCTTTCTGATCGACAAGCTGGTTTCTGAAATACGCATTTCAAGGTAATTACACTATGGTCTGATAAATAGCAAACATCAATATTACATTCTGTAATTTGATGATATAAAATTAATGTTATTAAAAAATAATCAAGCCTAAAAATTGTGATGCACACTTGAATAAAACGTATTTTCTTTTGGTGATTACATCAAATGCCAGGAGTCTATTGAATAAATTTTTTACATATAAGTCTTAACTGTTTCCTTTACTAATGATTTTTTTTTAATGCCCGGCAGATAGTTGTGCAGCTATATTAAGCTACCTGTGAACATTTAGGTCTTGGTGCCATCCCAATAGTCCATTAAAAAACAAAATCATATGCAATGGACAGTTTTATTTACCTGATGATCAAAGTCTTTGTCCACACAATCTGATAATTTAGAGTTTGAAAACACTTTGATCGGGAGAGAGGTGAAAGACATATTTTTATTTTGCGTAGAAAAAAAAATACCTGGTCTAAGAAGTGCATGGATGTGTGTGTATGTTTGGCTAAAAACCTAATTTAAACGAAGCCATAGAAATATTGTCATGTAAGCCTTCTACATGTAACTCAAACTTCTATTTTATTTATCACTTTGTGCTTATCTTGCATCTTCAGTACGGCCTGATATAAACTGCTCCGTTAACAATGATACAATTCAATTAAGCTGTACATCAGCAAGTCAGGATCTACCTCTGAGATACTCTTGGGACTACATCAGAAATGAAGAAAAGACCTTTGTGAAGGATTCGGTTGTTCTGCTTCAGAGGAACTCAGACCATTTCCAGAAAATTACATGTTATGTTACAGCTTTCAATTCAAGTGCCAACAGTTCCATCAATCTGAGTGACTGTATTATACTGGTAGAAGGTAGGCTTTGGGATTATTTATGGATAGACTTTGCCTTAAAACTGTAATAAATACTGGAAAATTCATTGTTGAACAGTGTGGTCATTAAGTCACATGACTGCACCCAATTTTATGACCTTTTTTGCTGCAGTCATTAAGCAAATCACCACAGTTGTTAAACAAGACATCATGTGACCACGATTTGTGACTTTCTCTGTTAGCTTCCCCCATTGCCTTTCCTTGTCGGAAGCCAGCTGGGAAGGTCACAAATGACTGTGGGATGCTGAAACTGTTGTAAATGTGTGATGATTGCCAAGGACCCAAATCACAATAACACGACTGCAGAGATGCTATGACAGTTGTATGTGCGAGGACCAGTCATAAGTCATTGTTTTTAGCACTGTTGTAATGGTCAGGTTAGATAGTCTTCGACTTATGACCACAATTGGGGTCGGAATTTCCATTGTTAAACAAGACAGTTGTTAAGTGAATTGCACCCAATTTTGTGACTTTCTTGCCACAGTTGTTAAGTGAGTCACTGAGGTTGTTCAGTTAATCATGAGGTTGTTATGTGAATCTGGCTTCTCCCATTGACATTGCTTGTTGGAAGCTGGCAGGGAAGGTCACAAATGGTGATTACATGACCCTGGGACATTGCAATCAGCATAAATACATGCTGGTTGCTAAGCACCCAGATTTTCAACATATGATCTAAGAAATATTGCAATGGATGTAAATGTGAGGACTAGTCTTGAGTCACGTTTTTCAATGCTGTTGTAACTGAATGGTCACTAAACGAATGGTCGTAAGCCAAGGACTATCTGTTGTCTATGGTTTCTTTTCAGATTTATGAAATGACTGACATTGTGGAAATGTTCAGTCACTAAATATTCATTTCCGACAATAGCAAAGACAAGCTGCTATTTAGGCTAAAAGAAAAGAAATAAATGAAGAATGTAAGAATCTAAAGTGAAAGGGCACATTAAAAGGGGAGGGGCTTCATCAAATAATTGAGGCTGCCATCTTGACCTGTTTTCCTCACCCTTTCACATGGATGCTGTAGAATTGAGGATCTAAACTTCAATAGAAAAAAGTGTTTCTTAAACCTGTGATTTTCTTTTCCAATCTTATTTTAAAGTATAAAAATTAATAAAGTTGAAAAAGACAAATTAGCAATGAAATCAACAGAATATTTATTTCCAGAGCTAACAAATAAAAAGCTGCTTTCACAGAAAGGGAACTGATGATATTCTGAATATGCAGAATATATCAATCAGTAGGTAATACTCAGAATACTGTATTTTTCGGAGTATAAGACACACCTTTTTACTCCCAAAAAAGGGGTCAAAAAGTGGGTGCGTCTTATACTCCGAATGTAGCCCCCACTCACCTGCCAGCCGCCACTCAGCCTGGGGAGGAAAGCGTTTTCAGGCGGCAGCGCTGCGATCCCCTCCCCGATTCCAAAAACAGAGCATGCAGAGACCAAAAAAGAGCATCGCGTTTCAGGCGGCGGGCAGCGCCGGTTGCACGCCCCGTTTTTGGAATGGGGAAGGAAGTGTTTTCGGGCTGCAGCGCCGGCCGGAACCACCCACCGCCTGAAACGCAATGCTCTTTTTTTGCCTCTGCAAAAAATCTTTTCTCCCCATTCCAAAAACAGGGCATGTGGAGGCAAAAAAAGAACATTGCGTTTCAGGCATTTTCGGCCGGTTCCAGCCATTGCTGGCCACCGCCGCTGCCGCCGTTGCTGGCCGGAGCTGCAGCCGCTGTTGCTGGGAGCCGCTGGAGCCCCAGCCACCGTTGCAGCCCCCGCCCCCGCCGCAGGACCTGCCGCTGCCGCCGCCCCCGTTGCAGCCCCCGCCACCGCTGCAGGACCCGCCGCCACTGCCGGCCCTGTTGCAACCCCCGCCCCCGCTGCAGGACCCACTGCCGATGCCAACGCAGTCCCGACGCCGCCGATACTCGCCACCACCGATACTCGCTGCCGCCGGAGCCACCGCTGCTGCTGCCCGAAGCGAGCAGCCTGACAGGTTTGAAGACCAACTTCCAAGTTTGAAGAGCCCTGGATTAGGGGTGCAAGGGTTTTCAAACTTGGCAAGTTTAAGACTAGTGGACTTCAACTCCCAGAATTCCTCCTCCAGTCATGCTAGCTTCACATTCATAACTCTTAATTTCTCAGTAAATTAAAATAGTCTTTAATGCACAGCCAAGAATCAGTGGCATCCATGGGAAAAGCCAAAACAAACATGACAAGAGACATAGCATCACGAGACAAGCCTAGATCCTTCCTTAAGTGCATATATAAAAGATGCTGAGTTTGAATTGTAACACCATAGATTTATCTTGCCACCTTTTGACATTTGCACAAAATGCCATGCAGAACATTAGGCATTACTACACAAATCACTCAAATGATATCATTTGTATTAAAGTCGAAGTTAAACTTTATATGAGTCACTCATCCAGAAAGGCTAGAATACACACAACAGTGTTACAAAGCCCTGTAGATGTGCATAATTAACTTTGCTATCAACAGTGCATGAATTCTACACACTGTTAATGTAAATTTTACAACAGAAAGAGCTGTCTTATGATGTTTGCCATCCAAAAGAAGCTGTGTATAGAAATTTTCTGTCCAGTAAGAGAATAACAGAAATAGGCTCAGAAGAGGGGGTAGTAACTCATTACAGATGTCTTAATAAAGTTGCAGTACATGTAGTCCTCAAATTACAACAGTTCATTTAGTAACTGTCCAAAGTTACAATGATACTGAAAAAAGTGACTGTTTTTCACACTTACAACCATTTCAGCATCCCCGTGGTCACTTGATCAAAATTTGGCCACTTGGCAAGAGGCATGTATTTACGGAATGGGACTGTTCTCCTCCTCTGCTCTGCCGCGCCTGTTTTGTCCCCAGCCTTCCGCCCCCAAACAATCCGGCACTGCCTTTTCTCCTTGGCCCCTTCGCCTAACGGGCCAAAAAGCCAGTTCACCCCGGGCTTTTGGGCGCACAGGACACTTTGCCCCCAGCCAATCAGAGGAGCAAGAATTCCACCCCCTTGGAAGCAGCCTTTTTAGGAGAAGGAAAGGGGGATGAGGCTTCCCTCTCTTGCTTAAAAGAGACACGTTTTTGAGGTGGTCCCAACGAAAGAAAGTGGAAGGGGGAAGAGTGCTTTGGGGGGAACCAGTCAGGAACAATGGAGGCCGTATATATTCTCTTTTAAGCAAGAGAGGGAAGCCTCATCCCCCTTTCCTTCTCCTAAAAAGGCTGCTTCCAAGGGGGTGGGATTCTTGCTCCTCTGATTGGCTGGGGGCAAAGTGTCCTGTGTGCCCAAAAGCCCGGGATGAACTGGCTTTTTGGCCCGTTAGGCGAAGGGGCCAAGGAGAAAAGGCAGTGCCGGATTGTTTGGGGGCGGAAGGCTGGGGACAAAACAGGCGCGGCAGAGTGGAGGAGGCGAACAGTCATAGACCCATGTATGACGGTTGCAGTGTCCCAGAGTCATATGATCCTTTTGTGAATTTCTGACAAGTAAATTCAATGGGGAAGCCAGATTCACTCAATAACTATGTTATTAACTTAGCAACTACAGTGATTCACTTCACAACTATGGCAAGAAAGGTCGTAAAATACAGCAAAATTCACTTAACAACGATCTCACTTAACAACAGAAAATTTGTTTATAATTCAATTCTGACCATAAGTTGAGGACTACCTGACAACAATTTAGATCCCCTGGAAGACAGGAGGAGGACTCAGCACCTAAATAGCCCCTTCTAATTCTATGATTGTAGGAGACAGAGTCCTTATCTTTGTTTGAGTTATCTCATTTCAATTGTTATGTCTGTTTCTTCTATTATTATATAATCTCAAGATATTTTCCCTCCTTTTATATGTATACTGTGTTCATACCTAAATAATTGTTAATTTAATTTTTTAGTACAAGTTGTATTCTGTTGCAATATAATTAATACTTACAGTATGTATATTGTCTGGAAAACTTGAAAGAATTAGCAAAAAAAGCTAAATTTAATATTCTGGGCACATGCACATAAGGACGTTTTCTGATTTTAGATGACTTTCAACATAATATTTTCAAATTTGCTTTTTTAGAACCTGATCATCAGTCAAGAAGTAGACTACATTTAATCGCAATACCAATATTTATAGTATTAGTTCCAGTTCTTGTCTACTGCATAAGTAAGTGAATTTTTTGCAGTTTATTTTTCTTCTACTACTCTTTTTCTGGAAATAAATATGGAATTCTGAATTTTGTTCTGAGTTCACAGACCCAGACACACACAGACAGCTAGCCAGCAGAAGAAAGACTGCTTAATACTGTGTAAACCAGTGGTGGGATTCAAAATATTTTACTACCGGTTCTGTGTGCGTGGCTTGGTGGGCGTGGTGCATCTTGGTGGGTGTGGCTGTGGTGGGCGTGGCTTAGTGGGCATGGCAGAGGGAGGATACTGTAAAATCTCCATTCCCTCCCCACTCCAGGGGAAGGTTACTGCAAAATCCCCATTCCCTCTTGATCAGCTGGAACTCAGGAGGCAGAGAATAGATGGGGGCGGGGCCAGTCAGAGGTGGTATTTACCGGTTCTCCGAACTACTCAAAATTTCTGCTACCGGTTCTCCAGAACTGTCAGAACCTGCTGAATCCCACCTCTGGTGTAAACATAGGACAAAGTACTATACTTACAAGACTGTCTCTATATATTTTGTAAACACTAGAGTAACCAAGTGTAAATTATGTAATGTATGCCTTAATTCTTAGAACTTAACTAAATGATTTAAATTTCTGCTGCTTTGCCTATACTACAAAAATCTTTAACTGTTTCACTTCCTTCCCCACTTAGTTCTGCCACTACCTAAAGTTCAGAACTGCATTTTCTCCCTGCTGGCTATTTTCTGCAGATTCTTCTTTGGCTCCCTTCTGGTTCTTCTCTTTGACTATGGTGTGTCTGGCTCCTGTTTCCTTTGCTACATGTCCCATCCGATCAGCTCTCCTCACAGCAACATCTTCTGTCAAGCTTAAAAGAAATCACCCTTCCTTCTGTCTACCTGCTGTAATTGTTGCTTTTCGTTCTTTCTTTGGAAACCTACTGTATGAACAACTTTAAAGTAATTCTGAGATGCTTAAACTTCCCTTCCCCTTCTCTGCAAGTACCCACGTGTTTAAACTGAGCAGATGACAGACCACTGCAGAGAAAAAAATATTGACAGTCTCGCATAGCAATTTTTCCGATTCAAGGCAGTTCATCTTTCCATGTACATCATGCTCCAATGATAAAGAACCTAAAATGTTTAAGAGTGGTATGCTAATCATGAGAATTGGAAACAAGCCTCTGGGTTCCCATATTTTTTGGAAATATTTCTATTTAATTAACCCTTGCAATATTTATAACAAGAATTTTACCTCCCCTCAAATATACACAAAAATCCAAGGGATTTCTAAATTGGGGAAGCATTCTTTGGTTCCCCTGTCGTGGTCAGGCCACTCCCTGGTAACCATGAGTTTTTCTGGTGCAGTCCTCCACCACAGAGGGGAGTTGATGTCCTATTCTGCTGCTGGAGGCTTGTGGGGTTTTGGATGGGGAACAACAGACTTCAGTTCAACCTTAGCAAGACGGAGTGCTTGTGTTTGGGGGTTATCGGGTTCCGAGAACTTGACTTCTTTGGTATGGTCTGCCACAAACAGACCCTGTACACAACTGGGGAGATCCTTCTGTTCAATGAGCAGGTGGTAGTTGTAACTAAGAGGCCTTTTACACAACTTCAGGTTGTGTGTCAGAATAACACAGTTGGAAGGGACCTTGTAGGTCTTTAAATCCAACCGCCTGCACAAGTAGAAGATACTATACCATTTCAGACAAATGGCTGTCCAGTCTCTTTGTCAGGCCAAAGCCATTTTATTTGGGAGCTTAGGCCTGCCACACTTTATACTATTTTACTATGCATTTTCTACTGTGGAAAAATGGGAGGGGGGATTGCATGAGGTTGTTAGTATGTAGCCATTACAAATTCTTTCTAGAAAGCTAAGATCATCCTTTGTCTCTGCACCTCTGCACCTGCACGGAAGGAGATGGGTGGACTCTGCCAGCATGGCAATTGAAGATTGGACAACGTGATGGATTTGTGGGTGTGGGGGCAAGGATTTGAACTTTCAACTGGGTGGTGAAACCTGGAGGACTTCAGATTCGGGTTTCACCCAGATGTGCCAACATGGCTCTATTAATAAATTGGAACTTTGAGGAATACTTTGCCTTGGACTCCAATTTAATTTTGGATGCTATTTGGAACCCTGACACTCTTCTTAAAAATCTCCAGTGATGGAGCATCCACAACTTCTGGAAGCAAGCCACTCCACTAGTTGATTGTTCTCACCATCAGGAAATTTCTCCTTGGTTCTAGCTTGTTTCACTCCTTGATTAGTTTCCATCCATTGCTTCTTGTCCAGCGCTCAGATGCTTTGGAGAATAAGTTGACCCCCTCTTCTTTGTGGCAGCCCCTCAAATATTGGAACATTGCTATCATGTCACCCTGTTTCTTCTTTTCACTAGACTAGACAAACTCAATTCCTGTTACCATTATTCATATGTTTTAGCCCCCAGTCCCCTAATCATCTTTGTTGTTCTTCTCTGTACTCTTTCTGGTCTTTTTATTTTGTGGGGACCAAAACTAGATGCAGTATTCTAAGTGTGGTCTTAACAAGGCATTATAAACCGGTATTAACATTTCACATGATCTTGATTCTATCCATCTGTTAATGCAGCTTAGGATTGCATTGGCTTTTTTGGCAGCTGCAGCATGCTGCTGACTCATATTCAAGTGATCCGCCCTGAGTCCTGAGGGAGTAGGGCGGCATAGAAAAACTGCCAAATAAATAAATAAATAAATAAATAAATAAATAAATAAATAAATAAATAAATGAATGATTGTCTATGGCTCAGTGGTCAATGACACTGAGCTTATCAGTTGCTAAACTGATAGCCTGGGTTCAAGCCCCAAGCACTGTGCAAAGAATTCCCATTCCTGCTCCAGCTCCCATCCACCTAGCAGTTCAAAGGCATGCAAATACAAGTAGAGTAATAGGTGCCACTTCAGTGGGAAGATAACAGTGTTCCATGTTCCTTTGGTGTATACCCATGCTGGCCACATGAGAATGGAAATATCTTTGGACAATTCTGGTTCTCTCTGCCAAGAAATGGAGATGAGCACTATGCCCTAGAGTTGGACATGACTTTTACCATTAGGACTCCAAGATCTCTCTTGCAGTTGCCAGGTTCCACCAATTCTATACCTGTACATTTGGTTTTTCTTGCCTAAGTGTAAAACTTTTCTCTTCATTGAATTTCATTTTATTAGATAGGGCTCAGTGTTCAAGTCTATTGAGATCCTTATGGATCTTGAGCCTATCTTCTGGGGTGTTGGCTATTCCTTCTAGCTTGGTATCATCTGCAAATTTGATGAGTTCCCCTTCTATTCCCTCTAAATCGCTTATGAAGATATTGAAGAGTACTGGGCCTAAGACAGAACTTTGGGGTACTCCACTGCTTACTTCCCTCCATGTAAATGTATTTCCCTTAAGGACTACATGTTGAGTGTGGTTTGTCAGCCAGTTACAAATCCATATGTAAGAGCCGAGGTGGCGCAGCGGTTAGAGTGCAGTACTGCAGGCCACTTTAGCTGACTATGATCCGCAGGTCAGCGGTTCAAATCTCACCAGCTCAAGGTTGACTCAGCCTTCCATCCTTCTGAGGTAGGTAAAATGAGGACCCAGATTGTTGGGTGCAATATAAATATACATTGCTTACTGGTGTAAACGCTTAGAGAGTGCTTGCACTGTGAGGCGGTATATAAATCTCACAAATAAATCTCACAAATAAATATGGTGGTGATGCTGTCTATTCTACATTTTTCTAGCTTACCAAGAAGTAGGTTGTGGTCTACTTTGCAAAATACCTTACTGAAATCCAAATATACTATGTCCACAGCATCTCTCTGGTCCACTAATTTAGTTATTTAGTTAAAGAATGAAATATTTGTTTGACATGATCTCTTAGCTTCTAGTTGTAGAAGCTTATAACTTTACTTTCTTCTAGGTGTTTATGGATCTGTTGCTTGATTATTTTTTCCAGTGTCTTCCCAGGTATTGATGTCAGGCTGATTGGTCTGTAGTTTCCTGGATCCATTTTTTCCATTTTTTTAAGATGGAAATTACATCAGCTTTTTTCCAGTCCTCTGGTAGTTCCCCAGTGCTTTATCTTTAAAAGATATGGTTTAATGGTTCCAAGATCATGTCTGCCAGCTCCTTCAGAACTCTGAGATATAATATAATCCATCAGGTCCTGATGCTTCGAACTCATCTAGGGTGGACATGTGTTTTCTTACAATTCTCTTGCCTATTTTAAGTTATATTCCTAGTCTGTCTTTTACGGTTCTGTTTTTGGTAGGTTGGGCTATTTTCGCTTCCTCCTTTGCCATGTGGGCGCGTGTGCGCATGCACAGTGACAATTTTTTTAAAAAATCCAACCCCCCCAATAAACAAGATGGCGACCGCATGCACAGTGCTGGAAACTCAGCTTCTGCTCATGCTCAGAAGAAAAAATAAAATTAAATTCAAATTCAAATAAAGAAATAAAAAAAATCAAAAAAAAAAAAAAAGATGGCGGCACCCATGGACCGGCACTGACCGAACTGGTTCCATGATGTCATCGTGATATCATCAGCAGGTCGCTACCGGTTTGGGTGAACAGGTCCAAACTGGGAGGAACCCACCTCTGCAGCACCTGCTTTTGGGGATATCATTGTCCAAAACATTAGGCTGGCCCCAACCCTGTGTTTATGACTTGGGATGAGTGTGAGACTTACAATTGAAACATACTGATTTTTGAAATACGTGAACATCAACATTAAAAGCGAATTAAAGAGAAAACATTTACCTTATTTTATCATCAGAATTCTCTTTAATAAATACTATTTAATGGTTTATTCTAATTTGGCTCCTTTTGTTTTTTATTAGAAAAGTATCTGGAAAAAAGGAAAGAAAGTAATGAGTCAGAATCTGGAGCAAAGAATGCAAGAGGAAATTGTAAGGAAGGTAATAAGATTGTATCTGTTGTTGCATTTGCAAAATAACCTCGCCTTGCATAAATAAGCTTTTGAGTTTCTTTTGAAATGTTTGCTTTTTTACTTTCATTTGTTAGTGTATTGGAGGGTTCTAAGCATCTTCTAAAACGATTGAATCTTAATGAATCAAACTGCATGCCATTATCCTCTGAACAACCTCCACTAAAAATGAAAGATTGGAGAGAGACCAGGGTCTAAAATAATTGGGTCAAGTACAGGTAGTTTTTGACATAACCGTAATTGTGCTCAAAATTATGGTGATAAGTCATTGTGGTCATTAAGTGGGTCACCAATATAACCATGCCCAATTTTAAGACCTTTTTGGTGGCGGTCATTAAGCAAATCCATTTTATCCTATGAGCATTTTTTGCTGGAAATTGGAAACCATATACATATATGGAAACCAGTACAAAATGGCAAAAATCACAGTCACATGATTGCAGGATGCTGCAAATGGCCATTAAATTGTCAAGTGCCCAAAATGTGACCACATGATTACAGGGGAAGTGTGATGATCAGAACATTGAGATTGGGTCATTTGGGGGGGGGGAATCTGTTGTAACTTTGACTAGTCACTAAGGAACTAATTAAGCAAGAACAACCCATAATATCTTTTTTTAAAAAAGGGGGACTTGTCTTCTTCAAGGATGATGTACCACTGTGTTTCCCAAGAATCTATTAACCACTTTTCCCAGGCAATCTTGTCGTTTCCACAAGTTCCAGTTCAGAGGTGTCAAAGAGAACCTTTTTGGCTTCAGAATCACTACCGTGTTTCCCTGAAAAAAAGACCCTGTCTTATATTTTTTTGAACCCTGAAATAAGCGCTTGGCCTTATTGCCATGCACTCAAAATCCCAATTGGGCGTATTATCAGGGGTTGTCTTATTTTGGGGAAACAGGGTACATTCAGACTGATCCCTCATAACCCTACAAAACATTGCCTCTGCATCAGTATTGGACTTGCCCAGCCAATGTCCAGCTCCAAATGAATGTAAAGGATTTTATCCTGTAGATGTTTTGCAATTTTATCAGAATAACCAATTTTGTTCCAACTTTTCCTAAAAGAGTCCAGGTCATCATCACCTTCAAGAACTCCTCAGTATACTGAGGCAGTTCCCCACCCCCAATTGCTGAATTTAGTCCTTATTTAGTGACTGTATCAGGTGACTTTGTGACCAATTCTTGCATTTACAACTTTTGCAGACCACTAAAGTAAGATCATATGCATAGCTGTGGTTTCACTTAGTGACTGCTTTACTTAACCAAAATGCGGGTCACAATTGTGGTTGCTAAGCAAGGACTACCTGTAT
Source organism: Diadophis punctatus similis (assembly GCA_023053685.1). NCBI lineage: Eukaryota > Metazoa > Chordata > Lepidosauria > Squamata > Dipsadidae > Diadophis > Diadophis punctatus. The sequence continues at coordinate 102,256,746 of JALIGW010000002.1, forward strand.
AGGGAAAGACTACTTAATTAGGAGATCAACACAACTGCCCATCAAATCCTTAGGAAAATCTCAAGCATCCTCTAGAAACTGAACAAATTCATAAGATATCTGAGGAAGATTAACTCAGTGGATCCCTGTATAGGTTGCAGATAATTATCTAACAAAGACTGACATCATTCAGTTTTGGATCTCATCTGCTTAAAGACTGAAACCAGATGTAACATGTGGCTTCACATCATGCCTCTACCTCAGCATAAGTTCACGTCTTCTAGCACATGAAATCTATAATCAGTCCAGTAGGGAGTGGTGAAATCCAGCAACTCAAGCAGAGATATACTATCAGCTCTACTAGGTAGACCAGTCCAGAAAATCAACTCTACACGAAAACTAGAACTACTTTTATTGATATTGGCTATAATAACAGAATCTTAAGATCTGTTTCTGCTGTGCCTCCCAACTTTTTTACATGCCAGTGATCAGTGAGGTATGTGCCTGAGTTTGCTTCTGGGAACTTAAATACTATTTCAGCCCTCTTTGACTAGGTAATAGTTCTTGCATTTTTCTGTCAAAGTTGCCTTTCTTATTTTCTACATATAGTTCAGCACCAGAAGTATCATCAATTCAACATGACACTTAAGCCCAACCTCACAAATAAGAGGTTATACAGTAGAACCTCTGGTCACAAATGCTTCTGACCATGACCAAATCGGGTTCCGACCAAAAAGTTCACAATTTTTTTCCCTGCGGCCGATTTCCCCTTCCGCAGCATTTTTTTTGTAAGTGCCAAATTTCTAAAATTAGGTACGGGTCGCGACCAAATTGGGTTGTGACCAAAGTTATGGAACGAATTATGGTCATGACCAGAGGTTCTACTGTATCTGGTTTTCTGCAGGTGCAATACTGTATGTGGCTCTGTTAACCCGAAGAGCCTTTTACACTTCAATAATTTTCCAAGTATGCAGTAAATAATGTAAAGGATTGTTGTTTCTAATTTGCCTTTTCTATTTTGTGTTTAATTTAATTTAATTTAATTTAATAGATTTATATGCCGCCCAACTCCCAAGGGACTCTTGTTTATATATTCTCGTGTTTATATATTCCTGAACAATGACATTACTTCTGTTTCATAAACTGCTACATAAAGATCGATGTATTTTTATTTATTAAATTTATTTGTCACCCATCTCATTCGAAGCGACTGAAGGTGGCTTACATTAATATAATTAAAGATAAATATTTCTAAAACAATAAAAATGGAAATTACACTGGAAAATAAAATTATAGTTAAAAGATGGAGAGGGAGGGAGCAAGATACATGGGGGCGGGGAGGGGGAGATGGAATTGCCTCTTAATTCATCAACCACCTTCAGTGTGATGCTTCCATTTGATCTCCAACACATCTGGCAAAGTCAGGTCTTCAGGCCTTTATGGAAGGTCAGAAGGGTGGGGGCAGATCTCACCTCAGGGAATAAGACGATCCAAAGGGCAGGTGATTAATAAGTATGATTAGAGTTTCAAATTGTTGCCTTTTTGCTTTTCCTTTTCCTATTTGACAGAGAGTTCTGAGTTACCAGAAGAAGAAAGAAAGTCACTTACTAAATTTGAATTGGAGAGTGGGGGGGGGGGGAGAAAAAAGTGAAGGTGAGGATGTTGCATCACTGTCCAATAAAGCGCAACAGAAAAGAGAATGAATACAGAATGACAGAGTTGGATGGGATGTTGGAGGTCATCTAATCCAAGCAGGAGACCCTATATCATTCCAGACAAATGACTGTCCAGTCTCTTCTTAAAAACCTCCAGTGATGGAGCACCCACAACTACTGGAGGCAAGCCATTGCACTTGTCACGATGTGAATAATTGCCAGTTGTGCATCTCTACTGTTTTCTAAGGTTTATTGTATTTCTAATCAAGCAGACATGTGATATGTTTTACTACGCATGTGTGCATTCCAGGAGTTTTGTCTACTCCCACTTCCCTTCTTCTTCGATGCCTGCCCGAAGGCAGACGTGAATTCATTAGCTGAGAAGATGTAGCTTATTAAGGGTTTATTTTTGTTACTTTTGTACCGAAATAAATATTTTCTTAATTAGATTTGAATCTCGGTTTTATTTTCTAAGTACGAATGACTTCAAGGAAGCAAGATCCTAAGATCGCCTCTGGTAGGAAAATTCCTATCTGACAGCACTGATTAATTGTTCTCCCTAACAGGACATTTCTCCTTAGTTCTAGATTGGATCTCTCCCTGATTAGTTTCCATCTGTTACTTCTTGTCTTGCCCTCAGGTGCTTTGGAGAAAAGGTTATTCCCCTCTTCTTTGTGACAACTTCCCAAATATTGGAAAACTGTTTTTATGTCACCCCAGTCCTTCTTTTCATTAGAGTAGACATTCTCAGTTATTGCAACCAGTCATGATATATTTTGGCCTCCAGACCCCTAATCCTCTTTGTTGCTCTTCTCTGTACTCTTTCTAGAGTCTCAACATCTTTTTTGTATTGTGGTGATCAGAACTGGATGCATTATTCCAAGTGTGGCCTCACCAAGGCAATGTATTGTTGTACTAACACTTCAAGTGATCATGGCACTATTCCTCTGTTGGTGCTGTCTAGGACTGCACTGGCTTTATTGACAGTTGCAGCACAACCATGCTAATTCATGCTTAAGTGGTTGTCCACTATGACTCCTAGATCCCTTTCATAGTTGCTGCTGTTGAGCCAAGTGCTAGCTATTCTATACCTGTGCATTTGGTCTTTCTTGCCTAAATGCAAAACTTTACTTTTCTTGCCACTGAATTGCATTTTGTTGGATAGGCCCCAGTGTTCAAATCTGTCAAGATCTTTCTGGATCTTGAGCCTATCATATGGTGTATTGCCTTTTCCTGCTAGCTTAATGTTGTTTGCAAATTTGATGAGTTCTCCTTTTATCCCCTCATCCAAATCATGTTGAAGAGTACTGGACAGGGGTGAAATGCTCCCGGTTCGGGCGGGCCGGTTGGTCATCGTAGAGCCAATAGAGCTGATAGTAATCGCAGCACAAGGCTTCCCCCACCCGCCTGGATGCCGCCATTTGGGTTCTTTTATCCTCTGCGCATGCGCAAAGCGTTCTGCGCATGCACAGAGGATAAAAGAACCCAAATGGCAGTGTCCAGGTGGGTGGGGGAAGCCTCATGCTGTGATCGCTATCGGCTCTATCAGCTCTACGACGACCGACCGGCCCACCCGAACCGGGAGCATTTCACCCCTGGTACTGGCCCTACAATAGAACCTTGTAGAACTTCACTGCATGCTTCGTTTCATGTAGATGCTGTTTCATTGAGGACTACACATTGAGTGTGGTTGATCACCCAGCTACAAATCCATCTGGTGGTGATGCTATCTATCTCACATTGTTTTATCTTAGCAAGAAGTAAGCTGTGGTGTAATTTGTCAAATGCCTTACTGAAGTCCAAGTATAATATGTCCACAGCATTTCACTGGTCCACTAATTTAGTCACTTTATGAAAGAATGCAATTAGGCTTGTCTGGCATGATCTGTTTTTAACAAACCCATGTTGGCTTTTAGTAATAGCCTTACTTCTTCTAGGTGTCTGCAAATCCATTGCTTGATTATCTTTGTTAGAATATTCATGACTGGGAGAGCCATGTGATTTGGTTAGCCAATCAAGCTGAAGTGCTAACTGAGCATGTCCAGAAACTGGGCAAGAAGAAGGGCGTGGTTTATTCAGTTCTCCATAAAGATTGTTGTGAAAACACCTTGACACGATGTCTGTGAAAGAACATGCGGTATTGTAGAAATCTTTTGTTCTGTTTATAAAGAAGTTATTTTGAATCAGCAAAATGCAGTTATCTTGTGAAGCTTCTGATTTCTTTGCTATGCACTGCAACAGGTTATGGGCCCAGAGCACCCAGGAAGCAAAGGAAATCTGCATTGTAATTTAAGCTGATAAGAAACTGTCTGTAATTTTAAAAGGAACAGGCAGAGAAGAATATAGCTGGATGGCTGCTGTGGAATTTAAAGACAGTCCAATACCCAAATTGGGGAAGAAAAATTACTTAATTTGGGCTGCAAAAATGGAATGTTTTTTTAAAGCAAAAGAATTATGGGACATTGTAGCAGATCCCCCCACACATGCTTGGAGCAGCAGACCAGAAAGCATATGATAGAGCTATGGCTTATCTTCTCTTAAGTCTGCAGGATGACCAATTCTTAAATGTAGCCAATTTAAAGTCTGCAAAAGAAATATGGCAGAAATTAAAAGCAGTCCACACCAATGTTTCTGCATGAAATATTGTACAACTATCAAGAAAGCTTTTCAGAGCAATTTTGAAGTCAGGAGATTCGATGGAAGAGCATTTAATTAAAATGCAGTCTAATTTTCTAGAATTGGAGCAACGTGGTGTAAAATTTCCAGAGTCCCAAAAGGTCTTATTAGTGTTAAATAGTTTGGATCAGAGCTGGGAAACTGTGTCTGCTATTTTTGAATGTAAGCCAGAAGCAGATTTGACTTTGGAGGCTTTGAAATCGTGTTTATTGAATAAATATGAGAAGAGACTTTCCAGCCACGCTGAAGGAAAATTCCAGAGAAAAGGGCCCAAAGAGCAGAGTGGAACTTTCCATAGCCAGCAAGTCTCCAGCAAATTTTTCCACAGGCTGCCTTTTTCTAGAGTGCCTAGCATCAACAGCCGAGAAGAGGAAGGCAGGAGAGATCAAGTTACAACTCAGCAGCGTTTTAAGAAAGCTTGCTTCATTTGTGGAGAGACAACTCATCTGCAGAAGAATTGTGCACAGAGAAGAAATATGCAAGACAACATTATTTGCAAGGAGGCCAGATTGCAGTTGCAAAAGTTTGTTATAATAACAATAGAGACAAATGGTTGATTGACAGTGGGGCTAGTCAAACAATTGTTAATAATTCTGACTTATTTTTCAGGTTTGTTCCAATTATTCAGGAGGAAGCAGTGGCCTTGGCAAATGGTCAGAAGCTAAAATCATTGTAAGAGGCGATGTGCAAATTCCATATTTGGAATCAAGGTTTACTGATGTGTTATGTGTACCTGAAATGGAGCATAATTTGTTAAGTGTATCTAGTTTAGACAAGCAAGGTTATAAGACCACATTTGTAAATGGGAAGTGTTTCATCAAAAGAAATGGGAATGTTTGTGCACAGGGCATAAAAGAGGATAATCTTTATGTATTCCAGGGACAAAAGGTCCAATATTCACAGTTTAAAAATGTAGCAGAACACAATTTGTGTGTTCATCTTCTGCACAGATGACTTGGTCATGCTAATTTTAAAGTTGTGCAGCAGATGAAAGAATTTGCAGAAGGGCTAAATTTGAAGAGATGTAAGGCATATTTGGACTGCAGTATGTAAAACATCGAAGTCCAAAGCATTCCCAATTAGCAAGTTTAGCACAAGACAAACTACAAGAGCTCTGGAACTGGTTCATGCTGATTTAATTGGGCCTATGCAAGCCAGTTTGGGAGGAGCAAAGTATGCACTGGTCATTGTAGATTACTACAGCAGGTTTCAGTTTTGCTACTTACTTAAGAGTAAAACAGAGGTGCTACAGCAATTTAAGCAATGGTTAAGCTTTGTAAAAAGAAGGTACAAACAACAGGTATGTCAGTTGCAAAGTGACAGAGGTTCTGAATTTATGTCAACAAATTTTCAACAATAGTTGAGACAATTGGGAATAAGACACAGACGCACCAATCCTTATACCCCAGTAAAAAATGGAGTTGCAGAACGAAGACACTGTGTTTTACAAACAATGAAAGACTCATTACTGGAGGACTCTGGTATGAGCAGATCATATTGGGGTGAAGCCATACTGATTGCCAATTATTCAGTTAATAGGCTGTGGAGTTCATTCATCAATAATACTCCATATGCAGTGCTATATGGGAGAAAGCCCTCTTTGGCACATCTAAAATTTTTTGGAAGTACTGCATGGGTACATATTCCAAAGGCAATCAGGAAAAAGGGGCAACAAAAGGCTAGAAAGCTCAGATTTGTGGGCTAGGAGCCAGGCTCAAAAGGGTATCACTTTAGCGATGGAAGTAAAAGGATAGTGATTTCAAGGTCTGCTAGTTTTGCAGAACAAAATTGGATCAGAATTGATGGAAATTCTGAAAATGTCTCACTTAGTGACAGTGATCCACTTAGTGACGGTGATCCACTTAGTGACAATAACTCATTTAATGATGGTGAATCATTTATTGAAGGTGTCAATGTTCAGGGAGGAGAGTCTGAACAAGATATGAAGCCAGAAAGGCGTGAAACACAAGAACAGGCAATGCCACGTAGGTCAGAGCGAAGTAACAGAGGGGTTCCACCTGACAGGTATTCTGCAAGTAAAGTTAAAGTGTGTAATGTGTGGTATGAGCCAAGAAACTATAAGGAAGTATTGGCATGGCCAAAAGTTGAACAAGAAAAGTGGAAGGAAGCCATGGATAAAGAAATGAAATCCATGGGAGATCATGAAGTGTTCACATCTGTGACTTTTCCACAGGATACTAAAGCTGTAGGATGTAAGTGGGTATACAAGAAAAAGGTATTGCCCAATAATGAAATACAATATAAGGCAAGGTTGGTGGCACAAGTTTTTCCACAATTAAAGAATGTACATTATGATGAGGTGTTTGCGCCAACTGTAAAAGGTGAAAGCATAAGATTAGCACTCGCATTGGCAGCAGCATACAGACATAGAATTTGGCATTTTGATATAACCATGGCATTCCTCAATGCTGAATTAGAGGAAGAAATTTATATGGTTCAAGCGCCAGGGTATGAAAGTAAAAAGCCTAACAAGGTGTATAAATTGAACAAGGCCATTTATGGGCTGAAGCAGTCAGCCAGAAATTGGAATATCTGTTTAGATACTGCATTGAAAGATCTTGGGTTCAAGAGTTGCAAAGCTGATGGTTGCATATACACTGGAAAGTTACAAGGTGGGAATTGTCTACTATTAGCATTTGAGGATTATCTTTGTTTCATTGCAAAGGATGCATCACAAGTAAAAGAATTTGCTAGTAAGTTAGAAAAGAAATTTGAATTAAAGAATTTGGGAGAAATAAAGAATTATCTCAGTGTAGAGATACAAAACACTGAAAAAGGTAGTTATATTCTCAGTCAAAGGAGAAAAATTGAACAGTTATTAGAGAAATATAACATGAAAGATTGTAATATTGCTCCTGCACCTATAAGCACAGATTTTTACAATAGTTTGGGTGAGGACAAAAGTGAAGGCTGTGATCAGGAGATATATCACTCTGCAATAGGAAGTCTGTTATATTTGTCACAATGGTCCAGACCAGATATAGCTTGTGCAGTAAGCATTCTAAGTCGCTTTACTGCTACACCTACAAAATTGCATTGGATGGGTGTGAAAAAAATTCTCAGGTATCTGAAGGGAACTGTGAATTTGGGTCTTCAAATACAGGTTACTGAAGAATTAAAATTGAAATGCTATGTTGATAGTGACTATGCAAATGATGTAAAAACTAGAAAGTCTAATTCTGGGATTGTAATAATGTTTGGAGGGGCTTTAATTGGTTGGAAATCCAGAAAACAAACAACGGTTGCTCAGATTCGGTCAAATCTGGACTACGGCTGGGCAGAGTCCATTGAGTTGACAGGGGCTAGTCTTAGTCCATCATTATGGGAAGAGTTTGGGCCTGTTTCTCCCGAGGATGTGGACAGGGCTGTGGGAGCGATGGGTACCTCCACCTGTTTATTGGACCCGTGCCCCTCCTGGCTGGTTTCGGCTAGCAGAGAGGTAGCACGCGGCTGGATCCAGGCGGTGGTCACCGCTTCTTTGAGAGAGGGATCCGTACCGCAGTCGTTAAAAGCTGCGGTGGTGCGACCCCTCCTGAAGAAGCCTTCCCTGGATCCAGCTGACTTGAAGAACTATCGTCCGGTCTCCAACTTACCTTTTTTAGGGAAAGTTGTGGAGAAGGTGGTGGTTACTCAACTTCTGCAGCTCCTGGATGAAACAGATCATCTAGACCCTTACCAGTCGGGTTTCAGGCGCGGCTACAGTACAGAAACTGCCTTGGTCGCTCTGATGGATGATCTCTGGCGGGCCCGGGATGGGGGAAATTCCTCCATCCTGGTGCTACTTGACCTCTCAGCGGCTTTCGATACCATCGACCATGGTATCCTTCTGCATCGTCTCAGCGAGTTGGGAGTGGGAGGCACCGTTCTGCGGTGGTTCTCCTCTTATCTCGCTGATAGGATGCAGTCGGTGCTGGCAGGGGGGCAGAGATCGTCCCCTAGGCCCCTATTATGTGGGGTGCCTCAGGGGTCGGTTCTCTCGCCCATCCTGTTCAACATCTACATGAAACCGCTGGGGGAGATCATTCGCAGACATGGGGTGTGTTTCCATCAGTACGCTGATGACACCCAGCTGTACATCACCACCCCGTCTGACTTCAGTGAGGCAGTTGATGTAATGTGTCGGTGCCTGGACGACGTCAGGATCTGGATGGGGAGGAACAGACTCAGACTTAATCCCGACAAGACTGAGTGGCTGTGGATATTGCCTCCTAAGGACTACGACAACTGTCCCTCCGTGGTCCTTGAGGGAGCGAAACTGACTCCCTCGGACCAGGTCCGCAACTTGGGGGTCCTTCTAGATCCACAGCTAAAATTGGACCATCATCTTTCAGCTGTGGCTAGAGGGGCCTTTGCACAGGTTCGCCTGGTGCACCAGTTACGGCCATATTTGGAGAAGGAGGCTCTACTCACGGTCACTCATGCCCTTGTCACCTCTCGCTTGGACTACTGCAATGCGCTCTACATGGGGCTACCCTTGAAGAGTATCCGGAGACTTCAGTTGGTGCAAAATGCGGCTGCGCGTGCTGTGGTGGGTGTGCCAAGGTACACCCACGTGACATCGATACTCCGCCAGCTGCATTGGTTGCCCATCGGTCTCCGGGTCCAATTCAAGGTGTTGATCACCATCTTTAAAGCCCTTCATGGCTTGGGACCAGGTTATTTACGGGACCGCATTCTGCCTCATACTTCCCTTCGACCGGTTAGGGCCCACAGAGTGGGCCTCCTCCAGGTCCCGTCGGCCAAACAATGCCGGCTGGCGGGCCCAAGGGGGAGAGCCTTCTCTGTGGCTGGCCCTGTGCTCTGGAACCAACTTCCACCAGAGACCCGAACTATCCCCACTCTGCTGGCCTTCCGGAAAGCTGTTAAGACATGGCTTTTCCTGCAGGCGGGGGGTAGAGCTTAATTCATTCGAGCCCACCCCCCAAGTATGTATGATGTTGAATGGTTGGTGATGATTCTTTTTATAGTGTGTTTTAATTTTTATATTTGCTTTTAATTAACTTTTTAGATTTTGGTTATTCTTGTATTTTCTCACTGTTGTACGCCGCCCTGAGTCCTTAGGGAGTTGGGCGGCATATAAGAATTCCAAAATAAAATAAATAAATAAATAAATATTTCAACTGCGGAAGCAGAGTTTATTGCATTGTCTGAGTTATGTTCTGAAGTAGTTTGGTATGTACAGTTGTTACAAGATTTAAATGTAAACGTAAATGAACCTGTAACAATTTATGAAGATAATGCTGCCTATATAAAAATGGCAACAGGTGACAGGGTGAAGAACAGAAGTAAACATGTAGACATTAAGTATTGTAATGTCAGGGAAGCCCTAAAAGAAAAATTGATTAATTTGCTTCATTGTTCTTCAGAGGATAATTTGGCAGACATAATGACCAAACCATTGGGTGGTGTGGATCATGGGAAATATTTAAATTTAATAGGTCTGATGTCTCTCCCAGTAATGAAGGGAGGAGTGTTAGAATATTCATGACTGGGAGAGCCATGTGACTTGGTTAGCCAATCAAGCTCAAGTGCTAATTGAGTATGTCTTCATAGCTTGTGAAGCTTCTGATTTCTTTGCTATGCACTGCAACAATCTTTTCCAGGATTTTCCCAGGTATTGATGTCAGCCTGATTAGTCTGTAGTTTCCTGAATCTATCCCCCACCTTTTTTTGAAGTTGGAACCACATTAGCTTTTTTCCAGTCTTGGTACTTTGGGAAATTCAAAAGATTTACATGGCTTTTCCCCCCCCTTGGGGAAATCTTGTCTACTTTTATTCCTGTCATTGATACAGTTGATGATGTCTTTCTTCTGCACGCTTGCTTACAGGAGGAGGATATAAAATGGATTGCTTTGCTCCAATAGGCCTGGCCTGGCCTGGGTTGGACTGCATAGACATTGTTGTTGATTTTATTTTTCCTATGAGTGTCATATTGCCATTGGGTGACCTCAGGGGTTCTTGTTTTTTGATAGTTGTTCCTTACTGTATTCAATTTGGTTGCAGTCTTTTAATTTCTCATTTTGTTGTTTGCGTCTCAGAGTGGCTAGACTTTACAACAGTGTTTTTTCCCCATGACTATGTTTTTCTTCTTATAAATATGCTTGCAAATGCTCCAAGTAGTTCCAATGCAGGGTGCCTTCCTTCTTTTAAAATTCGTTGCTTATACTCAAGCTATCCAAAGTCAATTTCAGTTTAAGGTCAACACCTGTGTAAATAGTCACTAGAGCACAGTTAACATAAAAATAGCCAGCAGAAGGCACTCTTAGTTGATCCCATGAGTCTTTTTCTACTTGAGTTTTATTTTATTTTTTTGAACATTTTTTTCAATACTGCATCCTTTGGTTTTAATTTCAATGTTAATGTTTGGCAACCTATAATGTTGAAGTGAACTTTAAATGTAACATATCAAATGCAAATCAAATTGCCCTCAAGATATAGATTGTAATCCATAGACGGAAGAAGCAAAAGGAATAAAAGGAGGAAAAAACCCTCTCGGCACTTAGTAATTGTGAAAGGATATAGAAAAGTTGTGCATTCTCAATTGCTCACTTTGGGTCCCTTCTTTCTTTTAAAATTTTAAAAGCCTTAAAGATTTACATTTTTTTTTAATTTTAAAAGTTCAATTACAAAAGTTCAGGTTTTTTTAATGGTTTTATGAATTGTTTATTATTTTTTGGTAATAAATTGGTCTAAGTTTAGTCACTGGATCCCTTTTTCCTTTTCATTTTTTAAAAAATTATTAAAATTTGGTGACTTAAAAAATTAAAAATTAAAAATATAATTTAATTTAGTTTAAGTTTGAAAACAGTAGAAACCTCATGTTGTGGGAACAATTTCTTTCAACCCATTTCCTGTAGCTCTGAGGTAAGTATATTAGTATAGCCAATGTATTTTGCTTTCATGATTTAAGTTTAATTACATCAGAACCAGATTAAACAATTCCTACTTGCTATTCTTTGTTTCAGAAACTTCTAGGCTTGAATCTTGAAAGGAGTCAGGTGTGACTTTTTCAAGGATGAAAGGTGACAACACGAAAGTACCTCTGCAGACTCTCTTCAGTCCAATTCATGCATTACCTCCTTTTATCAATTTTGCTGAATTGTAATTGGTTTTATGTACTGCTCGATCTTTCTTCGTCTCTGGGAAGAATCATTACCAACTGAATGATTTAACAGCAGAGCTTCAGCCTGAGACCGACACACCCCTTGCCACCCTCTTCATCCTTTTCTAAAGCAGGTCAACTTGAATATTTAAGAAATGAATAAGTCTCATAACAAGACAATTCCCTCTGCACAGACAGGCATTTCTATTTTTGAGCTATTGTTCACAATAAATAAATAAGGTGGATACTTGGTGGGGGGGAAATCTTTGCAAGAGCTAATCAAAATCATTCAAACAAATCAAAATTGTACATGGGAAGGACCCAGGAGACAGAAGAATTCTGATGTTAAGAATTGCACATGACAACACCCTACCTGTTTCTTGATTTTCATATAACTATACAAAAGCCATAATCCTTACCATATTTTTTCTGCCTATTTTTAATAGTCCTGAACAGTTCCTCACTCTTTTGCACCAATTTGTATATGAGGCTTTGAATTTAAGTGTATTTAAAATTCTTTTAAATACACTTTTTTCATACTTCATGCCTCCTTCAAATATGTTTGCACTAATATTCATAAAGGTGTTACTTTTTCAACAATTATAAAGTGTGCCAGAAATAAAACATTTGTATTTTTTTTATTGAAGCTCATATGGCAGTGATGGCGAACCTTTTTTTCCTCGGGTGCTGAAATAGTGCGCGCACGCGCTATCGCACACGCGTGCGTGCCCACACCCATAATTCAAAGCCCCCCACTTGCCTCACCCCCCTGCGCATGCGTGCGTGACCCCCCCACTCTCCCGTTTCCCGACTTCCAGTGGGCCCAGTAGGCCCATTTTTTTGCCCTCCTCAGGCTCCAGAGGCTTTCTTAGAGCTTGGGGAGGGCGAAAACGCTACCCCTGCCACCCCGGAGGCCCTCCGGAGGCCCTCCGGAGGCTAGAAGCAGGAAGCAGAAGACACCAGCCTGAAGATGATGAATGAGACTTCATTGAAACGTCGCCAAGACACTTCCAATTTCACGCGGGAGAAAACCCGAATACCCAAAGACCTACATACAAACACCCGCGAAAACCTCAGAAAACACACACACATATAGATAGATAGATAGATAGATAGAGAGATAGAGAGATAGAGAGATAGAGAGATAGAGAGATAGAGAGATAGAGATAGAGAGATATAGATATAGATATAGATGATATAGAGATAGAGATAGATAGATAGATATAGATATAGATAGATAGATATAGATAACTGAAATTTTATTTTATTTTATTTTATTTTATTTTATAAACACTGACATTTTATTTTATTTTATTTTATTTTATTTTATAAACACTGCACTGGTTAGCACTGATAGCTTTGGAATTTAACTTGTTGTAAAGCTGGTTCCTAGTTCTCATAATTATGGGGAAAATATCAGATCTAGGTTTCTGCTGCTGAGATGCTATGATGAATTGGACACGAGTTACCCTTTACCTCCACTGTGTTGCTACAGTGTTCCCTACAGGATACCCATGCTCACAGTTTAAATGATCACTAAACTTTTGACTACTCTATTGTTTAATAATTCAGTAGAAAACGTTTTGTCTTTCTTCACTTAACTTATTGTATAGCTATTGCAATAACTAATTAGAGTCTGAAGTCAAAATGACAAGAGAAAATGGGAAACATCCATTGTTCTGAAGGGGAACAGGTTTTTGCATCTGTGATATGAAAGAACAGCCCAAAATTGGAGTTTTTCAAAGAAGAGAAAGATGAGATTAGATCTTTAAAATCACTTCCAACAATATGATTCCATAAGATAAAAGGCATGGCATAAGAAAGGGAAATATTGCCAAATCTCATTATATGGCACCATTCCTCTCCATATCTTTGTGTAGAAAACAATACAGTTAAAAGAAAAGAAAAGGAGAAAAGATAATTAAAGAAACAACTTTCAAATTTTATTACAGCAACTAAAATTAAAGTTGCACTTTGGGTTTTTATTCAGGAATGCTGGTGCTTGCATAGTAATAAATTCACAGAAATTCTATAAATCTCCCCCCCCCTTAACTCTGGGAGTATGAGTGATAGAAAGAGTAAAGGAACAAACAAGTGTGCAAACATGCACCTATGCATACATGCATAGGTGCAAACAAAAATATAGCAGATATCAGAGACATCAAAACTTACAGATTTCTTCCAGAAATGATCTCTTCAAAGAGACCTGAATAGAAGGAAATCAGTGTATTGCTCTGGGCAAACTCAGCACTCATTTTTTATCTGCACTAATGGAAGGAAAATCAGTGCAGTGATTCCTAAATGTCATTTCTTTTCAAAGAAGTTACACGAGCAGGACTGTAAAATGTTAATTCTGACAGTACTGTAAATTGGGGGTTATTTCTACTAAATTTAAATAAATGTAAAAGCAACTACGGGTATAAATAAATGTAAAAGGAACAATAAAACACAATGGATGTCCATTTCACTGTCAATATACCTGAGACTGAGGTCTTGTTCTTGGAGGCAAATGATGAAGTTATCATGTAAATCATGCCACAATTTAGGTAGTATCAGATGTTGGTCATTTGGTGGCATTATCACAGTTGATGCCTCTCCACATTGCAAAATACTTCACTTGTAGTTACTTACTCCAGTCACATGTTTCTGACTATATGCTTAAAGTTGCATCTTCAGAATGTAAACACCAGAGTATTCTTTGATGTAACCTGCTAGAAATAAAAGTATAGCCACAGCTGCCTGATTTTGTAGAATAAAAAATCAGAAAAAAAATCATGTTATTTTCTGCTACTGGCAAAGTGATACAACCTCTTAACTTAAGAACAAACCTCTTCAAATATTGTAGGAATCTGAAGAAATGTCTGCGCTGTCTCACTCTAGCATGGTGCCAGCTCTTTTTGTGTCCGGTAGTATGTTGGTCCCTGTTTTTTTCAATTCTTAGAATGTGGAACTGCTTGATTGTATCTTGTCTGATGTATGAATTCTTAATTTCTTTGTTCGGATTCAGTGAGTTAGTTGAGATTGGGCTGGAGGGCTGATTGTTGAGGAGGGCACTTGAAAACTGCTCACCAATTATGCTCATAAAATAGGATAATGTCAGTCCTTTGAGATACATACAAGAAACCACAAGTACTATCTTTATTGTAAGGTTGCAGTTAGAGAATCCTGCAAGTCTCAAAGCACTTGTCCCCCTCCATTGCCTTTACTTTCCAGAGAATTAGAGTGAGTCCCTTCTAAGGCATTTTCCATACTCCTATTCCTTCTGTTGGGGTGCAATAGCTCAGTGGTTAAAAAAGTTGAGCTTGTCAGCTGGAAAGCTGGCAACCCACATTTGAGACCTGAGCGCCACACAACAGGGTCAGCTTCCATTCTGCCCCAGCTCCTGCCCGCCCAGCACTTAAAAGTATGCAAATGTGAGTAGATCAATAGGTACCAATTTAGAGGGAAGGTAACAGCATTCAATGCATCTTTGGCATATTGTCATGCCAACCACATGACCACGGAAAGTATCTTTGGACAATGTTGGTTACCTCGGCCAAGAAAAGGAGATGAGCACCATGTCCTAGAGTCAGACATGACTGGACAGGGAAACCTTTACCTTACCCTTCTGTGGGCTAAGATATGTTTTATCTGATAATTGTCCAGGGTGTGATTCTTCCAGGGGTGGGTTCGGACCGGTTCGGACCAGTATGGGTGCACTGGTAGCAGCCTGCTGGTGATGTCACAATGACGTCGTCAACCCGGTACGGTCGGTCCCTGTCCCTGGGTGCCGCCATTTTTTTCTGAATATTTTTCAATTTTGGGGGGGATTTCTTTATTTTTTTCTTCTTCTGCGTATGTGCAGAAGCCGAGTTTCCAGCACTGCGCATGCGTCGCCATTTTGTTTTGGGCAGGGTTTTTTTTGGAATTTTTTGGGGTTTTTTTGCACTGCGCAAAAACTTCTTCCGGGCCAGGAGCATAAGCCGTCCGCCCTCCGCCTGGGTCGTTTGAAGAAGGGAAGAGAAGTGTTTTCAGGAGGCAGCCACCTAGAGGTAAGAAAATGAACCACTGAGGGAAGGAGCCCCCAAAGCTGCCAGCATTGCAGCCGTCCCCCCTCCCCGCAGCTTGCAACTCCAAGCAGAACAGGTCCTCAGCTGTTGTGAAGAAGTGGCAGCTCTGGGTGCACCATGCTCGCTTCGAGAGCTGCTTTACAAACAAGGTGCAAAGGGGTTCTCAAAGAGAACGAAGCAGGCATGGCGCAACCAGAGCTGCCACTTCTTCGCAACAGCTGAGGACAGAAGAGTTCGCTCAGGAGCAAAGCCTGTGAGGAAGGTGGCTGGGTCAGAGAGAGGCATAGCCCGAGCTCTCTGGGATGGGTAAACAAGTTATTCTTGTATTTCTCTCTGTTGTACGCCGCCCTGAGTCCTTCGGGAGTTGGGCGACATATAAGAATACCAAAATAAATAAGTGTGGGGAGGTGAAGAGTTAGGGTTAGGGTCAGATCCCCCCCGTGCATTGCATCCCCCTCCCAGCCATTGCCCATGCCTCCATGCCACCAGCGTCTCCTGAAGCCGCTCTCCCGTTGGAGCCATGACAAGGATCGGGCACCCAGCCCAGTAAGCTGGGTTCCCGAAAATGGCATGGAGGTGTGGCTGAAGGCTGGGAGCAACACACGGGAGGCTTTTGGGTGTCTGGTGTCTGGACACACTGCTTTCTTCTACTGCTACTGGTGAGAGAGAGAGAGAGAGAGAGAGAGAGAGAGAGAGAGAGAGAGAGAGAGAGAGAGAGAGAGAGAGAGAGAGAGAGAGAGAGAGAGAGAGAGAGAGAGAGAGAGAGAAACTGTGGGGAGCCTCCTGTGAGTTGCAACCCCCACCCAACCTTCGCCCGCACCCCTGCACTGCCAGCGTCTCCTGAAGCCGCCTCTCTCTCTTAAGCCCAGGCACCGATTGGTTCGCTTTTAAATGCATGGTAAGTAGAAAGGGGGAGGTGTTTATCCCAGTGCTCCAGAAGGGAGGGGGGATAGATTACATCATAAGAGACAGCCAATCGGATCATAGATAGCAGGGCCAAGAACTATAAAAGGCCTGGTTGAGAGAGATGGAGAGCTCTTTGTTTTGTGGTAACTTCCAGGAGGGAAGGTTTAGTGAGAAGAGCTGTGAAGAAAGCTCTCTGTTATGTGGTAACTTCCAGGAGGGAAGGTTTATTAAGAAGAGCTGTGAAGAGTGTAACTTCCATTAGGGAAGGCTTAGTGTGGAGAGCTGAGGAGCTCTGTGTGTGACTTCCAAAGAGGGAAGATTTATAGAGAATCTCTGCCTGAGTTTAACTGTCCAAGAGGGAAGTTGACAGGAGAGAAGATAGACCTTAGGCAGTTCTGTGGGAAGCAGGTGCCAGGGTCAGGGAACTTTATTGATTGATAAATATTGAGTAATTTATAGATAGAGATAAACAGTGAAACGTGCTCTTATCTATCGGCTTAGAAACAAAGAAGAATTGGATTTGCTTAGATTTAGTCAAGAAAGCAAAGAGAGTCTCTGAGGGGAAGAAAAGAAAAAGAAAGAATTAAATAGCTGCTTGTGGCTGTAACAAATTCACTTGACAATTGCTGAGAAGTTGTATTTAAATAAACTGTTTACTTGTTTGTTCAAAAAACATGTCAACATCTGTCTATTCCTTACATAAAGCAAATCTTAAACAATCCTGCAGAGCTTAGAGATATTGAAAAAGAAAAAGCAAGCCTCTAAAGAGAGAGAGAAGTGAAACAGAGGATGCGACCCTTGGTCAGGGAGATATAAAAAAAGAAAATTAAACACAAATCGCTACCAAGACATATAAAACAATAAACCTGACTGGAAGGGGACAGGTGGACCTTCGCAGGGTGGAATGCAGAAGCGGTGTGTTGGAGCAGCAAAGGGAAACATTTGCCGCGTGGGAGAAGGCTTACATCTGCACCTTCTCTCCGCGGCTTTGCTTATCTACCTGGCGGCGTCTGCAAGTCTTTCTTTCTACCCGAATCCTTTGCTTCTAAAAGAGGGTGGAAGGTTTTCCCCCTCCCTCCCCTCTTTTCATTTTTTTGAGCAACATCAACATCTTTTTACAATCCTTATCTTGAGCCAAGCTCTTAGCAGCACCAGAACATTACGGCTTTGAGGTTTTTTTAATGTATTTAGTGGAGTTTTAGTGGAGGTGCTCCAATTCTTTGGGGTACGTGGTGGCAAGTGACATTTCTCCAAGGCGTTCACCACCACCACACACAGGAAGTTTAGAAACCTTAGAAACCTCTATCCTACCCACCCTTCAGAAAACAAGCCATGCCCATCTCTTCTATTGCTGCTGGTTTAGGAGGAAAGGGATATTACAGACTACTGTATTTTTTGGAGTATAAGACGCACCTTAGTTTTGGGGGAGGAAAACAAGGGAAAAAGGCCTCTGCTGCCAAGCAATTTGCCAAACAGCAAACAGCACAGATGATATACACTGTGTGCTGTGTATTTCTGTGCATGTGTGCCTGACCCATAGAAATAGCAAAGAATTGGAGAAACGTACATTATGCCAGAAAGTTTTCTTAAATGTAGTCACACTAACTCTTCCCAATTATTTAAATAGATCTACTCCAAGGTAACTAAACTCTAATACTAAACAGGACACTGTTACATTTCAGACTACACTTGTACAGAGCTGTTAAAATTAATTAAAATTTCTGGAAGTATACATTATTCTCTATTATTTAAAAGAAGATACAATAGCACTGGACCTCTTCAGAGCAAGCATTTATTTTAAAAAGCTTCTTTATTTTGTTAAGTTGTCTAGATTTACAGGGATCTCCAACCTTGGCAACTTTAAGACTTGTGGACTTCAACTCCCAGAATCCCACAGCCAGCAAAGCTAACAAAGCTGGCTGTGGAATTCTGGGAGTTGAAGTCCACAAGTCTTAAAGTTGCCAAGGTTGGAGACCCCTGGCTCTAGAACAATAATAAAGCCGTCTTTAAAAAATAAGTCTAATAATTTGAACATTCTACAGACATTTATAGTTATTCACTTATCCCCTTCCATCCAGTTCAGCAAAAAATAAAAATCTGTGTGTTTCTCGCAGCTATTTTCCTCTTTGTAGTTAGTTTCACTTTCATTTTCCCACGTGGCAAATCAGCTGTACGTCGGAAAGTTGCTAGTGACTTGCTTGGCTTTACAGGCTCTTCCCTCTTTGCTGCAAACAGGTAAATTGCTGGAAGACAGAGGCCAAAGGGTGGGGGTGGCTGGGTGGGTGGGGCTACATTCGGTGTATAAGATGCACCAAGTTTTCACCCTCTTTTGGGGGGTAAAACAGTGTGTCTTATACTCCAAAAAATTTACAAGTAATTGTAAATTGAATTAGCACTGCTTGCAACCAGTTATTTTTTTATTTCAAAAAGTTTTGTTAGTACAAAGTACAAACATTTTTCTCTTTTTCTCCCCCCCCTCCCCTCATCCCCCTCCCCTTCCCCCCATCCTCCCCCCCTCTAACCCACCCACCCCCCGACTTCCCAGAAAAAGCACAGGGTGTAATATTCAATAAAAATAAGATTAAATTATACTAACAAATTCTTAATTTCAAAATTTCTCTAAATCTTTAACTCCTTGTTGCTCAGAACCTTTTAAGCATAGTTTAAAAATCAGGCATATTATTAATCAATTAACATTTCAATATATCAGACTGTTAATTTACTCCACTATATGTATTTCATTTATATAATCTTTAAAATATAATAATAAAAAGAAGAGAAAGAAGAAATCTTTCACCATTTCGTTCAGATACACAACCATCAACATCATTTCCTCAATGCTGAATAGATCTTCCTTCTTCCAACACTATACCTCTTCGATAAACATAAAAATTAAAATATACTAACAAATTATTAATTCCAATATTTATCTAATTCTTTAACCCCTTATAACTCAAAATCTTTTAAGCATAATCTAAAAATCAAACCCATTGTTAATAACCTAACATTCCAATATATCAAATTACTAATTTCACAATTATTCTAAATCTTTAATTCCATATAACTTAAAACCTTTTAAAAGTAATCAAAAAGAAAAAAAAATTCTTAAACCAATCCTCTATGTGTCTTTCATTTATATAATCTTTAAAATATAGTAATAAAAAGAAGAAAATAAAAAGACAAAAAGAAGACACAACCATCAGCGTCATTTCCTCAATAGTAAATGGATCTTCTTACTGCAAAATACCAATTTTCATTCTTCTCTCCCTCTGGCCTATAACTTCCCATGCTAAGACCAAGTTCTAATCGTTCCTTCTTCTCACTCAAACTTTAGATCTGACTCTTGTAGCCATTTGTGGCTTGGTAATTTTTTGAGTTGTCAGCTTAAATTGTTGTTGTCTTGGTACTTCGATACATGTAGCCCAGTGGTGGCCAACCTTAAGCATACCATCTGCCAAATTTTTTCGCAGACAAGTTCAGATCCGCCATTTATTATTTATTTAATTTTTTGGTCATTTTTGTATGCTGCCCCACTCCCGTAGGACAATTCTGCCTCTGCCTACCAGCATCAGGATCAGTGGCCTCCTCACTTCCACTCGGATTTTGATAACGAGCAGCACAGATCTTTTTATCCATTTAAAACAAACCCTATCAGCTGATGGGCATTTAACTGGAGTGGGTGGGGTGGGGTAGGGGATGATTTTCATGGAGGAAGAAGAAAGACTTGGCACCGAATGCTTCCTACCTATAGATGTAGGCATTGAAAGCCTTGCTTTCTCGCAGCAAGGTCTGATAGAGAGGCAGCACTTCAGTCCTCCTGGACGCTGCCATCTCATAAACACCTTGCTGGGCTTTTCCTGACCCTTCTCCAGACAACCCAGGCAGTCTGCTTCTGCTTCTGGCCAGGAGGAAAGAGAAAGTGAGTCTGCAGAGGAGGAGGAGGGCATGCAGCTCTGCAATGTGCAACGGGGAACCAGGATAGGAAAGCATTTTTGGGTGGCGGCACCAGCTGGAACTGCCTGCCACCTGAAACACAATGCACTTTTTTGGCTTCCACATGCCCGGTTGAAGATCGTGCTTCATCTGGATGGGGAAGCCGCCAGCGCCAGCAGGTTGAGCGGAGCCGCCTGCACCATGGAGGAACCCCCCACCCCGTGCCTTCCCCCCTCCCCTGCCACCAGCTGCTTCACCTTTCTCTGCACGTGATGGGGAAGGGCTCGGAGAGGAGCCCTGGGCTGGGGAAGAGCATGGAATGGGGGGATCCATCCTCCCCAATCCTGATCAACCAGTCCTCACAGGCTAGCTGCCAGGGGCACGATCCGAGTGGTTCTCCGGCCAGGAAACTTCGTAATGGGAAGAGTAGGGGGGGGAAACCCCTCCAGCTGTGAAGCCCGCATTGGGAGACAGGAGCCGAAGCAGCCTTCTAAAAGCAAGGTTTTTGAAATCCTGGAGGAAAGCCATTTGTTGCAATTCTAATTTCTGCTATCGGGACACAGGGCGCGAGGTTGTGGTTCCCACCGAATCACTGAAAGCAGGTAAAGGAGGAGACGTTTGCCTGGCACGGTGCTAGCGCTGTAACGCACCCTGCGTCCCGATCACAGAAATCGGAATTGCAACAATGGCAAAGCATCACCGCAGCTGGTTTACCCCACACCTTGCACCACATGCACCTGGACAAACCCTTCTACCTCACAGGCAGCGTTGGCAGCAGCGGAGTTCTCACGTGAGCAATCAGTGAAATGGAACTCAAAGGGCTTTGGAAGACGCGCCCGCTCCTAGCCTCGTCCAAACTTTCCTCCCTGATTCCAAAAACCTTGCTTTTGGAAGGCTGCTTCGGCTCCTGTTGTCCAGTGCGGGCTTCGCAGCTGGAGAGGTTCCCCCCCCTCTACTCTTCCCATTACAAAGTTTCCTGGCCGGAGAACCACACGGATTGCGTCCCTGGCAGCTGGCCTCCGAGGACTGCTTGATCAGGATTGGGGAGGATGGATCTCTGCATTCCACGCTCTCTTCTCCCCCACCCGGGCTCCCCTCCTAGCCCTTCCGCACCATGCGTGGAGAAAGGCAAAGCAACCGAATTAAAAGAAACTCACCAAGCGCAGGTTTCCCAAGGCGTCCCTTCTCTGAAGCTTGCTCTGCTGCCGGTGCTTGTGA
This sequence comes from Diadophis punctatus similis, assembly GCA_023053685.1. Taxonomy (NCBI): domain Eukaryota; kingdom Metazoa; phylum Chordata; class Lepidosauria; order Squamata; family Dipsadidae; genus Diadophis; species Diadophis punctatus. The sequence goes on from JALIGW010000002.1 coordinate 102,278,285, forward strand.
CTGACTACTTCCTCCTCTGCTATGCTCTTCTATGACTCGTGGACTTCAACTCCCAGAATTCCTGTGCCAGCATGATTGGCTCAGGAATTCTGGGAGTTGAAGTCCACAAGTCATAGAAGAGCCAACTTTGTCGCTTCGTTTTGTCACTGCCGGAGTTTGACTTCGAACTGCGCGCGCTCTCCAGAATTATGCAGTAAGAAGGGGATCGGAGAATAAGAAGGTCGGAATCACTTTCGCTCGCTAAATTTTAGCGAGCGAAAGTGATTCCGACCTTCTTATTCTCCGATCCCCTTCTTCCTGCATAATAAGCGTCAGCCTTTTCTGTCCATTGGATGATTGCAATGCGCCACTTGCAATCATCCAATGCGCCACGTTTGGCGCATGCGCCACGGTTTGGCCACCCCTGATGTAGCCGCTGCTCTAGTCTGACTCTGATCTTCTGTCTCCTCTTCCACATTATGAACATCTCTCTGGTTCTGTAAATCACCTTGACTCATCAAAGCTCCTCCCATTTGAACAACTGTCAATGACTCTCCTATCTCATCTTCCATTGCTTCCTTCATTCTTCTTCCTTCTGGAATTTTGGATATATCGGCCTTTAACACTTTTACATAAAAATCAGTTGCTTTCAATATCGTATTGAGCCGATATCTCTTTTCCAGATGTCTCACCACTATCCCAGTTGGAGCCTCCCATCTATACTGTATTTGCTGTTTTTTCAGTTCTTCAACCAGAAAGGCATAATCCTTTCTGGGTCTCAACATTTTAGGAGGAATTTCTTTCAATGTCTTGCAACCAGTTATTTCACTTCAGGATTATGTGACACAAATCACCAGTTTATTGATTTGATGCATATAGCTGCCCATGTCACATACTTGGCTATACATAAGGAATATAAATGGTAGAATAGAATAGAACAGAATATCTATTCTATTCTATTCTATTCTATTCTATTCTATTCTATTCTATTCTATTCTATTCTATTCTATTCTCTCTCTCTCTCTCTCTCTCTCTCTCTCTCTCTCTCTCTCTCTCTCTCTCTCTCTCTATATATATATATATATATATATATATATATATATATATATATATATATATAGAGAGAGAGAGAGAGAGAGAGAGAGAGAGAGAGAGATGGATGAATGGAATGGAATGGAATGGAATGGAATGGAATGGTCACTCAGATTCGGACAGACCTGGACTCCGATTGGGTGGAGCAAGCTGAGATGACAGGGGCAGATCTTGGTCCTATTTTATGGGAAGAGTTTGACCTGGTGACCCCTGAGGAAGTGGACAAGGCCATTGGAGCTGTGAGCTCCGCCACTTGTATGCTGGATCCGTGCCCCTCCTGGCTTGTTTCTGCAAGTAGGGAGGTGACACGCGGTTGATTCCAGGAGTTAATCAACACTTCTTTAAGACAGGGGTTCTTCCCCCAGTCTTTAAAGGTTGCGGTGGTGAGGCCCCTCCTTAAGAAGCCATCCCTGGACCCAACTGACCTTAAAAACTATCGACCAGTCTCCAACCTCCCCTTTATGGGGAAGGTGGTGGAGAAAGTGGTGGCGCTGCAACTCCAAAGGCTGTTGGATGAAACGGAGTATCTTGACCCTTTTCAGTCAGGTTTCAGGCCCGGTCATAGCACAGAAACTGCCTTGGTCATACTGATGGATAATCTCTGGCGAGCCCAAGATGGAGGTTATTCCTCCATCTTGGTGCTACTTGACCTCTCAGTGGCTTTCAATACCATTGACCATGGTATCCTGCGCCGGCTCGGAAAGCTAGGAGTGGGAGGCACTGTATTGCAGTGGTTCTCCTCCTATTTCTCTGACCGGTTGCAGTCGGTGTTGGCTGGGGGACAGAGGTCGACCCCGAGGCCCCTCGTATGTGGGGTTCCTCAGGGGTTGATTCTTTCCCCTATGCTTTTTAATATCTACATGAAACCGCTGGGTGAGATCATCCGTAGGCATGGGGTGAGGTTCCAACAGTACACTGATGATACTCAGCTGTACATGTCCACCCCATGCCAATTCAGTGAGGCAGTTGATGTGATGTGCCGGTGTCTGGATGCTGTAAGGGTCTGGATGGGGGTGAACAGGCTCAAACTCAACCCGGATAAGACTGAGTTGCCAAGTTGCCAAGACTGGATGTTGCCTCCCAAGGACTTGGACATCTGTCCCTCCTTGGTTCTGGGTGGGGGAATTGATCACCTCAGAACAGGCTTGCAACTTGGGGGTCCTTCTGGATCCACAGCTAAAATTGGACCAACATCTAACAGCTGTTGCCAGAGGGACCTTTGCAAAGGTTCACCTTGTGCACCAGTTGCGCCTTTTTTGGACCGGGAAGCACTACCAGTCACATGACCGTCAAGCCACTCCCACCCGGTCACATGATTGCCAATCCATGCCCACCCAGTCACATGACCATCAAGCCACTCCCACCCAGTCACAAGCTACTCCCACAAAATTAAGCCACACCCACAGAGTGGCAGCAAAAATTTTTGGAGCCCACCCCTGGATTCTTCCTCCATTCTTGAAAGTTATTCTCACAGCCTGAGGTGGGTTCCAACTTACCTCGCTGCCGGTTCGTTCCCTCCCGCGCCTCGTGGGAACATGTCATGGACACACCCTGTGGCCATGCCTCATGGGTGTGCGCGTGTGCATGCGCAATAACAAAAAATAAAAAAAAGGGTGAAAAAAAGATGGTGACCGGAACTCGGCTTCTGTGCATGCTCAGAAGGAAAAAAAATTCAAAATGTTTTTTAAAAAATTTCAAAAAAATTTCAAAAAAAAGATGGTGGTGCTCACGGACTGGCACCAACCAGTCTGGTTCAGTGAGGTCATCGTGACATCACCAGCGGGTCGTTACCGGTTCAGGCGAACCGGTCCGTACCGGTCCGAACCCACCTCTGTCACAGCCCACTGCAGGGAACAAGCAGGGGTTAGAGGGTGAACTGCATCCTTTATGGTCAGGAAAATTGTCTAAAATTATGGATATTTTTGCACTGAATTGAGAAAAATAAACCTCCACAGTTAGCTGAAAGGCAGTTTGTAGACCTGTTCCCATAGAAACTACATGTCTGGTTCCTGGAATAAAATTGAAAGGAAACAGGCAGAGGGAGAAACCTGACTTAGAAGGAACAGGCCCAAGAAATAATCTTACACCATCAGCCTAGCAAGAGGGAGGGTACATTTTTCCTGCCTGTTTCCACCAATATTTTAGGATCAAGATATGAGCATGTATGACACTGAACTGTTACCATTCTGTAAAGTTGAGTGCCTCTCTCTATATGATAGCTTGAACTCTAGACTGATAACATACTGACAATCCTTGACTTCTAGTTCTTGGCACATAGAATAGGGTAAGATGGGCTTGGCATAGATCTGTGATGGCGAACCTATGGCATGTGTGCAGGAAGTGGCATGCCAGCCGTCGCCAGAAACTGGAAGACCAGGTGGCTGGTGCACATGTGCATGCCAGAAACCGGAAGCTCAGCTTCTCCGCGCTCACATGTGTGCTGGGGAACTGCTTTTCCTGTTTCTAGTGCTCCCGCATGTGCGCGCCGCAGAGCTGTGCTTCCGGCTTCCGGAAAAGAGAGAGCCAAAAGAAGTCCTTGTGGAGGGTAAGAAATCGTACCTTGCTTGTCGATCGATTATCATCTATTGAGAGACAATGGATTTGGGGGCATTAAAGAGTCGATACCGTGCTAGAAACTGGACACAGAGCGGAATAATAGCATATGGTGGATGACTTTGCAATTTCTGGATGGAACGATATCCATTACTGCGGCTAAGGGAATAATATTTGGCCGTGGAATCCAGGGCAATCAGGAACTGTGAAAATACGAACTGGACCTCTGAGACTCATTTAACACCAATTGGTACTGGTACTGCTACTAAGAGAAATATTTTGTATTTTTTCCAACTACTTACTTTTGCTTACCTCCTTCAACATACAGACTTTTTTTCCCTTCTCAAATCTCTGGCTTTAGCTAAACCTTCTCCCCTCTTTCTCTTTTTGTCATAACTTATAAGAAAAAATATATAATATAGATTTATAAGATTTATAAGAAAATTGGGACTATAGCAATATTATATACTTAAAATCTCTTATATAAATAGCTTTTCTATATTGATTGTATTGTAATGATAATATATTGATTATATATTAGATATAAGGTACTAAATTAAATAGATTGTATATATTATATTAGATATTAGATACTTTAATTATATTTGGATTGATTAAGACTATATAAGAAAGACTAATAATACATTGACATATTTTACTATATAATATTATACTATATTTGATACTGTTTAATTAACCATATATATAACAATAATCTAACTGTATATTATTTATATTTGTATGAAATAATAAGAAAATTGGTTTTCTTATTAGTTGAAAGAATTAAGTGATTGATTAGATTGAATTGATTTAGGGACAGATAAATATTATAAAGTATCAGAGTGTCATATGGTAATTTGGGACAGGATATATAGCATTCTAGAACAATAAAAATTAATTATAAAATAAATGTCTACAAGGGGGGAAGAAACCAATACCCACTGGAGCCACAGGGGGGGGGGGCTTCACCAGCTACCCAAGGACAAATAGACGATATACTAACAACAGAGAAGGGTGGCTCCTCTACTATGCAGAACATGAATAGTACACTGAATATGCTTCAGGAAATGATGCTTACATTAAAAGAAATGATTACACAAAACCATACAGAGTTAAAATCCGATATATCTAAATTAGATTCTAGAATGGAGATTAGACAGGATGCTATTCAAAAACATGAACAACGCATCAATATAGTGGAAAATAAAACAAAATGAAATGAAAGAAAAATCGAGCAGGTGGACCAGAAATGGATAGAAACTAATAAAGAACTGGAAACCTTGTCAATCCATTTCAAAATGGATAGGTCATCCTATTTCTTGAGGTTCCAGAATATTCCTGAGAATAGGGAAGAAAATTTAGGAGAAGAAATGGCGGAATTGGTGGTGGAGATTTTACAGCAAAATAAAAATGAGATTATAAATGAAAAAAAAACTATTAGTGAATATATAAGCATCTAACAAAAAACAAAAAAAGTTTTATCAACAGTTACACGAGAAGCTGATAACAATTAATTACAAAAATATATGCTTAATAGGAGACTTTAACGGTATAATTGACCCTAAGAGAGATTACATAACAGGGAGAAAAGGGAAATCTAAAAGAACCACATTACCAAGTACATTTAATAATATGACTGAGGAGTTAAATTTGACAGATGTGTGGCATCTATTACATCCAAAAGGTAAACAATATACATTCCACTCAATACCACATCAATCTTTCTCAAGAATAGATATGGTCTGGACTAACAAAGATATGTGTAAGAATATAGAATCTGTGGAAATAGCCCCAAACATATGGGCAGACCATAACCCCATAATAGTTGTATGGAAAGGAAAAAAGAAAGGAATAAGGAGATGGACTTTATTTAAATACAAAATTATTACAAGAAGAATACATACAAACAATTACTAAAGAAATAAATCTATTTATGAAGGAGAATAAAAAACAACCCACCACTATACAAAATTTGTGGGACACATTAAAAGCATACATAAGGGGAATTACAACTGCATATACGGCAAAGAAAAACAAAGACAAATGGCAAGATTATAATAAAAAATTAAAGGATATTCAACAGTTAGAACATAAACTTCAAAAAGAACCAAATGATGATAATATACACAAAGTATTAATGGTAACTGGATATAAATTAAATTTAATTGAACAGCAGGATTATGTGAAGGACATTAGATTTGTAAAACACACATATTTTGAAACAGCAAACAAGCCTGGCAGATGGTTGTCTTATAAAATCAAAAAGGAAAGAGAGAATAGAAGAATTCACCAATTGGACTTCCGGTTTGGAGCGCGCCATCGCGGACATCCCTTCGTCGGGCGCCTTTCCGATCTTCGTTAAAAGCCGCCAGAACAGCTGTCTGGTGGCTTTGAAATCTCTTCCCTGGGCAAAGGGGAGAGATGAGAGCTTGACAGGTGGGGTAGAGCCCCCCCAGCGCCCTAGGAGCCATCTAGGGGCGCGAAGGGAGAGCTCCCCATGCAGCCTGTCTCCAGCTCCGAAGATCAGGAAACCTCCGCCTTTGCGGAGCTAGATGTCGTGACCAGCCGCTGCTTCTAGCATGGGATTTATAATTACTTTTGAACTACAGAAGCAGACAGAGAGAAACAGGCGTGAGATGGGCAAGTAATGAAACCTCTTTTTTCCTTTTTTTCAACTCCTGGGTAAGCTTTCACTTCGGCAAAGAAACAAAGGAAACAAAGTAACAATATGGTGATTGAGAAGTGAAAGTGACTTTCATTTTCCCAGAGGCTTTTTTTTTCTCTCTCTTATGGAAACTTTTAACTTGGAAAAATGGTTTTTTCTTTCTCTGTCTCCTAACCCTGGATTAAAGTTATAATTGAAATATTTCCAATAATAAAAGATTACCTGGTTTTTAAACTGGAAAGAACTTTAATCAGGCACCTGGCTTTCTTTTTTCTTTGTACTCTTTTGAAACACCATAATGGCTTCAAAATCTGGAAAAATTGTTTTGACTAAAAGAAATGACTATCCATCTGGATATATTTCTAAAATGCAACTTAATACTGAGTTAACACCTCCACAGCCTTTGACACCTGAAAATTTATTAAATAATTTAAAGATTATGAAACATGAACTTACTTTGGAATTTAATCAGAAAATTAGTGAGATAGACAAAAAAATGCAGGCTGCTTTGAAGAATATGAATCAACAACTCAGATTTGATGTGTTAGAGGTTTGCAAAGGTTTAGCAATAAATATTGAAGTTTTGGCAGAACGTATTGAAACAAATAAACAAGCTTTGGCAACCTCGGTGAAATATATAGATAAAATCCAAAATGATATTGCAAACTTTGAAACAGAGGTGTTGATGACACAGTTTAGATCCATGGAAGTTGCTATAAAAGTCAGAGGTTTGAAAGAGGGATTATATGAAGATTTAAAAGGAAGGATGGTTGATGCATTGGATCAGGTGTCTGGAATTTCTAAAGTGGAATTGGCTACACAAATTGACAAAATATACAGAATCAATTCGTGGTACGCTAAACAAAAGCATTTACCAAGGGACATTGTCATATATTTTACCACAAGAGCTTTACGGAATAGAATTATACAAGCAACGTTCAACAATAATCTTATGGTGAATGGTCAGGAACTAAAGATTTGGAAAGAAATCCCCTCTAAAATGCTTAAAGCCAGAAAAAGCTACACTTTTTTGATTGATGAATTTAAGAGATTAAATTTACAATATAAATGGGAAGCGCCAGTTGGAGTAGCAGTGAAATTTTCTGGAAAAAGATACCGGCTTAATACAATAAAAAAAGCTACTGAATTTTATGTCAATGTTTTAAAGGCTGATATATCCAAGATTCCAGAGGAAGGATGTATGAAAATAAAAGAGGAGGAGGAGGGGAAGCCATCTTTGCTGGATCAAAAGGAAATAGATTCAAAAAACCAAAAGGAGTGCCAGAGCCAGATAGCTGGGGAAAAGGAGACGGAGGTTTGGGATCAGATGGGAGACGAGTTGACAAATTCGAATTTACTGAGCTATTAAAAGATGCAACTATCAAGATACAAAACGATGTGATGTTGAAATATATTGGACGGATAGAGACTAATATGATTGTATTTTTCCTTTTCCCTATTTAATGATTATCTATGCAATATTTAGCTAAGTTTTATATAACTTTGAGGTTATTTTTAATGTTAATAATATTAGATATATATAGTTTGTTGAAGATTTGTTTATTCTTTTTTCTTTTTTCTTAAAAAAAACTTTAAAGATTTTTTGTTTTTTGAAGTTAGTAAGTTAATTTAGAATAATATTATGTTATTAATATCATGATGAAATTTAATATTTAATGATTACTTACGTAACATTTAGTTAAGTTTTATCTATCTTTGAGGTTATTTTTAATGTTAATAATATTAGTTTAAGATTTTTGTATTTTATATTTAGTTATTATTTATATAATATTTACTTTGTATAAGGTAGAGGATTGAAGGGAGGAGGTAGGAGGTTTGTTTGTATTGTTAAAGAGATTTCTCTTTCTTTTTTTTCTTTTCTTTTTTGTATCTTTACTATTGTATACATATGCGATATATTATTAGTGTATAATCTGGAGTTGAAGTTTTTTAAAAATAGTGTTCTTTTTTTTCTTCTTTTTATTAACAATTTAAATTTATTATTATGCCCTGTATTATCTCTGGGAAGTCCGGGGGAGGAGGTGGGGAGGGAAGGGGGTGGGTTAGGGGGGGGGGAGAAAAAAATAAAAAAATGCTTGTACTTTATATTTAATATTTTGCTACTATTTATGTAATTCTGTACTAATAAAACTTTTTGAATTAAAAAAAAAGAATTCACCAATTGATAGATATAAATGGGGAAATACAACATACAGATGAAAAGATAAAAGAAATTTCCACGGAATATTATAGAGATTTATATGGACAGGACTCAATAGAACAAAATAAAATAACCAACTATTTAAAAGAAGTTAGTATGCCGCAAATAGAAGACATAGATAGGGAAACGCTAAATAGGGAGATTACACTACAAGAAATCCAAAATGCAGTCAAAAAACAAAATAATAATAAATCACCAGGACCCGATGGCTTTCCAGGGGAATATTATAAAAAATTGAGCAATATATTAGAGGGCACTTTATTAGAACTATACAATGATGCGTTAATAGGAGCCAGGATACCAAACATGTGGAGGGAAACATATATCACCACGATTATGAAAGAAGGTACCGAGAAAAACCAAATTCAAAACTATGGGCCAATTTCATTGTTGAACACTGACTACAAATTTTTTATGACAATTATGGCAGAAAGAATAAAAAAAATACTAAATATTTATTCGGACCAAAATGGATTTTTACCAATGCGACAGATTAAAATACAAGAATTGTTTAAGTTATATTAGAATATTATGAAGCGCATCCAGAAAAGCAGGCAGCGCTTGTTTTCCTGGATGGGCAAAAAGCGTTCGACAACGTAAATTGGCAATTTATGATAGGAGTGATCAAAGAAATGAAATTCAGCAACAAATTTGAGAAGATTATAGAAACAATCTACACTTCCCAGACAGCCAAGATTATCATAAATGGGGATATGACTCAATCATTCCGGATCAATAAAGGAGTCCGTCAGGGATGTCCGATGTCACCTCTGCTTTTTATTTTAATACTGGAAATATTGTTGAACAAAATTTGAAATAATTTGGAAATTAAAGGAACTAGAATCAGGAATGAAGAATATAAACTGCAGGCATTCGCCGACGATCTGGTATTTTTTCTGGAGGAACCAATTGAATCAGGAGATAAATTAATTAGAGAGATTGAGGAATACGGAGAGTTGGCAGGATTGAAAATCAATAAACAAAAAACTAAATTGCTAACAAAAAAATATGATAAAGAGACAAGAAGATGAATTGGAAAAAACATTAGGCCTGCAAATAACCAAAAAAAGTAAATATTTAGGAATAATTTTAACAAATAGATGCTCATCCATCAAAAAAGATAATTATGATAAATTGGTAAATCAAACGAGATTGGATTTGGAGAAGTGGAAGAAACTACAATTATCATTACTAGGACGTATAGCAGCAATCAAAATGAGCATATTGCCAAAATTTTTATATTTGTTTCAAACGGCCCCAATTAAATTAGAGATGAAATTTTTTACTGATTTGAATAAAACTATATCCAAATTTATATGGCAAAATAAAAAATCAAGAATTAAATTAACCAACTTACAGGATAGTAAAAGCAGAGGTGGCCTTGGACTGCCTGATTGGAAATTCTATTATAAAGCAGCGTGCCTCTCATGGATAAAGAATGGATAAACTTAACAAATAAACGAATATTACTATGAGAGGGCCATGATCTTCTAATGGGATGGCATTCTTATATGTGGAACGACGGAATAAAATTACAATCAAACTTTAATCAGCATTTAATTAGAAAATCTTTATGGTACGAAATTAAAAAAAAAACTTATATGAAAATCCCTAAATGGCTTTCAACAATGGAAGCCATGACCTACCCAAATTTAATTGATATACCTAAAATGGTAAAATACAGTGACATATTGGATTCATTAGGGAAACTTAAAAGCAGAGAACAATTGGCAGAACAAAATATAAATATTGATTGGTGGCCCTATTTACAGTTGAAATCTAGATATAAAAAAGACATTGAAGGAATAAGTATTGATACAGAAATACAAAAGTTAGACAAAATTTTGACGGAATAAGTATTGATACAAATATTTATTGGAATTTGATAAAATGGAAGAAATTGATAGCATGGGCAAAAAATATAGGTCACAGTGTACACTTGGCTGACTGGGAGAGAACGTGGAACATAAATTGTAAAAAAAACAAAATCCGCAGCTTATAAAGAGAATTATTATAAAATGTTTTATTGATGGTACCTACCACCATCAAGATTGGCTAAAATATATCCAAATGCTAATTCGACTTGTTGGAAATGTAAAAAAGACGTAGGTACCTTTTTCCATATGTGGTGGACATGTCCCGAAGCTAGGCACTACTGGGAAAAAGTTCATAACTGGTTGCAAGAAATCATGGAAAGAACAATGGAATATACACCAGAATTCTTCTTGTTGGGGATAATGAGAAAACAATATCCAAAAAATGTACAATATTTAGCATTGCATATTATAACAGCGGCGAGAATAGCCTATGCACAATATTGGAAAAATAACCAAACTCCATCGGAAAATGTACTAATGGACAAAATATACAGGTGTGCAGAAATGGACATGTTGACCATCGAACTCAAAGAACAAAACGATTCGGTATACTATGAAACATGGACTAAATGGTACAATTGGACTAAGAAAAAAAAAATGACTGTGTGACAACGTGAGACGAAAAAGAAGATATGAGAATTTGTAAATAAATGTATTGTGCACTAAATAGAAAATAATGTAAAAACAACAACAGGTGTAGATCTGTGTTAAAGTATTATAATATTTAATGAAAAACAATAAAAAACTTTATATAAAAAAGAACATCTTTATTTCCAGAATTCCAACTCTGAAGGTTATATCTGGCAGGTAACTGACAGTGTTGTGGCTTGCCCACGTCCCGTGCAGCTGGTCGAGGATCCGGAGGACCTAGAGCTGCCCATGGCGCGGCACTCTATCACCCTGTGTACCTGGCACCTGAGTCTCACAGCGATGAGGACTCAGTGCCAGAGGAGCAAGACCAGCCAGGGCCTTCTGCACCTTCTCAGCTGGTGCAGAGTGAGTCCTCAGAGGAAGAAGCTGCATAGCTGAAATTAGAATCTTCTTATTTTTATCTGCTATATTAACACATTGTCACTGTGATGATGAATCTTTTCTACTTGTGTCAAAAATTAGAAAATGCCTAATTTCACATTGCCATGTTACCCCCTCCCAAATAAAAGAGAAACAATTCTCTATCTTTCCCTACCCATCTAGGCTGTCTGAATAGAGGCATTCAATGGTAGCCCCAAAGCTGGGCCTGAGTCAGGGGTGGGCTCTAACTTACCTCGCTGCCGGTTCGCTTCCTCCCATGGGCTGTGGGCGCGCGCACATGCACACTGCTGAAAACTCAGCTTCTATGCATACACAGAAGCAAAAAACAGCTTCTGCACGTGCGCAGAAGTGAAAAACAAGATGGTGGTGCCTATGGCGCCACCGAGAGAGCTGGTTTGGGGGTGTGGCCAGCCGGCCATTGCTCCCGGTTCAGCAAGCGGGGGGAAATTCCCACTACCAGTTCTAAAGAACCGGTCCGAACTGGCAGGAACCCACCTCTGGCCTGAGTGCCACTCAAAAAAGCCAGATATACAAACCACACAATTGCCTCTGTAGCCCAATGATTCCCAGGATCTGCCATATGCCACTTATTTTCAGGCAGTGTTTTCTTTCTGTTGATAGGCCCCCATGACCTATGCAAGGCTGCTCCTGGTCATATGAGGCCTTCATTCCTGAAGTGGCTCCAGAGAATGCTTTTCCATGGTGTCTATAGCCTCCAAAAACCACGTGACATCACAACCTGTTCTCACACAATCGTCAGAAGCTATGGAGGTCATTCAAGAGCAGACCCTCTTGCACTACTTCTGGAGGCCATGCAAAAGCACATCCCATTCTTGTGCAGTCTCTGTGGCATCTGAAAATTGCATGAGAACAGGGCTTGCTTTTGAGAATAGCTGTTGTTGGGTGTTGGTGAATGCTGGTGTGTCACCCAAAACATGCAGGGGTGGGTTCCAATTTTTTTTACTAGCACTCTGTGGCCGTGGCTTATTTTGTGGGCATGGCTTGATGGTCATGTGATGGTGGGCGTGGCTTGGGAAGGATACTGCAAAATCTCCATTCCCTCCCCACTCTGGAGCCAGCCAGAAGTAGCATTTGCCGGTTCTCTGAACTACTCAAAATTTCTGCCACCAGTTCTCCAGAACCTGTCAGAACCTGCTGGATTTTACCCCTGGTTTGAATGTAGAAATAGATTTTTAGTTTTTTTTTCTTAAAGCAAGCCCTGGAAGAAACAGCCCATACTGTTATTTATTTACTTATTTAGTATTAGATTATACCCCATTTTTATTAAGTGCAACTCATAAGGCAATGCACTTAATATTCCCACCTTCTATTTGCCTCACAACATTCTATGAATAGGGTTGGACTGAGAGAGAGCAGTGAGGGATGAAACATGTGTAATGTATTGAGTAAAATGCTTCAGAACTCCGTCCTGGACCTGATACTTGTATTATTTTTTTATTAAAGGTTTGAAAGAATATGTAAAAGAAATGTATAGGTGACACAACACAGCTTGGGATTGCTATATTTAATAAAATTACATGAATAAAAATTAATAAAATGGTCTTGTTGGTTTAGAAAAGTTGGCTGTAAAAACAAAGATATTTGGGAGAAATAGAAGCTATTCGTGTAGGAAAAGGAAATCAGATACTTTCTGAATAAAATCTACTCTTTACTATGCTAGTTGCTATGGGAAGTTTATATTTAGGATTAATATGAATGATGTTCACAATTTAGCAGATCACTAGGGGTCCCTATTGCATAAAAGATTGCACAAAGAGTGGTGATGCTAGGTGGCCATATTTATTTAGATCTTCATTTGGAACAAGAATTGCCTTGGTCAATTGGTGGTGCTGTTTTCCTATTGTTTGCCAAGATAATGCCATTTTTTCCATTTTAACCACAATAGGAAATAAGATGTGCTGGGTTATGAAAATTGTATGTAATGAAAGCAGACTAGCAGGGTATTATTCTGCAAAAAAAAAAAAGAGTCAAGTGGCATTCAACATGTCCTACAACCCTTAGTGTGTCCTGCCAGGGGACATTAGCATGTCATATCAGTATCAAACAAAATAGATTTGTTTCTTTCTTGCTACAGCTATCTAGAATTTAAATTTTCTTAGGGCATCCTGTTAGAGATTATTAGAAGACCAATGGAGTTTCAAACTGATAATGAAGCAGTTATTTTTTGAACTGTATTAACTTTTTCTCTTTTTCTTCTATGAGATTATCATGAAGCCAGGTCAAAATGAAATCAATACTCCCTCCTCCACTCTAATTGCAAAAACCAGTTGTTGGGCTAATGCACCCCCGCTTTCAAGTCCCGGAAGGAAGAGGTTCCTTCTAAAATGAACTCAGATAATGAATGAAGCACATGGCATTAAATCATGGCAGAGAATCAGAAGTATTTTAGATGAGATCAACCAATCAGCCTAACATCAATACCTGGGAAGATTTATAAATCCTTAGTAAGATCACACCTGGAATATTGCATCCAGTTTTGGTCACCACATTATAAAAAAAATGTTGAGACTTTGGAAAAAGTGCAAAGAAGAGCAATTACGATGATTAAAAGCCTGGAGAAAAAAACATATGAAGAATGGTTGCAGGAACTGGGTATGACCAGTTTAGAGAAAAGAAGGACTAGGGGAGACATGATAGCAGTGTTCCAGTATTTGAGGGGCTTCCACAAAGAAGAGGGGGTCAAATTATTCTTCAAAGCACCAGAAGGCAAGACAAGAAACAATGGATGGAAACTAATCAAGGAGAGAAGCAACTTGGAATTAAAGAGAAATTTCCTAACAGGACAATTAACCAGTGATACAGCTTGCCTTCAGAAGTTGTAGGTGCTTTATCACTGGAGGTTTTAAAGAAAAGACTGAACAGCCACCTATCTCAAATGGTATAGGGTCTCCTGCTTGAGCAGAGAGTTGGATTAGAAGACCTCCAAGGTCCCTTCCAGCTCTATTCTGATTGATTGATTGATTGAACTTTGAAGTTATCCAGATAATTTCTGTACTGTAAACTGTTCTGCCTCCAGCACTAGATTCAGAATTAGAACCAGAATTTTCAATAATGTATAGAAATGAATACTATTCCTTCCATAGCACCTGCCAGATTCCCCATCTAACTGATTTTTAAATATATAATTCTTTAATTAAAAGAATATATTGAAAGCGGCATGTTGCAAAACTAAGTGCCAGTGTTATATTTATATGCAAAAATGCCACAAATCAGAACCAAAGATAAGTTGAGTTCAGCTGTAGAACTTCTGGTGTGTTAGGGAGGGTGTGTTCTGTGGAAGCCGGGGTGGGGGGGTGGATTCCATGAGAGGCAGCACCCCTACCCACTTTTTTATGGTACAGTGGAAAGGGTGGGTTTGCCAGGTGATCTTCAGAACCCTTTTCCTCTTCCTCAGGCAGTTTCTTGTGCTCATATGATTCTTTGCTCTCTCTGTGTCTAAGAGGCAGAGAATAGGGGCTTGGGGTGTTTTTTTTTAACTAACAAGTTCTATGGCCTCAAAAAGTTTGAAAACACCTGCACTCGAGGAAAGTAACCTCACTGGATTTCTTGATAGGAAATAATTGTTCTGTGACTGGCCAAAGCCTCTGCAAGAGCCTTTGGTGAGGGCATTCAATAGCATACTGTTTTCAAATTGCCACTAAACCCAGTTTAAGGACTATTACCTGTTGATGAATTATCATTAATATGACAGAAGCATGAAATGAATAATTTTCTGTGAAATATTCTTATTAATGGTATTTCTTTCCAATTTAGATTAATTAATTTAAATCCAATTTTTGAAGGTTAACTCCCAACATCACACACAAGCACACTTGCCTATAGTTTAATATGCTAAGATTCTTCAGTCTCTGGCTTCTCTCACTTACACAGGAGTATGGGGGACTACCACATTGCCAGGAAATTGGTCACACGCTCCTCTTTCCTTCTTTTCAGGCTTCCAGGCAATATGAGTCTGGGTTTCCCCATAGAGAGAAAAGCCGTCAGGTGACTAGATTCCATTTTCTGGAAGCTGTGCTGAACTGACAGCTCATATGACTGAGTGGTGATTGTCTGTAGGGCAGATTTATCCTTTGGGGAGGGAAATGGGGAAGGGGAGGCTAACTTGTCCTTGAGAGCAGAAAGAGCGCAAGAGAAGGGGGAAACTGTGAGACCACAGCACAGATTTGCTGCAGTGTTGTTTTTTTAAGGAATCTGCTTTTTTCCTCCAGGCAGACATTAATCTAATATTAAGTCCTTTAACCTTTCTAATTATTCTCCTTCAGGTCAGCTGGTTGCCTAATAAACTTTCAGTCTCTGCTCTAAGGCAGTTATTGCTGCCTCCAACTAGTCTTAGCTCCAAAGTCAGACTACCTCTGGCAAGGAATTAGGCTGCTACTTATTGTTCCCTCCCTCCCCTCCCCATTTTTTTCCTTTTTCATAATAACTATTGTAATTAACAAAATTAAACTTTGCATACTTTACAGCATATCAAGACTATTTGGGTAGCTTTTCTAAATAATCTTCTGTTAAAAATGTGAATGGATTGAAATTTCTTAGGTTCAGTTCACTAAATCTCAATTATCATATTCATGATTAATATGATTTATTTTATTGCAGTAGGAAATAATTTTTTCTGACAATCTGATTTTGTTTATGTCTAATTGTAAGCCAAATCACATCAATGAAATATGGGGCACATTTATGAAGATTTGGACAGATGATGACATGGGCAGACATGTCTCCATTTTTGGTGCTGATAATCTTTGAATACCACCTCTTGTAGAGTATCCCTTGCTGTTTTCCCAGGGCATGCAGAAATTCCATAGGTACTAGGATCAAGTGAGTGGCACAATAACTTAGGCTAGGGATCGGCAAACCATGGCTCATGAGCCACATGTGGCTCTTTGGTCCCTTGAGTGTGGCTCTTCCACACTGCGGGGATGGGGGGGGAAAGGGCACAGTGGAAGGTAGAGTATTGCAATGGAGCTGCTTGATTTTGCATTCATGATTCAGTTGAAACTTATTTCTGAAATGGTAACTTTCCCCCTTCATCTGTTGATATTATAGTTGAAATTCTTCTTCTCTTGTAGGTTAGAACCCAGCTAGAAGAAGAAGCCGGAGGTGGTGGTGAGAGGGATTGGCCTCCCGCTTCGGAAGAACCAAGCCAGGCTGCTGCGCAGGTACTGCGGCCCCGTGTTGCTCTTAGCTGCTGCCACCCCTTTGAGAGGGCAGGAAGTGACTCTAAAGCCGGGACTGGGTGGTGTGTGTGAAGCATCTGAAACCACATAGTAGTCAAAGCGGAAAGAGGGCGAAGACGCTGAGACCCACTTTTGAGTGAATCAGCTCTCATTGTCATGAGCAAAGTATGACAGCCTCTATTCAGGGGTGAAATCCTCCCAGTTCGACCCAGTTCCAGAGGACGGGTAGCAGACATGTGGCCTGGTTCGCTGAACCGCCAGCGATAGCTGGCTGCCCACACCCCTGAACCGGTCCCCCGTTGTATCTTGCTCGTCCTGCCCAGCCCAGTTTCTGCTCTGCAGCTTGCCTGCCTTCCCGATGTCCCCGTGGCCAGCTTGCAAAGGCTACTTCAGGCAGGCAAGTTGCCTTCCCTGCATGAGTGGTGGAAGTCCGGTACTCTGGTGCACTCATCTGTTTCTCTCTATGACTGGCCTTGGAAAAGAAGCCTGCCCTCAAAATTGCCCGCCTGCAGTCAGAGTTTGGAGCTTGTTAAGCCTTCTTAACAAGCCTTCTTAACGCTCCCAGCAGCGTTTTTCAGTCCGGGCTGCTCGGAGTGAAAAACATACAATATGCTGCTTGGGATCCTTCCTCTCCAAAAGGCACCACCTTTTATATTCCTGCTTTGTTTCATCAGAACAGCCTTTCTTTACTCACGATCTCCACGCATAGCTTGCTTTGCTTTTTTTAAAGCAAACACACACACACACACAAACACACACACACACACACACAAAAAAAAACACCACCCCCACTCATTTACTCAATTGAAGGAAGGCAGGCAGAACCAGTTGCACACCAATGAAATCCATCCATCCATCGCATTGCAGCCTGCAATCCATCTCTTGTTAGCAACTGATTCTGCCTTCCTTCCTTCAATTCCTTCAATGCATGGCTGGCTCAGGAATTCTGGGAGTTGAAGTCCACATGTCCTCAAAGAGCTACAGTTTGCCCACCCCTGGGGTAAGTAACTGGGGTTTTTTTTTTTTGCTTTAAAAAAATAGTAAATGGGGGGGGTTTATTTTCTTGGGGGTTTTTTTAGGAATTTTTTTTTAGACATAGCCTTTTAAAATTTAGGAAGTTTTAAATTTAGCTGCTTTTATCTAAAATATAAATAAAATAAAATATGGAATGTTGTGTGCTTTTGCAATTCTGGTTAGGCAGGGGGTTGGACTAGATGACCTCCAAGGTCCCTTCTTCCAACTCTGTAAATCTGTTAAAATTGTTAAATGTGTTAAATCTGTTGCTGGTGCCGTTTTGTGTGCTTTTGCATTGTGTGTGAGTCAGTTGTGTTGTTGTGTAGTGTGTGGTGTGTAAAGTGCAAAAAAAAAATTTCCACCTCTTTGTTGCTCTGTGAGGCTCATGCTTGTGGCAGGGGCCATTTTGTGTGCTTTTGCATGGTGTGGTGTGTGGTGTGTAAAGTGCAAAAAAAAATTTCCACCTCTTTGTTGCTCTGTGAGGCTCATGCTTGTGGCAGGGGCCATTTTGTGTGCTTTTGCATGGTGTGTGAGTCAGTACAGCTGCTTTTGCATGGTGTGTGAGCCAGTTGTGTTGTTGTGTGTTGTGTGGTGTGTAACGTGCAAAAGTTTTTCCCCCAGCTCTTTGTTGCTCTGTGAGGCTCATGCTTGTGGCAGGGGCCATTTTGTGTGATTTTGCATGGTGTGTGAGTCAGTACAGCTGCTTTTGCATGGTGTGTGAGCCAGTTGTGTTGTATGTGTTGTGTGTGTGTGTGTGT
The DNA here is from genome assembly GCA_023053685.1 of Diadophis punctatus similis. Taxonomy (NCBI): domain Eukaryota; kingdom Metazoa; phylum Chordata; class Lepidosauria; order Squamata; family Dipsadidae; genus Diadophis; species Diadophis punctatus. Next base: position 102,296,674 of record JALIGW010000002.1, read on the forward strand.
AAAGTGTAAAAGGTTTTTTTAAGCTCTGTGACGTCAACTTGGCCATGCCCACCTGGTCACCTGACCACCAAGTCACGCCCATCCGGTCACCTGACCACCAAGCCACACCCACCTGAAGCCATACCCACCAGACACCAAGCCACACCCACAAAATAAGCCACACCCACAGAACCGGTAGGGAAATTTTTCACATTTCATCCCTGCTTTGGTGACTGGCTTCAAGTGATATTTTTGGTGAGGTTCGGTCTAGGACTTTTTTGTTATTTTTGCAGTCCATGGGATGCCAGTAGTCACCTCCAGCACCACAGTTCAAAGACATCCACTCTTCTCCTATCTGCCTTTTTCAGAGTCCAAGTTTCACAGCCATTAGTAGAAATTGGAAAAATTATTATGTTAACTAATCTGCATTTGGTTGTGAGGTTAATGTCTTTACACTTCCAGATGTTATTCATGCCAGACTTCGCAGTTCTTTCAAGTGCTATAAGCCTTTTGACCTCAGAGCTGAGGTCACCATTTTGATTGATTTTAGAACCCAGGAAGATGAATTCCTTTACTGTTTCGATGGTCTCATTGTCAATCTGCACTCCCACCTATTGTGTTCTCTGCATATATCATTTTCTTTGTTTTCCTGATGTTAAGATGCAGTCCAAATTTTTCACTTTCATCTTCAGTTCTTAGGATTAGCCACTTTAGATCCTCCTTTCTTTCTGTGAGCAATGTTGTATCATCTGTGTATCAGAGATTGTTGATATCCATACCATCAAATTCAGTGATGGGGTTCAAATTTTTTACTACTGGTTCTGTGGGCGTGGCTTGGTGAGCATGACTTCGCTTGGTGGGTGTGGCTTGGTGGGCGTGGCAGGGGAAGGATACTGTAAAATCTCCATTCCCACCCCACTCCAGGGGAAGGTTACTGCAAAATCCCCATTTCCTCCCGATCAGCTGGGACTCGGGAGGCAGAGAATAAATGGGGGCGGGGACAGTCAGAGGTGGTATTTACCGGTTCTCCGAACTAATCAAAATTTCTGCTACCGGTTCTCCAGAACTGGTCAGAACCTGCTGAAACCCACCTCTGATCAACTTTAACCCCAATGGTAGATTCTTCCAAATGTGCATTTCTCATAAATATTTCTGTGAACATGTTGCATAGTATGACAGGCTGCAACCTTACCAATGCTTTTCCTGTTGATCACCCTAATTCTTCTCTTTAATAGGCTAGACATACCTAATTCTCTTAACCGTTCATCACATGATTTAGCCTCTAGACCCCTTATCATCTTAATTGTTCTTTTCAGGACACTTTCTAGCACACTTGCTAGGCTCTCAACATCTTTTTCGTATCATGGTGACCAAAATTGGGTGCAGTATTCCAAATGTGGCTTCACGAGTGCAGTATAAAGTGATACTGTCACTGCTCATGATATTTTCTGTGGCAGCTTCAGAACCAACCCTAGCTCATATGTGCCATGCTGGACTACCTATTTTAAATACAATGAAGGTTTCTACAAACAAAACATAGCAGTGCCACGGGTTCACCTGTGTTCCCTATTGTGCCCAATCTCTACATGGAAGAGGTAGAAACCAAAGCCCTGAACTCCTTCACAGGAATTCTACCCACTCACTGGTATAGGTATGTGAACGATACTTGGGTCAAGATCAAAACACAGAAATTGGAAGTGTTCACCAAACATATCGCGGGAGTTGGGCGGCATATAAGAACGATAAAATAAATAAATAAATAAATATCAACTCTGTGGACAGATACATCAAATTTACATGGGAAGATGTTAAGGAAAATAGTATAGCCTTCCTATATTGTGCAGTACATATTAAGGAAGACAGAAGCCTTAACACTGAAGTTTACAGAAAACCCACTCACATAGATCAATATTTACATTTTGATTCCCACCACCCACTGGAGCACAAAATGGGAGTTATCAGAACTCTACACCACCGAGCTGAAGGTCTGCCTACCAGCAAAGATGGGGGGTGGGGGGAAGAACGAAAATACATCAAGGAAGCCCTCAGAACATTGGCTATCCCAAGTGGGCCTTCATCAAATCTCAAAAAAGACGCCACAGGAGCTCCTCCATAACAGACAACAAAGAGAACAATAAACAAAGCAACGTTGTCATTCCATACATTGCAGGAATATCGGAAAAGCTCAGAAGGATCTTCAGCCAACACAACATATACCGTATTTTTTGGAGTATAAGATGCACCGGAGTATAAGACGCACCTTAGTTTTGGGGGAGGAAAACAAGGAAAAAAGGCCTCTGCCTCCAAGCAATTTGCCAAACAGCAAACAGCAAACAGCACAGATGATATACACTGTGTGCTGTGTATTTCTGTGCATGTGTGCCTGACCCATAGAAATAGCAAAGAATTGGAGAAATGTACATTATGCCAGAAAGTTTTCTTAAATGTAGTCACACTAACTCTTCCCAATTATTTAAATAGATCTACTCCAAGGTAACTAAACTCTAATACTAAACAGGACACTGTTACATTTCAGACTATACTTGTACAGAGCTGTTAAAATTAATTAAAATTTCTGGAAGTATACATTATTCTCTATTATTTAAAAGAAGATACAATAGCACTGGGCCTCTTCAGAGCAAGCATTTATTTCAAAAAGCTTCTTTATTTTGTTAAGTTGTCTAGAGGTCTCCAACCGTGGCAACTTTAAGACTTGTGGACTTCAACTCCCAGAATTCCACAGCCAGCAAAGCTAACAAAGCTGGCTGTGGAATTCTGGGAGTTGAAGTCCACAAGTCTTAAAATTGCCAAGGTTGGAGACCCCTGGCTCAAGAACAATAATAAAGCAGTCTTTAAAAAATAAGTCTAATAATTTGAACATTCTACAGACATTTATAGTTATTCACTTACCCCCTTCCATCCAGTTCAGCAGAAAATAAAAATCTGTGTGTCTCTCGCAGCTATTTGCCTCTTTGCAAATCAGTTTCACTTTTATTTTCCCACGTGGCAAATCAGCTGTACGTCGGAAAGCTGCTAGTGACTTGCTTGGTTTTACAGGCTCTTCCCTCTTTGCTGCAAACAGGTAAACTGCTGGAAGACAGAGGCCAAAGGGTGGGGGTGGGTGGGTGGGTGGGGCTACATTCGGTGTATAAGACACACCCAAGTTTTCACCCTCTTTTGGGGGTAAAAAGGTGCGTCTTATACTCTGAAAAATACGGTATACACTTCAAACCCAAGAAAACACTAAGGCAGAAGCTTGTCCATCTGAAGGATAAAACACCCAGACACAAACTGAGCAACATGGTATATGCAGTACAATGCAGTGAGCCATGTGCAGATCTGTACATTTGGGAAACAAAACAACCTCTTCATAAATGCATGGCACAACATAGGAGAACAAACCCATCAGGGCTAGATTCAGCAGTCCATCTGCATTTAAAAGACAAAGGCCACTCTTTTGAAGACAGCAAAGTTCACATTTTGGACAGAGAGGAACACTGGTTTGATAGAGGAGTCAAAGAGACCATCTATGTCAAAATTGAACAGCCCTCTCTCAACAGAGGGGGAGGGATATGACATCATCCATCTCCAGTCAGCAACACAGTCCTTTCAACAGTTCCAAGAAGGCTCCATACCCATTTTCACCACTCAGGTGACCCTGATGATACAGATAAACCTCCAGGTGACCTTAACGACTCGCTAAAAGAATGCAAATGACCAGCTGTCTGCAAGGAGTATAAATCCTTCCATTCCCCACCATCCAGTCAGAGCTGAAGAAGCTTCTTGGACAAGAAGCAAAACATCTTCAAAGAAAAACAGAAAGTCCAGTTGCTTTTAAAATATGCATCTTTGGAACAACCATGATCTGGATGACTGAGAATCTCCATAGACATTTACTATGGTGATATGTGGATTGTTGGGAGAACTGAAGAGCCAGCTTATGGACAAATCATCCTGGAGAAAGATCACTAAGAGTCAATATTGACTTAATCAATATAATCAATAAATGTATTAATTTTCCTCCTTCAACAACAGGGAGGGGTCAGCTAAACAGCAGCCCAGGCCTTGTGTAGTATCTGTGATTTTAATGTACTCTGGAAAGAAATTAATGTTACAGGTTTTGTCTTGGAAAGTAATGTTCTTCCAACTGTTAAATATTTACCCATCTGATGAGTATGAAAAGAAACAAAATGTACAGTAAAGTATTCTGCTTTCTCATGTGAAATGAACTCTTGTCATCAAAAATGAAAATAGTTTCAAGGATAATTATTCACAACCCTCCCTCTGAATGGATTGGCTCATAACTGCTTTTGACACTGAGTCAGAAGTCTTATAAGTTAAAAGGTCAAAATATATAATGAAGGAACAGGAAGTGCAGCATTCCATAGTATCAGTGATGTCAGGAAAAGCTATGCATATTTACACTTGTGCCAAGCTGTCACTCTGGTGTACTTTTCTTTTATTCAGATGTTTTAAAAGTACCATACTGCATTATTTCTTGGCAGCTTTTAATACTTAGCAGAAAGCTAGAAAGGAAATATCTTTGGTCTAGTGCAGTGATGGCGAACCTTTTTTGGTTCGCGTGCCAAAAGGGGGGGGGAATGCGGGGGATCACGTGTGTGCGTGCCCACACTCATAATTCCATGCACCCCCACACATGCACGCATGACCCCCCTGCTCCCAGCATGCAATGGCACGCCCATTTTTCACTCTCCCCAGGCTCCAGAGCCTTTCTAGGAGCCTGGGGAGGGCGAAAACGGCCTTCCCCACCCCCTCTGGAGGCTGGAAACAACCTGTTTCCTGACTCCCAGTGGGCCCAGAAGGCCCGAAAATCAGCCGGCTGGTGCACACATGCACGCCGGACCTGAGCTTGCGTGCCCACCGATATGGCTCCGCGTGCCACTTGTGGCACCCGTGCCATAGGTTCGCCATCACGGGTCTAGTGGCTTAAAGTTGTATTTTCAGGTGAGTGCAAGTTTTCCTTAACAAGTAAAGAAGCATAACTCAGAAAGATCTGATCAGTCTGGATTAGCTATCTTACCGTCTGCAGCATAAGTTATTTGACAAGCTGTCCAAATCTTTCTTAAAAATTAAAGCTCTTGCTAGATTATACTATGTCAATAATTGTAACAAATACATATTAGAGCAATGACACACTTACAGGTTTTGGAATGGACAGAATGGAGTTTGACAGAACAGTTGAACTTACAGCCTCTGTCATTATTTATTTTTATTTTTATTTTCATTTATTTATTTAGTTTGTCAATCATGTATGAGAAAACAATTATAAGTATGAACATAACATATAAACATATGAGTATAAACAGGTAAAGTATATGAATAAGAAATGAGTACGAATAATGGGAACAGTAGGACAGGGACGGTAGGCACGGTGGTGCGTTTATGCACGCCCCCTTACAGACCTTTTTGGAATGGGGTGAGGTCCATGGTAGACAGTTTTAGGTTAAGGTTTTGGGGGTTTGAGGATGTAACAACAGAGTCAGCTAGTGTATTCCAGGCATTGACCACTCTGTTGCTGAAGTCGTATTTTCTGCAATCGAGTTTGGAGCGGTTTACTTTGAATTTGTATATATTGTTTGCCTGTGTATTATTGTGGTTGAAGCTGAAGTAGTCATTAACGGGTAGGACAATATAGCAGACAATTTTGTGTACTAAGCTTAGGTCAGACTGTAGGCGGCATAGTTCTAGATTGTCCAGGTCCAAAATTTCAAGCCAGGTGGCATAAGATATTCTATTGTAAGCAGAGGAGTGGAATACTCTTCTTGTGAAATACCTCTGGACTTGTTCAATTGTATTAATGTCCGTTATACAGTGTGGATTCCAGGCAGATGAGCTGTATTTGAGAATTGGTCTGGCAAAGGTTTTGTATGCCCTGGTTTGTAGTACAATGTTACCGGAGAAGAAGCTTCGCAAAATTAGGTTAACAACTCTTAATGCCTTTTTGGCAATGCTGTTACAATGAGCTCTGGGGCTTAGATTTTTTGAAATGAGTACTCCTAGGTCCTTGACAGAGTGAAGGTCATCTACGAGGTCATAACCTCCCAGCTTGTATTTGGTGTTCTGATTTTTGTTGCCAATGTGTAAGACAGAGCATTTGTTGGTTGAGATTTGAAGTTGCCAATTGTTCTACAATTCTGACACATAGTTAAGTAGGGCAGCAGTATTGTTGGTGGTGTTAAATAGTTTCATCAGCGAAGAAGACACAGTTGCTTATAATATGATCGCAAAGGTCATTTATGTAAATTAGGAAGAGAGTGGGTTCTAGAACGCTGCCTTGGGGGACACCGCTATTAACTGGTGCAGGGTTTGATAGGGCACTCTTTATTTTGACTACTTGTTGCTTGTTTGACAGAAATGCAGCTATCCATTTGTGCAGTGTTCCAGAAATGCCATAAGAGCATAGTTTTAACAGTACTTTGTTGTGTACCACTGAATCAAAGGCTTTCCAGAAGTCTGTGCAACCAGGGGTGGCCTCAGTAGTGGGTTTGTACCAGTTTGGACCGGTTTGCTTGAGCCGGTGGTGGAAATTTGGCCCTGTTCACCGAACCGGTAGTGATGGCCGGCTTGCCATGCCCCCGAACCAGTTCCCCGGTCGCCGCTGCTTGAAATCAGCTGGCAACCAACCCTCTGCGCATGCGCGAAGGCTTCTGCGCATCTGCAGAGGGTCAGTACCCAGATGTAATGCGCACATGTGCGAGCATAGCATGCACTTCTGATGCGAAACGTGCACTTCCGATGTGACGCGCACACTTACGACGTGATGCGCGCACTTCCGAACTGTAGGGAAGGTAAGAGAAACCTACCTCTGGGTGGCATGGTTTTCGAGTCTTGGTATTTTTGGTATTTATGAAATTATAGAAGGCGTGGGTGGATTTTGTGTGTAACATCTGTTCCTCTTGTTTGCAGTAGTAATTGATGCATTCTGCCTTTATCTGACGGCATAAAGTTTTGTAGTGTTATGGGATGTTAAAATATACTGACAGTGAAGAATTTGATAAAAAATACCTTAATAAAAAATATGGTATGCAATGGCACAAAGGATTACTGATTTAAAAATATTGGAACTATATTTAAAATGGAAGTTTCAGCTCTACCCCTAATATAGACTTACTCCTTAATCTTAACCCAACAACTTTAAATTCCAACTATAAAGTTAGCACTAATATTATGAACGCTACCATAATGTTACCCTACATCTAGTTCTTACATTGAACCAAACAAAACTGTAACCTTTAAACTAAGTTTAACATTAATAAAATATTAAACCTAATCTCAACATTAAATGTGAATCACTAATTAGTACCAGAGTAATCATAAAAATTAACATCAATGGTAGCTGCAAGCCCTAAAATCACCCCAACTTTGTCCCAATTTAACACTATTTCTAACTTAACTCTAATAGCAGTACAAACATGAATCTCAACCTTAACCACAACACTAAACCCTAATTGTAACTGAATGTTCATTGATTGGTTGATTATGTGCCAATCATAATGCACAATCATATACTAACCCATAATGAAACAAACACAAAGCTGATGTAAAATATTAACTCTAACCTAAAAACTAAATAGAAACTGTAATTTATTATTAAGAATAACACTATGCATAATAACTATCTCAAATGGTATATTTAACCCTAATCCTTGCTTTAAATCTAATTACTTGTAGTGATCAGAATTGGGGCAGCAGTCACGAGAGATGATCATGAAACTAGAGAACAATTTAAAGGACTGAGATAGACCTAGATCATGCCTAGAAGCAAAAGACAGCATATATAGGACCCATTGCCTTGTAACCATGCCAAGAGTGCTAGACTCTTGGCATGGTTAATTAGATAGCTGGTGAATCTGTACATTCTGTAGGTCTTATCACATAATAGCAAATGGGAGCAGAAAACCCATCTTGAAGTACTGCCTGAATAGTGGTTCCCCTGGCCTCGTCAGTGGTTGCTGTGCCCTCAGCACTCCTTTGCTGTTGATCTGGGGTTCCCTGAATGTTGAGGCTCTCCAAAGTTTCCCTCACCAGCTGGGCTAGGTATCTCTTCAGCCGTCCCTCACTCAGCAGTGCTTCAGTGGGTTCCCTCTGGTCAGAGAATATACTAACACCTGGTGGAGGAAGTAGGCCAGCTTTGTCGGGTGCCCATCAAATGTGGCTCGAAACTGGGGGGGGGGGCGGCCTCCTGGGGCCGAAGGGGGGTAGCTAGCCCAGTGGCGGCTGGCGGAGCAGTGGCTTGCTGTAGGGGTCCTCCCATCTGGATCCCTCCATATTGCATCTGTTGGCCCAACCCCCCCTTGGGGAGGGGTTGGTGCAGCCGGTGCTGGCATCGTAGCTGGCATCAGTTGGGGAGGTACCCTGGGGTCCACTGGCATTGCACCTATCCCACTCCGGGGAAGTACCCTCATCCCGGAGGGGCCTGCCACAATGGCACGTCTCTGAAGGTTGGTGGTGGGTTTGGCGCTGGTGCCCTTTCTCCCCCCATTTGCCACCACTGGGGCCTTCCACCCTCGGGTTGGCGGGTCGTCCTCGGAGAGGGGTAGTGCGACTCCCACATGGGAGGTGGCCAAGTGGGAAGGATTCCCAGGCTCCCCTCAGCAGCAATGTTGAAAGAGACTGTCACCCCACTTTGATGGGAGGCTCGAGGTCCCTCTGGGAAAGAGAACACGGTCTGGGCCAGGTTCCATCTCGGAGCTTCCATTCCCAAGTGGGGTTTGTCCAACTCACGCTTAGCCATCCAAACAGATTGGGAAGGTCCGTCAGCGAGTGCGCGTGTGAGCCTGGCTGGGATCCCTCATCTTTGGAGCGCCCCGCGAGCGTGGTTCTCGGTTGGCCCCATTCGGGACCAAGGGCCACCCCGGTATACAAGGGCTGCTCTAGCCTCAAGCCCCCATGGCTCTCAGCGGGGTCCGCTCCAGTTGAGAGAGAGGCTGAGGAGCTGGTTGCTTGCTCCGCGCCCCCATCTGACGCTCTCTCTCCGCGGCCTCCCTGGCCTCCACAAACACCGGGGTGGGAGAGTAGAGGCTTCTAATGTATTCTTCCCATCTCGTCCCTTGCAAGATCCCCGGCTGGTTTCTCTTCTTTCTCCATCTTCCTTGGGTCTTTTGCACTGCCCGGCTTTGGGTCGGAACTGGGGCTCAGGACCCCAACCAGCGCCACAAAGAAAAGGGGTAGCTGGGCAAAGTTTAAAAGAGATTTGGGTTAGTGTCAAGGTTCCAAATAGTAGTCGAACAGAAATCAGAATCCAAGGCAAAGAGTTCACCAAAGTTCCAATTTAATGCAGACACCATGTTGGCAACGCATGGGGAAACCCAAATCTAACTTTTCTCCCAAGTTCCCACTCGATAGGAAGTGGGCACTCCTTTCCCCCCGACCCCCATCTGGGTCACGATGCCCACTCATCTTCTGCCAGCGTGGCAATGTCTCCTCCCAGCTTCTTGCAGGTGCTGGACAAAAGATGACCTTGGAGAAGTAAAGAAGAATGTGATATCTCTAACTTCTCACTCTCACTATATTCCCCCTCCCCACTCCATAGTCTTCTATGTAGAACAGTGATAAACGATGCTTTGTCAGTCAGATTCACCCTGGAGGGGTGTTGAAGAAGAGAGCCACCAGTCGGTGGTCTGGGGGGGCTTACACAGCATTCCTTCTATCCTCTTTTCTAAGTCATTTATAAAAATGGTGAAGTGCGCTGGGACCAGGCAAGGAACCTGAGATACCCCATTGCATAATTCTTTCTGTGAAGACCTGGATTAAAAGCCACACACTGGATACAATAATTCATCCAACTGCAAATCCATCTGGCAATGGGATCATTGATCTCAGATTGCTCCATTTTATCAAGAAGAAAGCTGTGGTCATCATTATCAAATGCCTTACTGAAATTTAGATATCTAGAATTAACAGGATGGCTTTGGATTGTATTTGGAGACTTCTTGGCAGACTTGATTCTTTGTGTCAGGATCCTCCATCTCTCACCACCTTTGCCTAATTTATTTCTGCCTTCTGGGAGGCTTCCTGTTGTCCCCGTGCAAGCACCTCCTCTGTCTCATTCAGAATTCCTCATCTGGGGGATAGATTTGCCTCTAACACTTCACCTCAGCATGTAGTTCTTGCCAACTTCAGAGAAGAAAAAACATGGCACATTTTCTTCAGATCTCTTTGTCTCCATGATCATGGAAGATGCCCCTGTCAGAAGAATAATTTGGGGTTGCAATCCAAGCCGGGGCTGTGCAAGAAAAAATAAAAATGAGATCCAGACAGCTGTGAGGAAAGAGGAAGTATTTATTCCTAAAAGCAAAACAGTTTGCATTTAGGGGCAGTCTGCAGAGAAATGGGGTACAGCAGCAGATTTTTATAGGGGGAGCTTGTCTGGGGTGTCAGTCTATGTGCTGATTCTAAGGTGACATTTGAGGGGCGTATGTGTGTGTGTGTGTGTGTTTGTAGGTATGTTTATTCTTGTGAGCATGCAGTTCCTCTCAAATACCTAATTTAATTAACTGTGTTTGCAGACCTTGTCTTTTGATATGTGGAACAGGTCTGAGTAACTTATTTGGAGGTTTGAGGAAATTAGACTAAAGGATTATTTATTTATTTATTTATTTATTTATTTATTTATTTATTTATTTATTTATTTATTTATTTATTTATTTATTTATTTATTTATTTATTTATTTATGTCAAGTACATGTTGGTAATATACATAGATATAACATTGTTTATATACATAAGATGGGTACTGATAAGAGGGAACATTAGGACAGGGATGGTAGGCACGCTGGTGCACTTATGCACACCCCTTACTGACCTCCTAGGAATCGGGTGAGGTCAACAGTGGACAGTCTAAGGGTAAAGTTTTGGGGGTTTGGTGACGAAACCACAGAGTCAGGTAGTGAGTTCCAGGCATTTACCACTCTGTTGCTAAAGTCGTATTTTCTACAGTCAAGTTTGGAGCGGTTCACTTTGAGTTTGTATCTGTTGTGTGCTTGTGTATTGTTGTGGTTGAAGTTGAAGTAGTCATTGACAGGAAGGACGTTGTAGCAGATAATTTTATGAGCTATGCTTAGGTCGTGCCGAAGGCGACATAGTTCTAAGCTTTCTAAGCCCAGGATTTCAAGTCTGGTTGCGTAAGGTATTCTGTTGCGAGTAGAGGAGTGTTTCCTCAGTTTGCTACTTTTACGTGATTAATTTAATTTCACCTTCACTGTCAGTTATCTAGTGGAGACATTGATTTTCAGACCATTATGGATTCTGTTAATATTTTAAGGGAAGATGGAACAGTATAAAGAATAAAATATATTTGGATATAAAACTTCTCACACCCCTATGCCTCTGATGAAATTGAGTTCTTAGAAGATGACTTCCTGAGTTGTAAATTTTATAAAGAATTCCATCCCAACTAATTCATAACTCCAAACTAAAAAATAAACTGCCTGGCCTTTTAGATCAAAGCAGCTAAATTTTTTCCTAAAAGTTAAGCATCCTGAAATCATTTAGCCAATAGCTAAATTGTGAGCCCAAGCCATAAAATAAACAGGTGACTGGCTTAACTAATGAGATTGTATTTTATTTTTAAATTATATTTTGTTGTTTTAATTTGATTTGTTCTAGTTTCAACTGAGGCCTGGTCTTGGATTGTAATAAAATGTTCATTAATTCTTTCTGTCCATGATCAGAAAAAGAAAAAGAAAGCATCCTTCTTAATCTCATTCTCCAAAGTCCTATTCATCTGCTCAGGGAAAGTATTTATTGCCTTCTGCTGGCCCCAGGTGAGGGTAGTGAGTTTTCTGGAGGCAAAAGAAGAATCCATATTTGGTCTACTCAGTGTTACTTTGCTAAGGACAACTTGTACTTTGCCACTCCTTTGGCACGACTAATCAGATTAGACTCTCATAAAAGCAATGAATGGGGAAATAAAATGAATACGATTCTGGGTAGATAGCAATTTTCTTATGATAAGGTGCATTATTGAATGTTTATGAGGAACAAGGGTCAAAGTTGTCTTTCCAAAGCTAACTTACAGTATATTCCTCCCCTCTCCTTGCCTCCTAATTTGGCCCATGAATATCTTATGTCTTTTGTAGCTGTACACATTTGTAAGAATAACAAGGTTGAGAGGTGAGAAAATATCTGTATAGAAAGGAATTAAAAGTTTTAATTCCACTGAATGTACTGAAAGTTTAAAATCAACTAGAGAAACATTATAACTTCATTTTATTACATTTCTATATCAAAGTTCCAAAATAGCTGAGAGTGATTGACTTTAAAGTTTAAACAATCTTACTCCATTAAAGCTAAATTGAATAGATTAATATTGATGTGGAACAAATGTTAAAGTCATTTACTTGTTTTAAAAGCCAGGAAAAAAAGATGGGACTTGTATGCCAATTTCAAGGTGCGTATTTCACAATTCTCTAACCGTCCAAAAGAAAAATAAGGGTCTTTATTTCAATTAAAATTATATGAAACCCTAATCTTTTCACTTGTATCTAAATGGGCATGGCATGAATCAAATTGTCCCAGCCACTGTTTCTACTTTTTTGCCCCCCCCCCTCCTTTGGTTGTTATATAGATAACACATCATTTGACCTTTAGTGCAATAGACAGGGAAGGCATGGTTGCCAACCATTCCTTCCAATGCACATTCCCTTGCCTTTCTAATTGTTACAGTTCACATGGAGGTAAACTATTTTTTTTATAAAACATACATAATTTTTCCATTTTTTATTAAAAGAACTTTGTGCAATTGTTAGGCTGAAAGATACCGTAGTGTGGATGATTTGTCAACCATTAAGCTTCATGGCTGAGTCGATTTGAACCTGGGTCTCCTTGGGCTGAGGCCAAAATTCTTAATTACTAAACCACACTACCTTTTTAAAGTTGATCTTTAACAAAACCTAAGTGTGAGATTGCTGTTAAGTAGCTAAAACCTACTTTGTAGTTTGAATAGCAAATGCTTTGCCATCCTTGCTTCCCATTCTCTGCCTAAGTAATGGCAGCTGATGTAACAAATGACTACCTAGCTTTGCTCACTAAGATTGCTCAAATTTTCTGACTTACTGGACATAACTTGTTCTTTATGAGACACTGTGCAATTGCATGGCTATTAAGTAATGTTGACATCATGGCCTCACTGGACATTGCCAGCTCCTGCGTTTTTTGCAGCCATCTGATAATATTTTACAGAACAAAACTACCCTCTGAATTGCTCTAGTGATCAGTATTACAAATGTTGTTCACGTAATCTTTGGAGGAGGCTATGCCCACACCTGAGGAGATCCAATTGTCAGCCATTACCTATCTCTAACCTTTTCTTTGGGGGGGGGGGAATGATTTATTGAGACAACGATCAGAGACAGAGTTGATCTTGACAGGAGCTGGGCCTGATCCTGGTTCCTCCTCTTTACACCACTTGATGGCCTCTGATACCACTGGTATCTGTTTATCAGGGTCCTCCTCTGACAGTTTGGGTATTGTCAGGGGAACAGTACTACCTCAAGAGAGCAGGCCAGAAATAGAGCTGGATAGCCAGATAAAGGATATCATTGAAATTGACTGCTAGATACAAATTAAATGAATGATGAATGGATGAAGCCCAAATATCTTTTTACAGCACACATGACAGATAAGGAGAGTGAGTGTTGGGCTTGTGCTACATCTTGGAGAGCTGCCAGCCTTGTTTTCTGCTGACTTTTCTTGCTATCAGAGCAGAATTTTGCTCTTATAAGGCAGGAGGATACACAACAGAGTTGAAAGAAGGACTGTCACTTTGATGTCAGCAACAGCGGCTTGAATCAGCTTGCGAAAAAGTATGAGAAAATGTATATTGTGATTCTTTATAATCCTACATTTCATGACAGAACATGTTTAATAACTTTTAATAATAACTTTTATTGAAGTTTTAAAATACAAAGATAAAAAATTAATACAAAGTAAGAAAAATACAAAAAAGAAAAAACTGCAGAGAGAAAAAAGGGATATAACTTCCCCCTTCAGCAAGCAAAATACAATTTTGATATGCTTCTTATGGACTTGATGTGCCTCATCCAGTGCTTTATGTGTGACTGGCCAAGTGCATTGCAATTGTTCAATCCACTTCACTAAGGAGGGGATCAGGGGCTCCTCGTGAGGTAGTTCTGGTATGCGAGCGAAATCCTGACCAGAAGCAACTTTGAATGGGTGAAACCGGTACTACTATGTAGTGAGTTATCATAAGCGACCTCTGCAAAGGGCAGCAGGTCGGCCCAATTGTCCTGCTAGTAATTCATGTAGTATCTAAGGTACTGTTCCAAAACCGAGTTGACCTGTTCACAAGCCCCATAAGAGTGTCAGGCACAAAGGATCAGGACCATATGTTACTGGTAAGTTGCAGTTCAAAAAGGATTTATTGCTCAAGCCTAAACACAAGATTCTAGTCAACTAAAGTTCAATACCAAATTGGCATGAGATAAGAGTCAACAGAAAGCAATAGAGGTTGGATTTAACCATTTGTGGCAACATGATGACTCTAAGCTGATGATGTGCTTAACTCCATCCCCAGCTCTGCCTGCTCTTCTCCTACATCAAGCTATCAAAAATAACAACATAGATATTTTAACCTTAAAGAAGTAAATCAAGTTTATGTTCTTTTCATTTATTTTAAACAGTAACTTATTTTCTCTAAAAATACAAAATATCCTCTTCCCGTATCTTATATTGATAAATTTTTAAAGTTTCATCAATCAGAGTTAATCAGAAAAGATTCCATTCAGAGCCACCCAGAACAATATATTGAAATTTAATTCCATCAAATAATAATGAATTTCTTATATTCTTATCTTCTCTTCATCTCCTCATAAGTCTAACACTTTGCTTCATTTTAATACCACAGCTTACTGATTTCTCTAAAAATATAGAAATAAACTTATCATGAACTTATTATTCCCATATGTTATGTACAAACAAAGTTTTAAAGCCTCATACTTAACCATGAACAAGAAAAACCCATCAAAAGCTGCTAGAAAAAACAAACCATATACATGTTAACCTTGGTCAAAGAAGCCAACTTAATAAATCTTCTTTTTACTTTTAGAAGTCATGATCCTTATTCCTTTTAAATAGTGTCCCAGAAGCTGATTTCTTTTCATTCTCTCTTTATCTTTTCACAGGAACTTTAGTTGACTAGAATCTTTTGTAAGTTCAAAATAGAAAATTTGCTCTTCCGAGATGAAATCAAACATGCAAGTTACTCTTCTAATGTATTATTTCTGTGGCCTTTTTAGTTATTAAAACATCCACCAGTTTCATTTGTAAAACATGTGTAATACCTTTGGTTATATTATTCTTGTATCCTGTCAATTTTAAATCTACATCCGAAACAGTCAGATTTTAGTTAAACCCATTTTTATAGTAATGGATAATCTGAAAAAAAAGTTTTGGGTACATTGTTGCCAGATATCCTTGAATTCTTCTAGAGCAGTGTTTCCCAACCTTGGCAACTTGAAGATGTCTGGACTTCAACTCCCAGAATTCCCCAGCCAGCGAATGCTGGCTGGGGAATTCTGGGAGTTGAAGTCCAGACATCTTCAAGTTGCCAAGGTTGGGAAACACTGTTCTAGAGATATACTCCCCCCCCCATCCTGTACTGGTGGGTCTTCTGATTTAATTAAATTTCTTTACTTCTTTCTGGTTGCCTTTAGTAACCACGCTTCAAAGTCTCCTCTTTTCATGTTTTTCTCTAGTTCACAACATTTTCCCAGGGAAAGATCTCTTACGCTTACGTTCAAAATCCTTATATATTTTAATAGAATTTTAAATAAACCAGATGAAATATTACTAAACGGATTTTATATTCTTATTTTTGGTCAATCCGCTTCTTAGCCTGTTTAAAAACTTTCAAAAAATCACTATTTTATCACCCTTTTGCTGCTTATTTCCACATAACAAAATTTTTCTTTGAGTTCTTAAACTTACATGAAACTTCTTTCACTGAGGATTGATGGACAATCACCCAGTGCAATGAAACTTGTCATTTCAAATATTCTTAATATTCAAAAAGCAATTTACAAGCTATTTCCAGAGAAAGTGATTAAGAAAGAAAGTGGGCAAACCCGGGTCTCTTTGAAGGCTCCAAACTGTGGCTTGAGCAAAATTGATTCTATCTGTCTCTCAGAGCTCTAAAACCCACCAGAGACCAATGGCACTCCATAAGCAATGTTATGAGTATATGTTTCCTTGTTTAGACAAGAGGTTCCCTATTTTCTTGATTTGTGAGAGCACTGGTAATTTTGTGAACATGTTTTTGGCAACTATGACTGCAACAGAAGGCTTTGTCAACCCTGAAGCTCCAATAAATGCTTAGCCATGTGCATGGCTAGTTGCAAAGCACTCAGTGACTAAAAGACTAACTGCTCCCTGCAACCCATTAGGGTCCTTCCTCCTACTTCTAGCTTACCTGACTTTTTTTTCTAGACAAATGATATAATCATCCTTTCATCATGACAGAACTCTATGAAGATTTAATATTTTAAATTTTATCCCAACAATAAGTTATTCCTTCCTAATGAGGCCATTTCTAAATACATCATATGCCAACACACACAAACACATACAATAAGTGGAACAAAAAAGATAATTGTAAATGTATATGGGTATTGTTTAGTTCTGATTGAAGGAAGCATAGCACTTTATTTATTAGTTGCATTTGTATTCCGCCCACTCCACAGAGACTCTAAAGCAGTGGTGGCCAACCTTAAGCATACCATCCGCCAAATTTTTTCGCAGACAAGTTCAGATCCGCCATTTATTATTTATTTATTTTTTTGGTCATTTTTGTATGCTGCCCCACTCCCGTAGGACAATTCTGCCTCTGCCTACCAGCATCAGGATCAGTGGCCTCCTCACTTCCACTCGGATTTTGATAACGAGCAGCACAGATCTTTTTATCCATTTAAAACAAACCCTATCAGCTGATGGGCATTTAACTGGAGTGGGTGGGGTGGGGTAGGGGATGATTTTCATGGAGGAAGAAGAAAGACTTGGCACCGAATGCTTCCTACCTATAGATGTAGGCATTGAAAGCCTTGCTTTCTCGCAGCAAGGTCTGATAGAGAGGCAGCACTTCAGTCCTCCTGGACGCTGCCATCTCATAAACACCTTGCTGGGCTTTTCCTGACCCTTCTCCAGACAACCCAGGCAGTCTGCTTCTGCTTCTGGCCAGGAGGAAAGAGAAAGTGAGTCTGCAGAGGAGGAGGAGGGCGTGCAGCTCTGCAATGTGCAATGGGGAACCGGGATAGGAAAGCATTTTTGGGTGGCGGCACCAGCTGGAACTGCCTGCCACCTGAAACACAATGCACTTTTTTGGCTTCCACATGCCCGGTTGAAGTTCGTGCTTCATCTGGATGGGGAAGCCGCCAGCGCCAGCAGGTTGAGCGGAGCCGCCTGCACCATGGAGGAACCCCCCACCCTGTGCCTTCCCCCCTCCCCTGCCACCAGCTGCTTCACCTTTCTCTGCATGTGATGGGGAAGGGCTCGGAGAGGAGCCCTGGGCTGGGGAAGAGCATGGAATGGGGGGATCCATCCTCCCCAATCCTGATCAACCAGTCCTCACAGGCTAGCTGCCAGGGGCACGATCCGCGTGGTTCTCCGGCCAGGAAACTTCGTAATGGGAAGAGTAGGGGGGGGAAACCCCTCCAGCTGTGAAGCCCGCATTGGGAGACAGGAGCCGAAGCAGCCTTCTAAAAGCAAGGTTTTTGAAATCCTGGAGGAAAGCCATTTGTTGCAATTCTAATTTCTGCTATCGGGACACAGGGCGCGAGGTTGTGGTTCCCACCGAATCACTGAAAGCAGGTAAAGCAGGAGACGTTTGCCTGGCACGGTGCTAGCGCTGTAACGCACCCTGCGTCCCGATCACAGAAATCGGAATTGCAACAATGGCAAAGCATCACCGCAGCTGGTTTACCCCACACCTTGCACCACATGCACCTGGACAAACCCTTCCATCTCACAGGCAGCGTTGGCAGCAGCGGAGTTCTCACGTGAGCAATCAGTGAAATGGAACTCAAAGGGCTTTGGAAGACGCGCCCGCTCCTAGCCTCGTCCAAACTTTCCTCCCTGATTCCAAAAACCTTGCTTTTGGAAGGCTGCTTCGGCTCCTGTTGTCCAGTGCGGGCTTCGCAGCTGGAGAGGTTTCCCCCCCCTCTACTCTTCCCATTACAAAGTTTCCTGGCCGGAGAACCACACGGATTGCGTCCCTGGCAGCTGGCCTCCGAGGACTGCTTGATCAGGATTGGGGAGGATGGATCTCTGCATTCCACGCTCTCTTCTCCCCCACCCGGGCTCCCCTCCTAGCCCTTCCGCACCATGCGTGGAGAAAGGCAAAGCAACCGAATTAAAAGAAACTCACCAAGCGCAGGTTTCCCAAGGCGTCCCTTCTCTGAAGCTTGCTCTGCTGCCGGTGCTTGTGACTGACTACTTCCTCCTCTGCTATGCTCTTCTATGACTCGTGGACTTCAACTCCCAGAATTCCTGTGTCAGCATGATTGGCTCAGGAATTCTGGGAGTTGAAGTCCACAAGTCATAGAAGAGCCAACTTTGTCGCTTCGTTTTGTCACTGCCGGAGTTTGACTTCGAACTGCGCGCGCTCTCCAGAATTATGCAGTAAGAAGGGGATCGGAGAATAAGAAGGTCGGAATCACTTTCGCTCGCTAAATTTTAGCGAGCGAAAGTGATTCCGACCTTCTTATTCTCCGATCCCCTTCTTCCTGCATAATAAGCGTCAGCCTTTTCTGTCCATTGGATGATTGCAATGCGCCACTTGCAATCATCCAATGCGCCACGTTTGGCGCATGCGCCACGGTTTGGCCACCCCTGCGTCTAAAGTGTAGAGTCAGAAAATCTCCCAGTGTCTATAGAGATTGTCAGACATCCAGGTCACAGTTGTCTCAAATATGCTTTTTCAAGAGGCAACTGGACTTCCTTGTTTTTCTTTGAAGACGTTTTGCTTCTCATCCAAGAAGCTTCTTCAACTCTGACTGAATGGTGGGAAATGGAAGGATTTATATTCCTGGCAGACAGCTGGTCATTTGCATTCTTTTAGAGAGTCGTTGAGTCCACTTGGAGGTCTGTCTGTGTCCTCGGGGTCACCTTAGTAGTGCAAATGGGTGTGGAGCCTTGGAACTGCTGAAAGTACTGTGTTGTGGAACTATGCTTTTTGCAGGATGTTTTCTGCCCTGTGTCCCTTCACTGTTGAACACTGTTGAGTCCCTCGGGAGTAGGGCGGCATATAAGAACCAAGAAATAAATAAATAAATAAATAAACACAGGCACAGGCTGTTGTGGATGAGTTTGTGTTGTCTGCATCCCAAATTGAAGAGCAAATAGTTCCTGTTGTCTGCAATGTTTTCTGGAAATCCATTCATACTCCCGCACCATTCAATGGGTGTTCATCCCAAAGTGCATAGCTAAATGTCTATGGAGATTCTTATCCATGACCTGGATGACTGAGAACCTCCATAGACACTTAGCTATGCACTTTGGGATGAACACCCTTCAAATGGTGCTAGAGCATGAATGGATTTCAAGAAACCCCCCAATTTAAACATTTATTTTTTTAGAAAAGAAATAGTGGCGAAGCTGGACTGATGGACTTATGGTAAAATAGTATCTTTTAATTTTGCTCATCCTATCCTCAAGCCTAAAGATGACCTAGAATCAGAAGGACATGTCTGCCACTGGTTTACATATTTACAACTGAAAGAAAGATTTAAATTTCACAAAAAGAGCTATAGGTCTGACTCTGTTAAAAATGCATTTGATATCCTATTGTAGTGATGAACATATTATTGCAAAGGTCTACAAAATGTTATTGAATTTGAATTTGGAAAGTGAATACGTAAAGCATTGTATGATTCAGTGGGCAAGGAAGTTTGGATACAATGTAAAGCTTGAACAATGGGAGAATATATGGATAAAAGGTTTAAAATGTACATTAAATTACAATTTAAAAGAAAATTTTATAAGATGATATATCATTGGTATTTAACAGCAGATAAATTATCAAGAATGTATAAAGGTATTTCAAAGGAATGTTGGAAATGAAAATGTAAAGGACTTTTTATCATTTATGGTGGACATGTGACAAACCAAATACATATTGGAGTAGGATTCATATTCTAATACAGAAGATTCTCAAAATGAATATAAAACCAGAAAATTTTCTCTTGTGTTTAATGGAAAAAGACTTGGATTTTTTTTAAATTTTGATGTTATTATGTTCATGGAAATAACATTACTTTATGCACAAAAATGGAAGGACATTTTGATTCCCACAATGGACGAATGATTACAAAAGCTGATGGGAGTTAGCAGCGATGGCTAAATTGACTGCTTTGATAAAAGAAAAAAAAACACAAGTACTTTTGTTTCTACTTGGAAACTGCTTCTGGACTTCGTGTTTGAGGTGAAAAAAAAATATGAAACTTTGATTTTGGGTCAAACTGATTAGATAGTATTCTGACCTAGGCTTCCTGATTAAATAATATGGCACAAACAGTGTCCCCAAAACCTTTTTTATTTTAACGACTGGTAATTATTTTCATTGCCAGCCGTAATAAGTCCCAAACAAATGATAACAAGTCCGACAACAGTATTTCGGCGAAAGGCAGATAAGTACACAAACCTTGATCTTCCTTGACAAACTGCCAAGGACCAATTAGCAAGAAACTTGGCAAGGCCAAACAGAAACAGAGTCCGAGCTAGAATGACATGAGTTGAACGAAGTTGCTTCCTGCAACGAACCCTCCCTTGTGCTCCAGTTATATAGCCTATGGGAGGGGCCAATTATCTCCAAACCTTACTCCCAAGTAGTCCTTCTCCTCTGTTCTTGCCTTCTGGCAGCTCTGCGCATGCGCGCATTGAGAACAGGCTCCCCCTGTTCCTCCCCAGCCTCCTCACTGTCCAACTCTGCCACCAGCTCTGCAGGCCGCTGGCAGAGCACAACAGATAAATCTGTTGTTCTAGAAATGGCTAGTTTATACTATGATGTAAAAGTAAAAAGTTGAGGTTCGATGTTACTTCTTATTCTATTGCAGGGGTGTCAAACTTGATTTCATTTGAGGGCTGCATCAGGGTTGTGTTTTACCTCGGGGGGGGGGCTGGTGGGGCATCCGCATCGGGATGGGTGGGCATGGCCAGGGTGGGCGTGGCCAGGGTGGGCATGGCCAGCTCAACATAATTTGTCAAGGCTCTGTTTTCGGCTGCGACAGCATCTTGCAGCCCACTGGCAACGAAAACGGAGTCCGGGGGGGGGGTCGTGCATGCCCTCCCTGAGCTCCATTTTTGCTGGCAGAGGCACCACCGGCTGGTCCTTTACTGTTTCCAGGGTGGCCCTGCGGCCATATCTAAGCACCCCATGGGCCAGATCCAGCCCCCGGACCTTGAGTTTGACACCTCTGTTCTATTGCACCAAAGGGAATCGGAAATCAATGCCTTTTCCTTCTTTTTTCTCTTCTTCTCTACACTTTGCTCTTCCCCTTTCCCTCCCCTACTTTTCCTATTATTTGCTTTTGTATTTTTGTATTTTATATTATAAACTAATAAAAAGGAAAAAAGGATGCAAATGACCAGCTGTCTACAAGGAATATAAATTCTTCCATTCCCTACCATCCAGTCAGAGCTGAAGAAGCTTCTTGGATGAAAAGCAAAACGTCCTCAAAGAAAAACAAGAAAGTCCAGTTGCCTCCTGAAAAAGCATCTTTGGGAAAATCTCCCAGTGATTCTATTAATTCTTTTTTCATTCCAATGGCAATGAGAATATAATCCCCCACCCACAGTTACTGATTTTATAAACAAGAATCTTCCTTCTCCTTGATGGCTTATTGAATAAGCCATAATTAACTGGCTTTGCATTACACATTAAAGCATTTATGCACCACAGGATATAGATTTGCACAATATGCTGTGTCAAAACTAGCCATATATAATTATAATTCAGAGTACCCTGTGAACCCACACAATACCTTTGGAAGCTTAATTAGACAACTGTTATTCATGTTGTATAACCACATATTGAATTGCCACACACTCTCTAGGAGAGGGGTGTCAAACTCAATTTCATTGAGGGCCACATCAGCATTATAGTTGCCTTCAAAGAGCCAGTTGCATGTAAGACTATGATGACTCACAGCGGCCAGGTGGGCATGGCTGGGTATACATGGCTGGGTGGTTACACCGGGTCACCGCGACTAAGTGAGTGTGGCTGGGTGGGTGTGGCTGGCTCGATGCCGCTCCCTGGGCGCGGCAGATTTGGAACAGCTGGGTCAGGGGGGGAACAAGTTGCACTGACTAACTTGACATGGGGACAATTCGGTGCCCCACAAGCACCTCATCCCAAATTGCTGGCAGCCAAGTGCATGCGTGCGTGCACACACCACATTCTAAGTTTGGGGACTTTTATCCATAGAGGAAGGAGAGGGCCTTCTCCCCAAGCCCAGGCATGATTGGCAGTTTGGAAGCTCAGATGTGGATAAAGTATCCAAACTTGGAATGATTGTGTGTGTGTGTGTGTGTGTGTGTGTGTGTGTGTGTGTGTGTGTGTGTGTGTATGTGGTCACAGCACGTCAAAGGAGGCGTTCTTCTCCCAATCCCAGACATCATTGGTAGAATAGAATAGAATAGAATAGAATAGAATAGAATAGAATAGAATAGAATAGAATAGAATAGAATAGAATAGAATAGAATAGAATAGAATTTTATTGGCCAAGTGTGATTGGACACGCAAGGAATTTGTCTTGGTGCATATGCTCTCAGTGTACATAAAAGAAAAGATAAGTTCATCAAGAATCATAAGGTACAACACTTAATGATAGTCCAGGTACAACTAAGCAATCAAATCATATTAGGAACCAGTCAATATAAATGGTAAGGATACAAGCAACGAAGTTACAGTCATACTGTCAGAGTTCAAACTCTGTCATTCAGAAGGAAAAGGGGGGAGCCTGGCTCTGTTTGTTCAAAAGGTTATATATATCCGGATCCCAGGCATCTGAGAGTTTTTCATCTTGAGATAAAGGTTTATGGGGGGGTATCCGGATCCCAGACACATGGGAGCCTCTTCATCTTAAGAGAATGTTTTATGGCGGGGGGGTAATTGAAAGGGAAGAACGGATCTGAGGAGCGGATCCATTTGTCAAACATTTGTGTATTCAAGATGTAGATGGGGTGGGGTGCTAGCTTAAAAGACTTGTCTTGCCTGAGGGCATGTTAGATCTTGCTTTGTTTTGAAGTGGTTGTATCCAGATGCAAATAAAGGAAATCCTTTTGAAAACCCTTGACTGGACTCAGAAGTTCGTACCTCACTTTGTGACTGAAGACAATCCTTATAGAAAGCAAGATCTGCAAAATCGGTCAACCCAGAGAGTAACTTCGCTCTACTGAGGGGACCGTGCAATCATGACCGAGAAAAACCGGGAGCAGGAAGAAATTGAATGCTGGGGGGAGACACCAATCACCCCCCGGGCGGAAGCCTGTCCCGCGCTCCCCAGCGAAGAGGCTGAGGGAGATTTCGAGGCCTCTGGAAAGCCCCGCTGGCCTATCGGCATTGGAAAAAAAGACAGCTGGGATGGCAGAACCAGAGGTGTCACTCTTAACCGGGGAGATCGGAAGCCCCGTTGGGAATTAGAGCTAGAAGCAGCCATGGATCAGGAAGAACCCACCGAAGCGCCTCTAAGGGAGGGGCGGTTGAAGAGATACCTGTCCCAGCTGGTAATGGAAACATTAGAAAATCTCAACATCCGAGGGACCCCAGAACGACGGATAACGAGCGCTGGGAGCACAGCAACCGCTGAGGAAACTGGGGGGGTCAACAACCTCTGGGGAGCAGGCGTGCAAATGGAGGACGCGGCAGGAAACCCAACAAACCCCCCCAGGGAAGCACACGCAGCGGCACCACTTCCTAACCAACTCCAAACTCCACAACTAGAAAGGAAAACTCCCCCCCTGGGGGTGAAATTTGATGGGGACCCACAACAATTGGGATTTTTCGTAGCACATGTGCTCACCTATATGCAAGAATATGGACGTGAGTTCCAAACCCAGGGATCCCGGGTGCGAGCAGTTACCTTAGCCCTGGAAGGAGCCGCGGCCAGATGGATGGTAACCCTACATAACGACGACGCACCCGAACTGCGCAATTTCAACCAATTCATGATGGCCCTACGATGACGATTCGAGGACCCGCTGGCAGACCGCAAAGCACGCGACCGTATTAAGGTGGTGAAACAGGGACGACGACCAGTGGCGGAGTACACTGAAGAATTCCGGGACCTCGCATGTCGGCTAAACTGGCCAGAAGACATCCTGGTAAGCTGTTTTAAGGATGGACTGAGTGACGATCTGTATAATGCCTGCGTGGCTAGGGGTGCACCGAATCATCTGTATGAGTGGTACCTCACCGCTGAAGAAGCGGAGATTGATATGGCTAGGAATCAGTACCGTACGGGGAGAGCATGGAAGAAATCCCCACCACAATGGAGGAAAGAACCCTTCAGAAGGCAACAGGGCTTCCCCCCTAAACCTCCAATTTGTTACAAATGCGGGAAGGAGGGACACCGAGCATCCGAATGCTGGGCCCAAACACCCACCCGGAAACCCGAATGCCAAACGGGGGAGAGACCAACGAAACCCATTCAGCGGGGGAGGGAAACAGCCCTGAGGAGCAGCGAGATGAAGGGACCACCACCCCCTCCTCCTGCTGAAAACAACACCCCGGCATTTCAAAGGGAAGATCCAGCCGCGTTCGAGAGCGATCCGGAGGATGAAGCACTGGTAAGCAAACCAATTGAACCGCTCACCCTCCCACTCAGACTATTTATCCCTAACCAAGAGGGGGGAAAAAATATCTCCGCTTTAGTAGACTCAGGGTGCACCCGTTGCTTAATCAACCCAACCCTAATCAGGGAACTGGAAATCACAGTGAGAAAGCTGAGGAATCCCATCGCGTTTTGCCAATTGGATGGGTCTATAGCAGGGGGGGAGCCGGCTGTTTTTGCCACGGAACCCCTGAAAATAGGCATTGATAACCACGAAGAGAAACTTACGTTTATAGTAGCACCTGGCATGGAATGGCCACTAGTCTTGGGACTCGCATGGCTAAAAAAGTGGAATCCAGAAATAAATTGGGAACAAGGCACCATAAAATTCCAAACGCACGTAACTACTACGGAGGATCCACAGATAGAAACTGAAGGAGTTGAGCGCAGGGAAACAGCCATGCCTGGTCATAGCGTGGAAACAGACAGCATACCCAAGGAATACAAAGACCTGGCAGAAGTCTTTAGCGAGGCAGCGTCAGATGAACTTCCCCCGCATTTCGCATCCGACTGCGCAATAGAAATCTTACCCGGGGCTAAACTACCTAAACCAAAAATGTATAGCATGTCACCGGGGGAGTTAGAGGAACTGAGTGCTTTCATTGAGAAAAACCTAGCAAGGGGTTTCATTGAACCAGCCAGACCAAAGATAGCAGCCCCGGTGCTATTTAGAGAGAAGAAAGATGGCACAAAACGCTTATGTGTTGACTTCAGGAACCTAAACTCGATAAGTGTTGAAAACATGTATCCCCTCCCCCTGATGAAAGACATGCTGGCCCACCTCAAAAAAGGGAAAATCTTCTCCAAACTGGACATCAGGGAGGCTTACTACCGAATCAGAATTAAGGAGGGGGATGAATGGAAAACGGCATTCAACATCCCCCTGGGATGTTACCAATTCAAAGTGCTCCCTTTTGGGTTACAAGGGGCACCTGCAGTATTTATGCAATTAATTAATGATGTATTACGGGAACACTTATACAAAGGGGTTCTCGTTTACTTGGATGATATTCTATTATACTCAGAGACCGAGGCTGAACATGTTAAATTGGTGAGGGCAGTGCTGAGCAAACTCCGCGAGGCAAAACTTTATGCCAAACTCTCAAAATGTGAATTCCACCGAGAAAAAATTGATTACTTGGGGTACCGTATCTCACACCAGGGCATAGAAATGGATCCTCAAAAAGTACAGGCAGTACTCGATTGGGAAACGCCTCGCACACGCAAACAGCTGCAAAGTTTCCTGGGGTTTGCAAACTTCTATCGCCAATTTATCCCCGCATTCGCTCAAATTGCCCTGCCCATCACAAAACTGCTAAGAACAAAGGGGGAAGGAGATCCTAAACCGAGACAGCCCGTGAATTGGACAATGGAATGCCAGGCAGCGTTTGAGAAGCTAAAACGGCTGTTCTCAACAGAACCAATTTTGAAGCACCCAGACCCAGAAAAACCTTTCATAATACAAGCTGATTCTAGCGATGTGGCAATAGGGGCAATCCTACTCTAGAGCAATGAGCAAGGACAACTACAGCCATGTGCATATACATCCAGGAAATTAAGTGAAACTGAACAAAGGTGGGCGATCTGGGAAAAAGAGGCTTACGCGGTGCGATGGGCACTGTTAACTTGGAGACAATTCTTAGAAGGAAGTAAGATCCCTTTTGAGGTCTGGACTGACCACAAAAACTTAGAAGCCTTAAAGACACCAAGGAAACTGTCTCCTAAACAGGTTCGTTGGGCGCAATACTTCAAACGGTTCGAGTTTACTCTTAAATTTATCCCTGGGGGGAAAAACTTTCTGGCAGATGCACTGTCCAGAAAGCCACAATATAACTGTGTGAAATCAGAGGTTTTTAAACCTATAGTACAAACAAATCAACTGGCAGCCAAAGTAATCACCAGGTCCCAAGGAGGAAAAGACACATTGAGGGACGCAGACATCACTCACGCATTTAAACAAGCATTAGTCAACGATGAATGGGTTTTAAACCACAAATCCAGCTGCGTGATGAAAGATGAATTAGCATGGATAGGTGACAAACTGTACGTACCCGCTAGCCAAAGATTACGTTTAATGGGAAGGTGCCACGACTCTAGGTTGGCTGGACATTTTGGCTTTGTAAAAACTTTACACTTAATAAAAAGACAATTTTGGTGGCCTTCGTTGAAAAAGGACATAGAAAGCTATGTAGCAAGTTGCCCCATTTGTGCTGCAGCAAAAAGACGTCAGGGGAAAACTCCAGGGCTTCTACAGAAAGTAGCTGAGCCGTCAGCCCCATGGGAGGAAATTGCTATGGATTTTATTGTGGAACTACCGGATAGTGGGGGAAACACTGTCATTTGGGTTGTGACAGACTTGTTTTCAAAACAAGCACATTTTATTCCTTGCCAAAAGATCCCAACTGCCAAAGGCTTGGCTAGACTGTTTCTAATACACATTTATCGTCTTCATGGAGCTCCTAAAAGGATAATCTCGGATAGGGGAGTCCAATTTACCTCCAATTTTTGGAAGGCGTTTTTGGACCTACTTGGCACCGCCCAAGGGTTGAGCTCGTCGCATCATCCTCAGACTAACGGCAATTGCGAGAATTTGAACGGTGTTCTTGAACAGTACCTAAGATGTTTTATTAATTTTCAACAGGACAATTGGACTGAACTTTTACCATTTGCAGAGGTTGCATTTAATAACTCTGTACATTCAAGTACAGGTTTTACACCTTTTAGAGTAGCCACGGGGCAAGATTTCAGCCCAATACCGGAATTACCCACAGAAAAACCAACTATCCCCTCACTTAAGGAGTGGATAGAAAAGTTGCAAAACACATGGCCAGTAGTCAGGTTGGCATTACAGGAGGCTAGAGAGGCTTTCAAAATTCAAGCTGACAAGAAAAGAGTAGAGGCTAAACCTTTCCAGGTGGGGGATAGAGTATACTTATCTACAAAATTCTTGAGATCGTTACAACCATCAAAAAAATTAGGACCTAACTTTATTGGGCCTTTCACTATTAGCAGGATCATTAACCCAGTAGTAGTTGAACTGATTCTTCCAAAAACACTTAGACAAGTCCACCCAGTATTTCACATTAGTCTACTCAAGAGAGAGGTAACCTCACCACTTAGACCGGTGGCAGATACACCACCTGCTCCAATCATGATAGAAGGGGAACAACATTTTGAAATCAAGGAAATTCTGGACTCCAGAATCCACAGAGGGAAGACCCAGTATCTGGTAGCCTGGAAACATTTGCCTTCATCACAGAACGAGTGGGTCGCTAAACAACATGTGAAAGCCCCCACCCTATTGAGAAAATTCCACTCCAAATACCCTAGCAAACCTTGCTAACATATCATAATTGACTCGGCTTATGTCTTACAGGTGGACCTTCTTTTCTTTTGAGAGGCAGGATGTCAGAGTTCAAACTCTGTCATTCAGAAGGAAAAGGGGGGAGCCTGGCTCTGTTTGTTCAAAAGGTTATATATATCCGGATCCCAGGCATCTGAGAGTTTTTCATCTTGAGATAAAGGTTTATGGGGGGGTATCCGGATCCCAGACACATGGGAGCCTCTTCATCTTAAGAGAATGTTTTATGGCGGGGGGGTAATTGAAAGGGAAGAACGGATCTGAGGAGCGGATCCATTTGTCAAACATTTGTGTATTCAAGATGTAGATGGGGTGGGGTGCTAGCTTAAAAGACTTGTCTTGCCTGAGGGCATGTTAGATCTTGCATATAGGTCATTTGTGGGAGGAGATGGATGATGGGAACGATGAGAAGATTAATAGTAGTGCAGACTGGCGCAGAAAGAACATTCTTTGTTGTGCTTTTTGGTGACGTTTTTGATGTTAGGTGTCCATTTTAGATCTTGCAATATGGTCGAACCCAGAAATTTGAAGGTCTCTGCTGTTGATACTGTGTTGTAAGAGGTGGAACTATTGTATTGTAACAGGTGGAAGTTTGGGAGGATTTCTCCTAAAATCTACCACCATTTCTACAGTTTTGAGTGTGTTCATTTCCAGATTGTTCCAGTCGCACCACAAGGTTAGTTGTTCAACCTCCCATCTGTATGCAGTTTCATCATTGTCTCGAATGAGACAGATCACTGTTGTGTCATCTGCGAACTTCAATAGTTTAACAGATGGATCGTTAGAGATGCAATCATTGGTATATAGAGAGAAGTGGAGAGAGCACACAGCCTTGGGGGGGCCCTGTGCTAATTGTACAGGTATCTGATGTGATTCTGCCTAGCTTCACCTGCTGCTTCCTGTTTGTTAGGAAGCTTATGATCCACTTACAAGTGTGTTCAGATACCGCTAGCTGGTTCAGCTTAGTTAGAAGAGTGTCCGGTATAATGGTATTGAATGCTGAACTAAAGTCTACAAAGAGGAGCCTTGCGTAGGTCCTTGGGAGATTCAAGATGTTGTAGGATGTAGTGCAGAGTTTCCCTATCCGGTGACCCCTCCCAGCAAAGCAGGAGGTGGAGGTAGACACTGCTGCATGTGGAAGTGTGGAGGCGAAAGTTTGCAGGAAGCAGTTTCCTCAGAGTCCAACTTGTGTCCTGACAAATCTCTGAAGAGTAAGAGGAAGAGGCAGGGGAGCAACAATCCCCAGTCCTGCGTGAGGGAGGCTGGCCCATCTCAAAAGGGAATCCCTGTTTCCAATTGTGTGTGGTAAGGATGCTGGCTTGTTGGGGCAGCCTTCCCTCATGCAGCTTCCCACCACCCCTTCCTCCTTTTCAGAGATCTGTCAAGCTGGGTGCTCACATAGGAGGTGGCAAGTACACTGGGGCTGGTGTCCCGGGTGACCATCTTGCCCTGCAGGCTGACTGTGCTCTGAGCACTTCTTTTTCACTCGGGACTCCAGCCCCTGCGTGCTCACCGCCTCCTGTGCGCGCGCTGTCTCCAGGGCGGCCCCACGGGCCAGATCTAATCACATCATGGGCTGGATCTGGCCTGCGGGCCTTGAGTTTGGCATGTCTGCTCTATGGTATCATCTAAATGTTCCATGAAATGTGAAGTTCAGAAATTATAAAAAATATTCAGTGAACATGCTCTTTCTTTTCCCAATGAACTTTTAGTTTGTGAGGCTCTCATTTTGGACAGATCATCAACCCATGAGTGTGACTGTACTAGAATTACCAAATAGGAGTTGCAAGAATTTGGTTGACAAACAGGAGATCTGGATCCTTACTGCTATTAATTGCTGTAAAAAAGTTTCTGTTGCTGTAGAAATTAATGGATGGGTCTAAATACTCTGCCTCATCCACTGAGTGTTATGGGGAGAACAGATACTACTTCTTCATATTCAACTGTCCTATATTCTGACTACTTTTTAAAAAAAACAGAGAACAACTACCATAGATGAAGAAGGGGGAAGGTCGCACAATACCTCCAATTTTGAAATGCTAGAAGTACTTTATCTGGACTGGCTCCTAGCCTTTCTAGACCTGATGAGCCATTTGAATGACACAGCATGTTATTTGGCAAGGAGACCTGGATGAACTCTATTGCAGATGCCCTGTCCTGTGGCTACACTGATGAAATTTCAAAAATCACTTAGAAAAGAAAGCCATCTTTACCAGAAATTGGCAGGAGTTCCTCAAGAATAAGATTGTCAGATTAATATGATCTCTTTTTATGACTGAGTGATTAGTTTGATGGGCCAAGTGAAGACTGTGGTTAAATAACCTAGCATAACCTGATCTCAGTCTGACACGGTTTTTCATGATATGCTTGTAGGCAACTTGTATAAATAGAAGATGGCATTTCTTTGAAGAATAGAGGGGAGATGCAAAGGAAACCGAATTATGTGCAGGCTAAGGCAGCTTGGGAGAGGTAATACTATAGTTCTTTTGTACTCTGTAGCAACGCAACCACATTTGGAGCTCTTTACTGTATCCAGTTCTGACTGCAGACCTTTAAAACAGAGATGGACAATCTAAAAGGATTATCTATGTAGAGGAATGACAGGAGAACTGCCAGAATGATACTTGACCTACTGTCATGGCCCCGTCGGAGCCTGAATCCGCGGAGGAGGAGCTAGAGCTGGGGCTGATGGAGGAAGAGGGCACGGCCTCATTGGCGCTGGAGGAATGATCAGAGGAACAGGATGAGGCAGCCACGGGTCCCTCGGGGCTGGGAAGAATTGCCAGCGAGGAAGAATGGGCGCAGGATGACTGAGGGGGGGAGAGCAGGCAGTGGAGCAGAGGAGCGATGGAGCTCCAGCGATGAGCAAGGACTATCCCCTCCTGATTCCTGAGCACGGAGAGTGGAGAGGAGGCGGGAGCAGCACAGGCAGACCCGACAACTTGGGAGGAGAGTCCCCTGCCCCTCTTCACAAGGCTTACCTGGGAACTGAAACTTAAGGAGACGCTGTTGGGAGGGGCATTTGTCGGGAAGAAGCATTGAATCCATGGAGCTTCGAGTGCAGTTGCCGATATCTGGATGTTGCTGTGCTTTATCTTGTGTGCCTTGCCTTGGTTGCTGCCTTACTAACTTTGCTTGCTGGACTACTCGCAGCCAGAGGCTGCCGGAGATGCATGTGAGAGCTTTCCTCCAGGACTTGCAGTGGGGACATTTGGGGGAAAGTTGGCACAATGAAGGGGAGTTAGAACTGTTCTCTGGCTGTGTTGCTTCCGTGCCTCACCCCGGGTCATCACACCTAAGGAGAACCATTAAAATAGCAGAGCTTGGAAAAGAAAAAAATGAGAGGGCATGTGATAGCAGTCTACAGGTGTCACAGAGGCTGACACATGCAAAGTGGAGGGCAAGGACCTGTCCTCTCTTTGAATGAAAGGCAATATGATAGATTGCAATTTTTAAAAAGGAGATAAAATCTGACCATTAGAAGGAATTTCTTACCTATAAACACCAGTAAAGCACTGGAACTCCCTTACTGGAACTTTTCAAGTGGAGCTGGATGGCAACCTATTGGGAATGAATTAGTGGATTTCTGCAGGGGGACTGGAATAGATGAACTATCAGATTCCTTCTAATTCTTACATGTTAGATTCTCCTTCTGTTAAGGACTATGCATTAACTTTCCATAATTGTACTCTTGTGCCTTTAGACTGATTTTGTTTCAAGGGTCTCATTTTTGCTATAAAAGCCTTCCTGATCCTAGGAATTCTGTAATGCCCCTATAAACCTAACCTTCTGTGAGATTTAGCCTAGAAGCCTTGCACTAGCTATTTTCAAATTTTCTCTCTTGGATATATTGTAAGGACTTGCAAGTCTGAGGAAACCACTTGTTCACTCCACTCATTCCAAAACTCTGTAGATCTACCTGCTGAAATTAGGAAGAAATCCAGCACCAAAATAAAAGCATTTCCTTTTTTAAAAAAAATATTTATTATTTTATTTATTTTCATACATCACCATATTTTGACATAAGTCCATACCCGTTGTTTATACATTATTAATACTAAATATTGTACAGTATTTTTTATATTTACATATCTTCATTCTTTGTCACAGTCTTTTTCTTCTTTTTCTTTTATTTTCATCGTCTTAGTCCAGTTGTACCATTTAGTCTAAATCTTGTAGTATTCTGAGTTATTTTGTCCTTTAAGTTCAATAGTGAGTTTGTCCATTTCAGCACATCTGTATATTTTATCCAGTAGTAGGTTATCTGATGGTATGTGGTTCTTTTTCCAGCACTGCACATAAGCTATTCTCGCAGCCGTTATAATATGCAGAGCTAGATACTGAAGGTTTCTGGGATACTGTTTGTTCATTATTCCCAACAGAAAAAATTCCGGTGTGAATTCCACATTCCTTTCCATGATTTCCTGTAACCATTTGTGGACTTTTTTCCAAAAGTGTTTCGCTTTTGAACATGTCCACCACATATGAAAGAAGGTGCCTAACTCTTTGTTGCATTTCCAACAGGTCGAATTAGCATTTGGATATATTTTGGCCAATCGTGATGGGGCTAGGTACCATCTGTAAAACATTTTATAATAATTCTCCTTATATGTTACTGATTTTGTTATCTTACAATTTACTTACCAAGTTCTCTCCCAGTCAGCCAAGTGGATACTATGTCCGACGTTTTTGGCCCAGGCTATCATTGACTCTTTCACAATTTCTTCCATATTTTCTGATTCTAATAAATGTTTATATAGTTTCTATATCATTTTTTCCTCCGAGCCCGTCAGAATTTTATCTAATTTTTGTAGAACTGTGTCTATACCCATTTCATCCGAATCTTTTTTGTACCTTGATTTTATTTGTAAATAATGCCACCAATCAATTTTAATATTTTGTTCAGCTAATTGTTCCCTACTTTTTAAATGTCCTAATAAGTCCAGTATATCACTATATTTAACTATTTTGGTAGTATCTGTTAAATTTGGATAGCTCATAGCTTCCATGGTTGAAAGCCATCTAGGGATCTTAATATAATTTTTCTTTTTGATTTCATACCAAGTTTTTATGAGGGATTTTCTAATTAGATGTTGATTAAAGTTTGGTTGTGGTTTAAGTCCGTCTTTCCAAATATATGCATGCCATCCCATATGAAGGTCATGGCCTTCTAGTGTTAATAATCTCTTATTTGATAAGTTGATCCAATATTTAATCCAAATCAGGGATGCTGCTTTGTAGTATAATTTCCATTCAGGGAGTCCGAGTCCGCCTCTGCTCTTGTCATCCTGTAAATTTTTCAGTTTAATTCTTGGTTTTTTGTTTAGCCAAATAAATTTAGTCAGAATTTTGTTCAATTCGGTAAAAAATTTCGTTTCCAATTTTATAAAGATCGTCTGGAATAGATATAGAAATTTAGGTAAAATGCTCATCTTATTTGCTGCAATGCGTCCTAATAATGAAAGTTGTAATTTTTTCCATTTCTCCAAATCTGATTTCATTTGATTTACTAATTCATCATAATTGTCTTTTTTTAATAGATGAGCATTTATTTGTTAATATTATGCCTAGATATTTAATTATCTTTGTAATTTGTAAGCCTAAAATTTTTTCCAATTCCTCATTCTGCGTTTTTGTCATATTTTTTGTTAAAAGTTTAGTTTTTTGCTTGTTAATTTTCAATCCTGCCAATTCTCCATAATTTTCTATTTCTTCGATTAATTTCTGGCCTGATTCCTTAGGTTCCTCGAGGAAGAACACTAAGTCATTGGCAAATGCCTGTAATTTATATATCTCTTTTTTAACTCTTGTTCCCCTAATTTCATGATTATTTCATATTTTATTTAATAATGTTTCTAGTGTCAATATGAAGAGCAGAGGCGACATCGGACATCCCTGATGTACTCCTTTAGATATTGAGAATGATTTTGTCATTTCACCGTTTATTAGGATCTTGGCTGACTGGGAGGTATATATTGTTTCCATAATTCTCTCAAATTTGTCGCCGAATTTCATTTTCTGGATTAACCCTTTCATATATTTCCAATTTACATTGTCGAACGCTTTTTGCGCATCCAGGAAGACAAGGGCAGCCTGCCTTTCTGGATGCGCTTCATAGTATTCTAAAATATTTTAAACAAATCTTGTATTATTTTTTATCTGTCTCATTGGTAAAAACCCATTTTGATCCGAATTGATAATTTTATTTAATATTTTTTTGTTCTTTCAGCCATAATTGTCATAAAAATTTTGTAATCTGCGTTCAACAATGAAATTGGCCTATAATTTTGAATTTGGTTTTTCTTGGCACCTTCTTTCATAATCATCGTTATGTATGTTTCTTTCCAAGTATTTGGTATTCTGGCTCCTGTAAGAGTATCATTGTATAATTCTAATAAAATATTTTCTATCACATTACCTATCTTTTTATAGTATTCTCCTCGGAAGCCATCAGGACCTGGCGATTTGTTATTCTGTTTCTTTAATGCACTTTGAATTTCTTGTATAGTGATTTCCTTATTTAACATTTCCTTATGTCTTTTACCTGTGGCATGTTTATTCTATCCAAATAGTTAGTTATCTTATTTATATCTATTGGGTCCTGTCTATATAATTTTCGTAGTATTCTGTGGCTATCTCTTTTATCCCTTCCTCTGTGTGTTGTATTTCTTCCCTTGTATCTGTTAATTGATATATAGTTCTATTTTCTTTTTCCTTTTTAATTTTATGAGCCAACCATCTACTTGGTTTATTGGGTATCTCAAAGAAAGTTTGTTTAGCGAATCTAATGTCTTTTGCATATTCCTGTTGTTCTATTAAATTTGCTTTATGTCTGGCCTCTATCAATTTTTTATGTATATTATCCTCTTTTGTTTCTTTCTGAAGTTTGCATTCTAATTCCTTAATTTCTTTTATTTATTTATTTATTTATTTATTTATTTATTTATTTATTTATTTATTTATTTATTTATTTTTTATTTATTTGTTTATTTATTTATTTATTTATTTGATCATTTTTATATGCCGCCCAACTCCCGTAGGACTCAGGGCGGCGTACAACATAATACAACAACAATTTATAAAAATGATACCAATAATTAAAAATACAAAAATTTAAAATTTAAAAACAAGCTATCATTCAAATATGGGGGGTTGATCTTAATTTTCCCCCGCCTGCAGGAAGAGCCATGTTTTCACAGCTTTATGGAAGGCCAGTAGGGTGGGGATAATCCGTATCTCTGGAGGGAGCTGGTTCCAGAGAGACGGGGCTCCCACAGAGAAGGCCCTCCCCCGCCGTCTCACCAGCTGGCACTGCTTGGTTGATGGGACCTGGAGGAGACCAACTCTGTAGTCGTAGGGAGGTATGCAATAGGATGCGGTCCCGGAGGTAACCTGGCCCTGAGCCATGTAGGGCTTTAATTGATTGTTATAGTCCTCCCATTTATCCTTATCTTTCTTTGCTGCATAAGCAATCGTTATACCTCTAATATATGCTTTTAGTGTGTCCCAGAGATTTTGCACTGTAGTGGGTTGTTTTTTATTCTTCTTTATAAATTGTTTTATTTCTTCAGTTATTGTTTTTATATATTCTTCATCTTGCAGTAGTCTAGTATTTAGCATCTATCTCCTTATTCCTCTCTTCTTCCCCTTCCATATGACTATTAGTGGACTGTGATCAGCCCATATGTTTGGTGCTATTTCCACTGAATGTATATTTTTGCATATTGCTTTGCTTGTCCAAACCATATCTATTCTAGAGAATGATTTATGGGGTATTGAGTAAAATGTATATTGCTTACTGCTTGGATGATAAAAGCATTTCCTTTGCCTGGGCTACCACTGTATGTGCTTGGAGACTGGCAGTGGCCTTCTCAGCTCTAACAAGAACGGAGAGACCTTGGCTTTGTGTTCCACCGAGGAGGTCAGTCCTAGCATCAGGGACTGCCAGCTCCATGCACAGCCAAGTGTGTATTGGCTTTGTGAAGGAAGGTGGTGTGGAGCATGAGGACAAGTCATCTGATCCCTAACTGACCTATTCTTCTAAATGGTATCCTTGAAGCATGGCAGAAAACAGCTTGTTTGAGGTACAGAAAAGAACCAAGTTCTTTGTGTAGTGGGAACAAAGGCTGTCCTGTGAGGAGGAGGCGCCCCATCAGCCCACAGAGATTAGCTGGCCTGCAATTCGTTGCATAGCAATTCCTCAAGGCATCATTAGGAGTGTTAGGAAAGCTTTGAAGATGTGGAACTAGCACAGAGAAATCTTCATTTTTAATGTATTTTCATGTTCCTGTTGTCCCTTGCCTATCTACCCCTCTTCTTATTTTGAATTTGGGGAGGTACTTCAGATACCTTTAAAAAATCAGCTCTAAAATTCTTAATTTTCAAGTGTAAAGTGTTTCATGTGCATACATTAAATGCTCTCATACAAAATGTCCATCCAACTTCTCTTTAGCTTCCAGTCAACCATAATCATTTCCTAGAATTTATAACCTCTGCTTCCTGTAGGAATCCAAATTAAAGCAATCTTGGCTTCTTCATGTAACAGCTAGTGAGGGTGAGCCCATCTTCCATCTAGATAATTGTTTTCACTTCTGCTTTTCTAAACCTATAAAAAACCTATTATTCCTTGTCCTGCATTTTGGAACAAGAGACTCTTGACCTTTTCTATATGATTTTCAGGTATTTGTGAAAGTGCTAGTACAATCGTCTCCTCTCAAGCCTAATCAATTCCCAATTCCTTCTGTCTGAGCAGTTTATAGTTGTTCAAATTCCTGCTTTACTTATATGAATTACATATTTCCTTGTCCGGTTTTCCAGTTTCACAAACTGGATAGAGGTTCAGCTAGAGTCGACCACTGAGAAGTTCCTTTAGTAGCTTAGCTTGCAATTTATCCAGTTCTCCAACGTGGAATTTGTCCATGGTAAATACAAATTCTTTTATCATCCAACATGAGCACCATCTCTTCAATTTCTATAACTTGCCGATGTTCCTTTTCTGAAGTATACTTATGATCAGGAAGTGAGTTTATGTAACTAAGAATCCAGTACAATTTATCAGCCTGGGATTTAAGGTGGGGATGACTAATACTACAGGACTAGCAATTCAAGGGGAAGGAACAAGAAACATTGTTTATGCAGATCAATTTGTCTTGACAGACCTTCACTTGTTTCAGAATACCTACTGTCAGCATCCAATTAGAACAGGGCTTCCACACTGTCCATTTTGCTGCCATTATGTATCCTTTAAAGAAACCTCAAAAGCCTCCTGACCAATGTTCCCTCTAATTTTTTTTCGATGTGTGCGGAAAAGTATAATGTCTGAGCGGCACATTTTCATGCCTGAGCACCTGAATTTTTTTCACAGATGTCACCCAAGACAACAACGAAATCAGTGTTATTTGAAATGTTATTTGAAATCAGGTGCAAGGTGCAGCTTCAGATGCAAGCTCTGAAGAAAACAATCAAGTGGATAGCAATTCCATAATTATTTTCATAAATATGTCATATCTATTTGGCAGGCAGGTTTCAAGAGAATGAAGTCCAGGAATGGCCTGCTTCTGACTGCACAAATACTATTATAGTCAATCAGTACAATAACTTCACATCTGAAGTATGTGGAAAAAATTCAGAATATTAGTTTCACAATTCATGTAAACATAATGATCTCTGTGCACATCTGTTTCAGGATCTGGCAAACACTGGAGGTACAAACCTAGGAGCTAGCACAGAGGGAATGTGGTTTCAGCTGATGTATGTTAATGAATTATCAGTTTCATAGAGAATTAATAGACTTGTACATTCTGCATGGGAACATTCCAAAGATCACAGAGAAAAATAAGGAATGTTATACTTTCCTCTCTCTATGACCCATTAAATAGGCTGTATAAAATGATGTAAAATTATGTTAACCACAAATTAAGAAAAAATGTTTTAAATTCCATATATTGTTTACATTTGCCACACAGAGCATATATTTGAACTCCATGTAAAAAAAAATCCTTATTTTAGAGATCAGTCCTTTGCAAATTTCCCAGGAAATTCCTCCCTACTACTCTGCATGGAGTTAACAACAGTGTTACCTGGTTGCAAATGCTTAAGGATTACCCTTTTAAGAAACAGAAATCAGCCAAGTAAACCAAAATAATACCATTGGCAATTCGATCAACTCATGGGTTTTGAGCTCAGCTTTTAATACAGTGTGCATTTGTCAGGCCTAAAGATGATTCACTGCTGCAAACACTTCACTGACGCATTAAAAAGAGAACCACAACCATCCAAGAATATCAGAGCTTCAACCCTCCCCCGTCAAAACCTTCTCAATGACTGTGAAGTCAATTAAAGGAACCGGATGGAGATTTCCAAACAGAAGTTTGCTTAAAACCTCTTTCCCATCCGCGAAGGCGAGGAATGCACAAAGGGAGGTCGAATATAACACTAATGCAGCCCTTCCAGCTTGCCTTAAAAAGCACGAAAGGCAGCTTCTCGCTTTAAAAGAAGCCCCTGGGGAGGAAGGGGGGGGTCAACCTTTGTTACCTTGGAAAGGGATCATCAGCTAACGAGGCAGGGGGGGGGGAGAGAAAAGGGCTGCCTGAGCCTGCCTCCCCTCGCTTTTCTAGGCTGCTCGCTCACTCCTTACAACTTAGCAGACCGTCCCAACAGCCATCGCGAGAGCCCACTACCCACCCTTTTACAGCAGCCGAGAAAGAGCAAAATTAGCAAAGAAACAAAGGGAGGCATGTGTTCCCCATCACAACTGCGCCGCACTTGAAAAGTGGTGCGCGGAGGTTTGTTGTTGCCTGCGCTACCGCGCAGCAGCGCAGCTTAGAGGGAACAGTGCTCCTGACTTGTTAAGATATTCATGAACTGGGAGAGCCATGTTAACAAGGTTAGCCAATGAATAGGCATAGCAACTAATTCAGCCAATGGGAGCTAACCACTTCTGAGTCTGTGCAGAGAATCAAAACTGGAACTTAAGCTTAAGGCTGGGTGTGGCTCCAGTCTCCACTCTGCTCTCTTGTCCTCTCTGAACTCTGAACTAGAAGCTGCTTGTGTTTTACTTTTAAGTGTTGTTACATGGAAGAAGAACTCTGCTAATGGTATTGTAAATTCATCTGTTACTATGTTTACAAAGAAGTTTATGAATCCAGCTGAATCAGTCATCTGTGTGTGCTTCTGGTTTTGATTTTTACAACAAACTTTAATATGACTCTGGTCCACTTTTCTTGTCTTTAAACTGGCTAGCACTCTGCTCTTCCATGGTGCATGTGCCCACCTTCTCCTGAATTACCATGAATAAGAGAGACAGGTTCCTCTTCTGATCCATCTTTATTTGTAAAAGTCCAGATATAAAATCTTAACATTTCTTTAAAAAACCTGAAAAGGCACATTAAAAACTATTGTTATTTTCCACCCCAAAGCCTGGACTATATTAACACTACCCATTTTTTCCATTGTATTACTCTTCTTCACTCTCAGTTGCTTTCATCCTCCAAAGTTTCCCTCTTCCTGCATTTCAGGTGCGAAAGAATGGAAGGAGGTCAAGAGTGCAACTACCTCTAGTCCAGCAGTCCTTTAGTAATAGGTTTCTTTTTCCACCCAGCCTACAGGAGAAAAACAAAGACATCAAGTTGTATGTGTCATAGTTTAAATACCAGATTAATCCTTAATATCAAAAACAAATTAGAGAACACACAATACTGAGCTCTCAAAGCACAGGTGAATAAATTAAATATAGTGTTATAATTTAAATTTATGCCAACACCTGGGCTTCCAAGATACTAAAAGGAACCTGTCACATTCATAAAAATGATGATGATGATGATATATTTATGTTCCACGCCTGAATTCTTAGAGAGCTTTCTAGATTAGCACAATGAGTCTATGGCACACTAGAATGTTGTTGAGTAAATAGTTGCTTACCTCCAGGGCTGCGTCTGATGATTAGTTTTCTTACTTCATCATAGACAAAGATGAGGAGAGAATAAGGGAAAGCACAAAACCACCATGAAGGTCTGCAAGGTTAAAAAAAATAGTTGTAGTACATAGCTGTATAACATAATTGATGGTTAGCAAAAGCTCAGAAGCTTCAAAAACAAGAATGAACATATAATTCAGAGGAAGCCCAGATCCAGTCCTTTAATGCATCACTGAATTAAAAATGATCAAAATTATGCTAAATCCAGTAATAGCAACTGAGGAATAGATGAGCTAATTATCAATTTCAAAGGCCCAACATTACTCAGGTTTATTACTTACTTCAATGGGTACATTCTCAAGGCAACACCCATTCCTGGGCAATAAGAGAGGAAGGCAGCAAGAGCAGTTTCTTCAAAGAGACCAAATATTAGGATCTTGTTCCTGTGGAAGCATTAAGAGATCAAAGTTGATCTTGCAGGCTCTTCAGCTTGCAAACATTTTCCCAAGGCTGCTGGCCTACATTACTTCCAAGTTGTATGATATTCAACAATGCAAGGGCCACAGGGGGAAAAAATGCCCTTGTTAAGAGTCTGCTACTTACTTCATTCCTTGCTGGAAGACAGAATTCCTTCTGGTCTTACAGATAACCAAGTCTGCCCACTGTACCACCACAATGCTGACAAAGAATGCTGTGTGGCAAGTGAATTCTACAATTTTCCTTTGCTCATAAGTCTAAAGAAGATTAAGAGGAAAAGAATTGGTTATTGGGCTTCCTTCTTACTGCCAATGAAATAAAGATCCAATGGGCATGGGGTTTAGTAATGTCTGGTAGTAGTCTCCTTAAGCTAAACACAAACTCACCCACTGCTGTCCATAGCTGTCCTCCACATCATTTACCCACCGGTCATCCCACAACACTCTAATCCCCAGTAAAGTGGATGGCAAGAAGCCATTCTCTGCGAGGATTACAAAGTATGTGAAGAAGCCACCCAAGGCTTGGATCATCCCTAAACGAATAAGACAGAGGTGAGCAAATGTTAGCAGTACACATTCCAAAAACATGGGCGTCTCTTTTGTGTATTATTTTAAAACCGTCTCATGAAACTGAAAATATCTCACTATCTTCCAATTAACATAAGCGTGAATCATTTTTGTAGTACACATTTATTCAAATGATCTATTTGCATAAAAACTTATTAAGGATGAAATAGCGGCTACTGCTGTACTGATCTTTGTGAAAAAATATACAAGACTGCAACTTTCCAAATTCCAGCGAAGTCTATCTTCATCATGTTGAAGGACTAGTTTTTTGAAGGTCTCTTGCACAATGTAATTGTACAGAGGGCTATGCAAGATGGCCATTCCAGGAACCAGCACTGCCCTCTTAAAGGTACCTCCCACCCAGCTGTTAACCCCTAGTCCCAACATCCAGTTGGTTCCTATTTATCCCCCTAGGTCTCTTACTTATACTCACCTTTCCCACTGAAGAATTCACCTGTCCTTTCCCTAGTTGTACAATACAATGTACCTTCTTTTGCAGTTTTCCTTAATGATGTTAGCTTTCAATATTATTAGCACACTAAATTCCTATAGTATACAGGTCATGATTAATCAGCCTCCTTATCAGCCACAATCCTACATATACTAACTAGATTTAG
This sequence comes from Diadophis punctatus similis, assembly GCA_023053685.1. Taxonomy (NCBI): domain Eukaryota; kingdom Metazoa; phylum Chordata; class Lepidosauria; order Squamata; family Dipsadidae; genus Diadophis; species Diadophis punctatus. The sequence goes on from JALIGW010000002.1 coordinate 102,338,451, forward strand.
TTTAGTTTAGCAATTGCATTTTTTCATGTGAGAAGTGCAAGAGTGCACACCTTCCCTAGCATGTGAGGAAATACAGAGAGTTGCAAGCCTTATCAGTAGAAACTGATCTCTGAAAACTAGTCCAGACTGCTCTGGATACTTCCATAGATGTGGCATCAAATTTCAAGGTGATGTAAGCCACATTCTATATGTGAAGTTAGAAAATTTGTTACAGTGGAAAATAGGGTGGGGGTTCACTGTTTCCCCAGCCCCCCTCTGAGTTAAATTCAAATGTGTAAAATATAACTTGGGGGATGGGAAGAGAAAAATGTACATAGGATAAATGCAGAATAGTATGAATGGCATGTCCTGCACCTATTTTAGATTTTATGTTAACTCTTCCAACATTCCTGCTTACCTTCCATTAAAATAATGCAGTACTTTAAAAGGTCTGCCATCTCTTTTCCCATGTAAAGCATTTGCTAGATTTTTGAGCATTTGTTCTTCCACAAAAAACTGCCATCTTTATTCACCCCCAAGGAGATACAAGCGGGTGCCTCTCCACTTACCAATCTGACCATAAGCCATGCTAATCAGCCTTTCGTTTACCAGTTTGTCTGTCTTGGGGTTTCTGGGCTGTCTCTTCATGATGTCACTTTCTGCTTGCTCATATGCCAGAGATATTGCAGGAACCTTTGGAGCAGGAAAGAGAAGTTGCAGAATTAAATTAAGTTTCATAGACTGTATGCTGATTCATATATGAATCAGTATCATTCGCACTGAAAAAACATTTGGCCTCACTGCAAAAATTGTGCAACAGAAATATACTGTATGTCTCATTCTATGGGGTTGAGGGGATTAGTTGCAATATTAATTAATAAATTTTACTAACCATATCAGTGCCTAAGTCAATGCATAAGATGGTGACTGTCCCCAGTGGTAGGGGGATGTTGGCAATTATGAAGATAAGGAAAGGCGTAATCTCAGGAATGTTACTGGTCAAAGTATAGGCAATTGATTTCTTCAGATTATCAAAAATCAGGCGACCTAAAAATAAAGAGCACTTTAAAATGAAAGCAAATAGAAGATTGTCATACATTTGAGGCCAATTTTTCTTCTTGCACAAACTTCTTAGAATACAAAATTTAATTATCTCTAAGGAAAGAAGATGAGGAAAAATCCTCTGTAGCAGAGCATACATTAGCAAAAGGCAGATGGAAATTTAGGCAACTGACAAGTGGAGAACATGCCTACTTTTCCAAGTACCAAACAGGGAGTTTTATATTCTTCTTTAAGCACACACAGTTCCACACAGAATTTGGGGACTCAGACTATAACATGGAAGAAGAGGAGGCAGACAAGTTCTTCAATTTAGAAAACTGAACTAGGTATTTACCTTCTTCAACTCCAGTAACAATAGAAGCAAAGTTGTCATCCAGTAGAATCATGTCAGCTGCCTGTTTAGAGACATCTGACCCAGCAATGCCCATAGCAACACCAATGTCTGCCTTTTTCAAAGCAGGGGAATCATTCACACCATCTCCAGTGACAGCTACAATAGCACCCTGAAAGATTAAAATAAAACTCTTTTTTTTCTAGACACTTCATTTCAAGGACAGCCTAGTTTTTTCCCCTTTATGAGTTTGGGGAGGGCACACAGTTTAGTGTTAAAGCACATGACTGACACTGAGAGACCAGACTGAATCTCCAACTAAAAGTATTTCAGATATTCTCATCTGAAGAAACCTACTGCCAGACAGCAATGGATATGCAATTATAAAGCAGTGAGGCATCAGGAAGTTATGCAGAGCAGATCAATGAAGGGGAAAACCCTGCAGAACTGTAGTGGATGGTAATGCAAGAGAGAGATATTTTGGCTATCTATCTATCTATCTATCTATCTATCTATCTATCTATCTATCTATCTATCTATCTATCTATCTATCTATCTATCTATCTATCTATATCTCTATCTCTCTATCTCTCTATCTAGGCAAGCTTATTAATTAATGATAGAATAGACTCATTACTGAAAGTATCTAAACAGACACTGGACACCAACTGTCAGGGTTTCATTATACACTGACAATCAGAAGCTGGAGGGGGTATATCACTTTCAAAGTCTTTACCACTCAGATTTTATATAGAATGGACTGACCAACATTGCAAGGATCCCCTCTGCTTACCTGCCGTTGGCAGCCTTCTACAATAATAAGCTTCTGTTGTGGAGATGTTCTAGCAAAGACTATTTCTGTATGGTGTCTCAGGATATCATCTAGTTGTTCACTGGTCATATCCTTCAAGTCAGACCCATGAATCACACAGGCTTTGGCATCTCTGTAATTTAAAAGATGGCATATTGAAAAGTTGCAGATTATTCCTTCAAACCTTGCTTTCCAATGAAAATGAAAAGATATCCTTGAGGTTAACTCAGGTCCCAGTGAGTGTGCCCTCATACTTTTCTTGACAATACACTGATAGTGCTTTGCTAACTGCCCTCTTCCAATATTCAATTTCCTAATCTAGCCAACAATCTTGAAATTATCAGGTCATGCCCCAACCAAGTATTTACCAGTGTTCAATACTGCTTAGCTTCAGATATTAGCCTCACATTGCTTTGTGCTGCCATCTAATGAAGCAGTGCTCTCCCCCATGCAGCACTGATCTTGTTTTGCCTTAGGGCTCTGCAAATCATTCTGTGCATGCACAGCCTATGCCCAAACCCATTTCACACATTTTTTGTCACAGCATAGAAGGAAACGGAGGCTGTTTTTATAGGTAGAAGTTGCTTAGTGGCAGGGAGTTGCTAAGTACCTGGAAAGCTAAAGGGCAGACTGAAGGCAGGTAGACCAGTGGGACATTCTGCACTGAGATAGCAGCAGTGATGGCATCTGAGAGGGGGATGAGGGCCAGTGGAAGCTCCCGAGGGAAAGAGTACAGAGGACGAGCCCTGCCCTAGTTGCTCATCCACATTTTACTTCATCTGAAACCTAGGACAGTCAAAACGGTCCAGATTTGGGCTCTGCCAAACAGGCTGAACTGAAGAAGGTGGCAGAATCACCACAAAGATTTGCTTGTTCTGGGTTTGAAGCAAACATTTTCACTTTGTGTACACACACCCTACTTTGCTTCCAAACCTTCAGAAGGACTCAGCTGCCTAAAACAATTAAATAGTGTAAACAGCTCTTAATCTGAAAAAAGGAAACAAAATAATATTATAACCATTTTACTACTTTACTACTTACTTTTTCTCATATCCTATCAACAGATATTGTTAAATGCCAGAATAAAGAAATTAATTAGCAGGATTGCTCCAATCCCTCCCAGAAATGCTCCACATTTTTCACTCTAGCTGGTCCAATACCTGGGGTTGACCTGGTTGACAGGGATGTTGAGGCGAAGAGCAATATCTTCCACGGTCTCATTTCCCTCAGAGATGATGCCTACACCCTTGGCAATAGCTTTCGCTGTGATGGGGTGGTCTCCTGTCACCATAATGACCTACATGAACAAATCAACCTCAGCAAGTGCAATGAAGACAAGGCCTCAAGGTCTTTTCCAATGTCCCCTTGCCTGACCTGAGCAGCAACAAATAAACTGGTGCTGATGTCAGTCGTTCAAGAGAAACAGAAGAATCAGCAATAACCCCTAACCTTTTGAGATGGAAAGGGAGGCTACCAATAGGCTAAGTTTACCTCGCCCTCTCCACCAGCCTCATCCTTTATTTGTAAAGCTACCAAATATAGCCCCCTTTTCAGTTATTTGGTGTTGTTCCTAGCCTTAAATATTTGAGGAGAGAGGTTAGTGATGCACTTTTACCTTTATTCCAGCACTTCTGCATTTGCCAACAGCATCAGGCACAGCAGCACGAGGAGGATCAATCATAGAAATTAAACCAACAAAACACAGCTTCTCTACAGGGAAGTTCACATCATCTGTATCAAATTGGAAGTCTTCAGGAAACTGTTCATCAGGCAGAGCCAGGTGACAGAAGCCTGGAAGAAATCCGATTTCCATTATTTGTAGACAAAACAGACTAGGGCAGACATTCAGCAATGATTATTAATGATTAAGTTGCCCAGTTCCCTGTTTGGGAAGGCTTTGTGTATTTGACATGGGCACTTAGGAGGAAAACATTCAGCTGGGGACCCTCTCTGCCACAATACTGCAGTGAGTGCTTGACCATGACATCAAAGCCGTATCATCTCAATTGATAGTAGTTCAAGCACTTCTCACCAACTGGCTAAGTATTTTCATCATAGTTTACAAGCATTTCATGCAATCTCTTGGCTATAAGGTAAGCCAGCTGGCAATGGAGTCCATAGGGATGGGGGTGAGGTCAGGAACGCTGCCAAAAGAGGTAACATGGGAGGCAAAGCAATGCAATTAAAGCCCCACCTCTGGGGTAGAGCTTTAAAGCCCCACCTTTAAAGCCCCACCTCTGGGGTAGAGCCGCGGTGGCGCAGTGGTTAGAATACAGTACTGCAGGCTACTTCTGCTGACTGCCGGCTGCCTGCAATTTGGCAGTTAAATCTCACCAGGCTCAAGGTTGACTCAGCCTTCCATCCTTCCGAGGTGGGTAAAATGAGGACCCAAATTGTTGGGGGCAATATGCTGACTCTGTAAACCACTTAGAAAGGGCTGTAAAGCACTGTGAAGCGGTATATAAGTCTAAGTGCTATTGCTATTGCTATTAACTGCACTGCCACAACTACCCTCTTACCTTTTGAGGGCCCTATAGAGATCATGGCTGACTGACAGATTATTCTGAGAAGAAGAAGGAACAAACAAGAATTCAGTCAGGCAACTTACCCAGAACTCTCTCCCCCAAGCCTCCCAATTCAAGATAGGCATTCTGAAATGCATCTTTGGCCTCCTCATCCAAGGGAACTTCTTTTCCATGCATCAGGATGGAACTGCAACGGTCGAGAATTCTCTCCGGTGCACCTTTCATCACCAACAGATATCGTGATTCTGACGTGTTTTGATTCTTGTGAATTGACAGCTGCATATTTTTAATAACAGTGTTAGTTAACTGCCTTTTGGATGGTATTTCATACACTGGTTTGGAATATGCCTTGCAGATGACAAACACGGAAGCAAAAGAACAGAACTCTCCCAGTCAGAGCTATAATCTGATTGGTACATAATTTAGCCTAAATGAGTTTGAGGAAAACAGCAACACAACCCAACATAAAAGATACTGAACTTGTTCCCAGGGAATGCCTCTGTGCAAAAAGCAGGGATTTCTTACTTGGTATTTATTGGTAGAGTTGAATGGGATCTCCACTACTTTGGGGTTCTTCTCCCTCAGTTCCTTGACAGATCCACAGCAAAGTTCAATGCATTTTAGGAGTGCAGATTCAGAAGCATCTCCTGCCACTGCTCTCTATCAAATGACACAGCAGTTCACAATAAGGATTTGAAATCTTTTGAAGGCAACCCCTTTTTTTTCCTTCTCAAAATAAGCTTAACTTTATCAACAAGACATATTTCAACATTCTCTGAAAGAAAACCAGTTAGGTTTATTATTTTAAAAAAAAGGCTAGTGTTAAGTAGAAACTAACAAAAGTAAATATTTTTGCAGCAATACTGTAAAGAGAAGATAGGCAGGCTTGATAATAATTATAGAGTGGAACAGAATGTGCTCGGCACAAAGAGGGGGCATAAGCCATCTGTAAATAACTTAAAAAAACATAATACCTCGTTTCTTTAAGTTCTTTTTACAAGTTACTTTCAAGTAGTTAAAATGCAAGTTCTCTTATTGTTGCTTGCCTATAAGTAGTTTGTTTTGCTGAAAATACACCAGACTTCTATCATCTCCATTTCATTGAAATTTAAGGCAATCCAGAAGCCTTAGATGATGGAGCATTATAGGATTGATAAATTTCATGTTTGTTGACTGCCAAGATCAGGCAGTTTGTCCAGCACTTTGCAAATCACAAGACCTAATTACCTATCCAGTGTGGGTTTTTCTCAGTTTAGGGGGCATAATTGTACTGTCCTTCTTGTATCAGTGTTTTAAAAAACTACTGTCAGTAGAAACTTTCTTCTGTCATGGATAGAATTTTCAATAGATTCATGATCTATGCACAAATCTGTGAACTAAATTTCCATTCAAGTCTTTGGTAACCATAATCAACAATACTGCATGCCATAAGACAGGGGTGTCAAACTGGATTTCTTCAAGGGCCGGATCAGCATTGTAGTTCTCCGGGCTGGTGGGGTGGGAGTGGGTGGGGGGAGATGGGACAGATGCCTCCTGCACTACCCTGCCGGCCAAAACAGGGCATGAGGAGACCACATGCGGCCCCCTCTGCCCTGTTTTCTGCCTGAACGGCCTCCTGCAGCACTTTACCGGCCAAAATGGGGTGCGGGCGCACAGGCCCCCTGCCTCATTTTCACCATCCACGGCCTCCAGCTGCACTCAGCTGGCCAAAAATGGGCCGCATGGGGACCACATGCAGCCCGTTTTGGCCAGCAGAGGCACCGCAGGCCAGTCCTTTGATATTTCCAGGCCAGCCCTGCAGGCCGGATTTAAGCACCCCTGAGTTTGAGTTTGACACCCCTGCCATAAGAGCTTATAAATGAAGAAATGATCCTCATATTAAACATGTTGCAATGTTGCCTTTTCTATTAGCAGAAACATTCTATTTTCCAAGATGCCTTTTCTTTATGCTGCTTCACATTAACTGCAAGGCCACAGATAGTAGACAAATGTGTGCAGCTATGGCAACTGAACCAAGGGATTAACTCACCTTCAAAATGGGAACATTTTCTTGGTTAGCCTGAAATACAGCCCGGTTACATAGCCCTGCAATCTTGGCTAAAGCAGTCCATGTTGGAGATGTTTTGTCAAAAGAAGCACCTAAAGGGAAGGAACCCATATGTTGTACACAATTCCATGCTCAAATGAGCACACAATTCATTTCCTCTGCCACACTTGTTTGATTTAAAGCTATCATGCCAGGCACAGTGGAGCAAAGTCCCTTTCACAAGTTCTTGATTAAAAGCTTACATGCAGAAGAAAGATCCCTTCCTGGTCCACCACAGCTCTTAATAATAGCTGTAGGACTTCAGTCTTGATTAACTATCACCTTCTACACTTTCAAACTGTGACCATTGCTTCTGTATCTAGAAGGAACAATTTAAGGTCCATTCTTCTAGACATAACAATTAGGCTTGTGAAGAACTCCCTGGGTAATCATGCATTTGTTTACACCATACATCAGTGATGGCGAACCTTTTTTGGCTCGGGTGCCAAAAGGGTGCGCACACGCAATAGCATGCACGTACGTACCCACAATGCAATGCCCCCCGTGCTGTCCCCGTGCATGCACACAATCCCCCATGCTGCCCCCCTGCACATGCGCACATGTCTCACTGAAGCCTCTGGACTTCTGGTAGGCCCGTTGGGCTGTTTTTCGCTCTCCCCAGGGTTCAGGAAAGCCAACTGGAAGTTTGGAAAGTTTGTTTCCAAACTTCCAGTTGGCCCGTTGGGCCGTTTTTCGCCGTCCCCAGGGTTCAGGAGACTTTCCTGAAGCCTGGGGAGAGCGAAAACGCCCAAAAATCAGCTGGCCAGCGTGCAAATACGTGCTGGAGTTGACATAGGGCAACGCCTCGCGTGCCCTCAGATATGGCTCCTCATGCCACCTGTGGCACGCATGCCATAGGTTCGTCATCACTTATACATACTTTACTGATCTTTTCTTTTTAACAATAGTCTGTGGATTTATTTATTTAACGTGTGGTATTGCAATCCATTTTGCTATGTTAGTTGATTACAGTAAAAGCAAATGCTAGGCTGCTTATATGAAAATACTTATTACAATAGAAGGAAAATAATTATATATCTTCAAAATATATGGAAAAACACACCGAATTAATCTATTTTCTCCCTGTTTTTCATTTTCAACTTAAAATGTTGGCCAAGCCAATAAAGGATAAATATTTAGTGTTATCTTTTCCGTAGTGGTTTATGAAGAATGAAGGATAAACTCATAACTTGATTGTTGTTTTCCATTAATTTTATGGGAAAGGTAGGGGGAATAAAAAAAAGTCTCTTCTACTCCACTGGGTAAGAAACAATAAGCTACTCTCTATTATATAGGGATGACGATGGTTGGGAAAAACCTTGATATTATAAGCCTTCAGAAAGCAGGATGAAAAGTATTGCAAATTCTGGTGAGGCTTATTTCCAGCTCTTTATCCTTTCATTATAGTGACTTGGTCCTCTCCTTTGTCCATGCAAGTAGAGAGAAATATGGCTCTTCAAATGACAAGATTTCAGAATTAATGGAATTTAGAATTTATTTTTCTCTGCAATTAAACAATCAACAAAATAATATTCTTCAAACAATGATCAAATTTTTTCAAATATATTTTATGCTTAATATTGTGCTTTAACATGAGGTTTTCTGTTCTGAAAAACCCTATTTTTAAATGGTTGTTTCAGATGAGTCTAGATCAGTGTTTCTCAACCTTGGCAACTTTAACATGGGCTTCAACTCCCAGAATTATCTAGCCAACATGGCAGGACTGGCTGGGTAATTCTGGGAGTTGAAGTCTACCCCTCTTAAAGTTGCCAAGATTAATCACTGATAAAGATTGACTTAAAACCGTATGTGAAGCATTGTAAATGTATTCTTTTTGGCTATTGTGGAGACAAAGCAAAAGTTTTTACATATGGCTAGAAAGCTAGGTTGCAGGTCTGAACAAGTATTATCTTGACCATTAGCAGAAAGCAGTGCCAAATTATCTCTTACAGAAATCAGGCAGCTTACCACTCTGGTTTTCTGTTGTGTCAGCTTCATGGATCTGGTTATCGAACCACATGTGGGCAACAGTCATGCGGTTCTGGGTCAGGGTGCCTGTTTTGTCAGAACAGATTGTAGAAGTAGAGCCCAGAGTCTCCACAGCTTCCAAGTTCTTCACAAGACAATTCTTACGAGCCATGCGCTTGGCTGTGAGTGTCAGACATACCTACAAAATGAGGAAAGGGGAGATGAACGCTGTCTTCCATCACAAATTATATTTCCTCAGATCTTTTATTAAGAAGAGTGTGCTAATCTCTTTATGGCAACTTACTGTCACTGTAGCAAGCAGACCCTCAGGGACATTGGCAACAATGATGCCGATAAGAAATATTACAGCTTCTAGCCAAGTGTACTCGAGGATCAATGAGAGGACAAAAAAGGAAACACCCAGGAACACGGCCACACCAGTAATTATGTGGATAAAATGCTCAATCTCCGCAGCAATGGGAGTCTGTCCCCCTTCCAACCCAGAAGCCAACGTAGCAATGCGGCCCATCACAGTTCGGTCACCAGTGTTGATGACTACACCACGGGCAGTACCTGAAAATCACAAGAAGGATGGTAATTAAACTCCCCCTTCTCTCTTTGTTATCTGCAATGCAAGCATAATACACAATTTTGGCTTTCAGCACAAACAAGGACATCTCTTCAGATATTTCCCAGTCAAATAGTTCAAAGATATTGCAAACGGTGGTACACATTTTCATCACTCATGTATTAAGAATTTTTATAATCTTTTATTTATTTTTGTTCTTTTTCATCCTTGCAAAACTTTTCCCCTAATCCATATAGGAATGACAGAAGATTCTTTGACAAAACTTTCAAGTATAGCTACAGAAATGATGTTCCAGCAATACCGTGTTTCTCTGAAAATACGACCTACCCCGAAAACAAGCCCTAGCCCAATTTTCACTCCTGTGCTTAATATAAGCTCTACCCCAAAATAAGCCCTAGTTAAATCCTGCCCACAGTCTGGTTGTACAAGGTGGGGCGAGGTGCAGGCATAAAAATCAAGCTAGGGTCGGGATGGAGCTGCCCCACGTGCCCCCCTCACACACTTACTTTAGGACCGCCACAGCCAGGTCTCCCATGCCCCGACATGTTGCCCCGCTGCCCGACTTCTTCTGTGGCCGCTTGTGGCCAGATGCTATGTGGCGCATCGAGCTGGTGCCACAAGGCTCATTGTGCTGCCGCCGCCACTCACATACACAATGGCACAACACACCACGCAACCTCCTGCCGTGAGCAGTGGCTCCAGTGTGACACACAGCATCTGGCTGCAAGCGGCTGCAAACGACCATAGAAGTCAGGCAGTGGTACAAACGGTGTCGGAGTATGGGATGCATGGCTGCAGTGGTCCTAAGGTAAGCGGGTAAGTCATCCCCCGAAAATAAGACTTGGTGCTTATTTTGGGGCCAAAAATAAAATAAGACCTGGTCTTATTTTGGGGAAAACATTGTACATTCATATTTTAGTTCAAAAAGACTTATAAAACAACAACAACTGCAACCACTCTTTACAAATTAACATCCATCAGTTCTAAAATGTGCTAATAGAAGACATGCTTTGCTAAGATGTTTCCTAATTTCTCTTTGAACAATCTATCATTTCTAGATCTGAGAACTGACATATCCTAACAGCCTTGTTGGTCAAATATTGGAAATTATATTTACCTTCAACACAATTAGTGGAAAAAAATGCAATATTTCTGGTCTCTAGTGGGTTATCATTTGTAGACTCTGGAGACCTTGTCTGAGGCTCTGATTCACCTGTGAGAGATGAATTGTCCACCTGCAGGAGAAAAAGAAAAAGTGCACATATGGTTTTATGGAGACATTGGGTGATGCCATGCCTGGATTCTCTGTGGGTCATCCAGTACAGTCTCTTCATTTTTACTCCTTGAAGTCATACATACCTTACATCCATTAGCTGAAATTATTCTCAAATCAGCTGGGATTCTGTCTCCTCCCTTCACCTCCACTAGGTCTCCAATAACTACGCCTTCAGCATTGATGCTCAGTTTCTCCCCATTTCGGATTACCAAAGCTTGCTGCAAGAAGAAGCAATGTTCAGTGACTATATAGGATAACTTCACTACCAATATGTGACCAAAGATACATTTAAAAATTGTAACATGTATTTTTTTAAAAATCCAAAACCTTTAGCACTTTCATACCTGAGGTACCATGTTTTTGAAGGACTCCATGATCTTTGAACTCTTTGCTTCTTGGTAGTAAGAGAAGCACCCAGTTATGATGACAACAGCAGCCAGCACAACACCTAGATATAACTACAAGTATATACAAGTATATGTGAATCAGTCTTTTAAGTGATATTATTTACTCACACAAACCTCTGTAAATTCTGCTCTGCATTTGCAACATTAATTGTAGGCAATTAATTTTACAACAATGTTCCCAATGATTATGCTGATGAAAAGAATATGTAAAGAGAAGAATTTAAAGAAGAAAAAGCGGGACAGCAAGCTATTTTCAGGTCAGAGGGAGAAGGGGCCATAACTTAATCTAATTCTTAAAATAAACAATATGAGAGAAACCTGTTGTGAAATTTTAAGATTTTGATGCTGAAGTAGGCCCACCCTAAACTTAGCTGGCAAGGGCACTAGAAATACACAAATCAAGATTTTACAGGCAGATCACAGATGTGTCATGCAGAAACCTGAGTTCAAAGGGCAAAATGTAATTTGAGCATGTGTAGTGGACATGTAGCACTTGTAGGGACCATCTAAAAGTAACTGGGCTTGGATTACTGAATTCTGTAGTTGCTATATAATCTTGGGAAAAGAGGCATCTGGTTTAAGGTGAACTTATGGGTGATACACGCATACTCTAAATCACATTTTCAACTCCCATCTGGATTACTGCATAGCCTTAGATCATAACCACCATGTTTATACTTACTCCAAGCAGAAATGAAAGCCATAGCTAATAAGGACAAATCAAAACTTCAGTATTTTATGTTTTCACGAGAATATATATCCTTCCCCCAATTCTGGGCAACTGTGAGTAGAAGTAAAATCTTCCAGCAACCTCTTCTGACAGACATATAACCTCGAGGCCCACAGCCAATGTGTTGACATATCGGGGCATCATGATTTCCCATGATATCTAAATTGGGCTATTCAGTCATACCTCCCATTTTCAAACCCCTCCCATCCCCACCCCACGTACATTGTCATTATTAGGCTCTTCTCCTGTTGCAGCTTGAATACCAAACGCCAGAAAACAAAGAAGAGCTCCAATCCAAAGCAGAAGGGAGAAGCCTCCAAAGAGCTGCCGGCAGAATTTAACCCATTCCGGGGTTGTGGGAGGGGGAGTGAGAGCATTAGGGCCATCTCGAGCCAGGATTTCTGCAGCACGCGCAACAGACAGTCCCTAAGACACAGAAAGGGAATAAGGAATTCAATTACAGAAAATGCAACATGGAGGTTACTAGAGAGTGCTATAGTTGTCACATTGTAACATTGTAGAGTTGCTTTCTTATAAGTAACAGAAAAACATGTCAGTTTTTCACTCATTCATATTTTCAAAACAACTTTTTCCAAATAACATCTTAGTCATTGAAAAATATGTTCCTTTTACCTACTACAATTATTTGAATGTTGCCTGCTTGAGCTATTTCAGCTTATAATAATGGATTAAAATGTATGAAATCCAAAACATTAAAACTAAAAAAAAAAACTGTTGTCTTCCAATAATTTCACTGATAAAAGACCACAGTCCTTAAAGAACATGAACTGACATTGTATTCCTCCCAGTACAAGCATTTTGTACTTTCAAAGCAGAAAACTCCATCCAAAATTGACCAACTTACCCGGCTGAGATCAGTTCCATATTTGCGATGAAGTTCATCAAGGCTGAGTTTGTGATCATCCTGCAAAGTCAAAAAGACTAGTGAAGCCACATTTAGGTATCCAAGGATATTGTCAATATATTGATGGAGTTTAACCATAACAATTACTGGAAAGAATTCCAAGTCGATAAACAAATTAAGTTACCTGAAGTTTAAGCCTGGTGTGTGTTAAGGGGGAAGAAGGCACTATATGGTGTCAATTACCAAATTACCTACATCCAGTGTTTTGATGACAGTGAGGTGAAATTACTACCCTACATCCAGTGTTTTGATGACAGTGAGATGGCAAATTCTCTAAGCCAATTTGGAAAACTATTAAAATCCATCATAGAACCAATGATGGTCCAATCCAAGATAGTCAACTTAAAAGTCAGAAAATTGACAATTCATGCCAGCCCAAGCATTATGTTAATTTCTTCATCCCTACTGTGGATAAAAATTGTTCTTACCAGTGAAACTTCTTTTTTTAGTTCATCCAAATCCCTTTCTTTTTTTCCTTTTTTCTTCTTCGCTGCATTCTCAGATGTAGCTGCAGGTTCATACTTGTCACGTCCAGTCTATATGAAAGTGAGAGACACAATGAAAGAACTGCCTTGCACTGAACCAGGCCATTGTTTTTATTTTATTTTAGTTACTTATTTGAATTTATTTACCACCCAATTCCAACTGACTAACCCATGCAGTTCTGTATTTTCAACTTCTGATCAGCCTTTCCAGGGCTTTGGACAGAGGTTCTAATGCTACATCTCCTCCTCAGAGATCTTTGCTCTTTTATGTAAAAATCCTAAAAATAATCCTTATAGGATACTCAATCCTTCTCAAATTTCACAACATATTAAAGACAATGACCCACTGTACATGTCACAAAACACAATCACAAGACTTCATTTGTAAAGCTGATTTTCATCACTCTTGGGACATAATACTAAGGTGTTTGGAGCCTGAGTATGGTTCAGGATGAATAGCTATGCTTTGAAATAGTGTCTGTACCAGGGGTGTCAAACTTGATTTCATTGAGGGCCACATCAGGGTTATGTTTGACCTCAGGGGAGGGGGACGTGTCAGCTCGACATCACTCATGTCGGGGGTGCCTGTGATGGCCCAAGCGCTCTGCCAGAGAACACTTCACAACGGGCTCCTGAGCTCCTTTTTTGCTGGCAGAGGCACCACGGGCCGATCCTTTGCTGTTTCCAGAGTGGCCCTGCGGGCCAGCTATAAGCACCCCGCGGGCCACATCCAGCCCACGGGGCTTGAGTTTGACACTCCTGGTCTGTACTGATACGGCATTATTTCTGACCAGTTAGCAAAATAAAAACACAGAGATAACTGCTTTTTAAGTGCTTATTCTACCGGCTTGTCTCATACATGACACTACCGATAATATAGTCTGCTTGATTACAATGTAGCCTGCACAGCTAATCATAGGTAAAACAAATAATAACATCATACAATTACAGTCATGGTATTAGTTTGTTACTACTCATACTACTCACTTCTGGATAAGGAAGTAATTTAATAAAAATAAATAAATACAGCATACAAGAAGCCTTAGAAAACATTGTTGGCTATACATTTGAGTTTAGAGAAATGGTTCTTTAATCTTATAGTACCATTTGAAATGTTGCAGGATCCAATCTGAGTCGGTCACTGGGATCAGAGGGTTAGTCTTCCAAGCTTTTGGAAGTCCTGGAGCCCACCCTCAGGGAATTTCTCAGAGGTGGGCACCTGCATGAGTCCGAAAGCTTGGAAGACAAAATATCTGATCCTAGTGAGCGACCCAGATTCAATCCTGCAACATTATCCTGGGACACATATACTCATCTTCATTCATTTGGAATGCATTTCATGTAATGGGTAAATGTAATGTACTGTTACACATAAATACTTCAGCCTTAAAAAATTTCCTCTTTCCAGAAACATCCTATTTTGAAAGGCAGCATGTGTATTTTTAAGTTAAATCAAATGCAAATATTACTACAAAATTAATTAGTTCTGCATTTTATTATTTGAACTGCAACTGCCTTATGTATAATGCTTTTGTTTCAGGGAGATTAAGTTGTTTTAAATCCATTTTTTTTCTTAAGAATGGTAGTTTCTAAGATCAGTATGTACAAATATTTACAAATCCTATAACGAAGGAACAAACTTTAAACTGAACAATGATCTAGACAGGTGTTGGGGACAGAACAACATGACATTTAAATAAATATTTTTACTATATCAAATAGACCATGAGAAAGAAAACAAAAAAGATCTCAGGTCATTTTGAACTTAGCCACTATTTTTACTCATATTCTGCTCCAAGGACTTTTCCCCCTCTCCCAACAGCTATTATTTGAAGCGAATGTGAAAACTCATACATACAGTACTGACTGCATTCAAAGGACTAGGACTGCATAGATCAGGATGGCCTCTTTCCTATTCCTCTCTAGGCATTCATCCTTCCCCTACTGCTGCTTGCAGGGTCCTGCCTGGATCCTGATAAAAACTCTTCCTAGTCTTTATCATTTGTGACTCCTTACTCACGAATGCTCTATTTCACACACACTATTTCACAAATAGAGTGAAGGATTTAATTAATGTTTTAAATTTTTATTTCTTAGCATATTCCTGAAAGGAGAAGCCTTAAGAATAGAAGTGCTGAGATTTAACATAGTGGAAAACTAAGTTCCCTGCTCCTCCTGTTGCCTAAGAAGGTAAACAGAGCACTTTTAAATAAGTTGTGGAAAATCTGGGTCTGGTTGCCAATGGTATCCTTCAAAAAGCTTTGCAGAGGTTAAGATATTATCAAGAGAAAATGGAGCCCAGATACGTGTGGGTAAAGCATTATAGGACATTCAAGGAATAATACTTTGTTCATGTTTTTCACATACTCAGGGCTATGGAACATTTGGAAGAGCACTGAGAGCTGGAATGGAGCTTTTGTTCTCTGCCTCTTATCTGTTAGAAGGTAAAGCAGAGCTGAACATTCCTGACATTCCCTTCACTGTATTGTTTCCCTTCTAAAAAGAGGGGAGGGGAAAAATATTTCAAAAAACAAATTATTTGGAAGAATGGCATTTCAGTTATCCCAACTGCTTATTTTAAATACAAGCAAAAAAATCTTAGTTTATCATCAGGTAAGGACACAGGAAACTGTTTCAGTCAGAATTCACTTTATTCCCCCCACACACACATTTCAATTTAAAAGGGAGCACAATCCACAATTGTTATTTTAATGCCCCCAATTCTCTTCCTCCTCCTCCTCCTCCTCCTCCTCCTCACCATTTCAAAACACACATTCCTCCCCTGAACTACATGAACTACTGGCCTGAATCTAAATCCTTTGTGTAATATCATGGCTGAACAATTGCTTAAAAAAATTTCTGTATCAATATATGCTGATATTTAATTTAGATGAAGCACTGGAGTAGCACTTACCTACTTCCTTACTATGCAATTCAATCTGCAACAAGGCACAGTACTGGACACAATTAATCAGGAGGATAAGGTCTTAGTTTCTGGTAAATATGCAAGAAATTCCTCTAATTAAGATCAAGCCTGGGCAGAAGAGGGATTAGGATGCCTGCAACCAGGATTTTGTACTTAAACATTAGTCCATGATTGTGTATGAGGAAGGAAAATTGATCCAAGTATTCAATAAAATACAGCAAAGTTGCTTAATTACCAGACACACAGTAGATTTGTTAATTAAGATCTTCAATATTAAAGGATGTGCTTAGTCATGTGATATATTCACCCAAATAGCAAAGTCTGCCTATACATGTAATTTTAGAAGTGCAGTCAAAACATTTACTTATGCAAAAATTATGGTAGTACTGTAACTCAGGCTATTCAAAACAGTATTACACACCCAGCCAAGTTGTATTTCAATTAGATAGATACTATGAAAGTTTTAAAGATGTCAAGAATTCTTCCACATTTAATGATTTGCAAAGTTAACAATGTGCCCAAACCAAAACCTGAGGGGGGGAGGTGTAGGAGGGCTACTCTTTCAATCTGGACAAGATAAGAACAGAGAGAACACCAGAACAAAGTCCCTGGGAATCTGTTCTGTTATTATGACATCATAAAAACAGGCTCTCAAGGAGAGTTAGACAAGCTACTGTTCTTTAGTCTCAGCAAAGCTCGCAGAACAATTACTTTTATATGGTGATTCATGGACAATGAACTTTTCCCCTAAAGACTGGAAGAAAAAAAGCTACAAATACTTTTTTCTGAAGTACAGGGCACAGAGGAGGGAAGTGCAGCATTCCAGACCCAAAGCAGAAAAGATGTTCTGTTGACAATGTCTCCTTACTTCAAGCATGCATTCTCTAGGATCACATGGCAACTATGTGAAAAAAAAAGCTTTTTTTAAGGTGGTACCAGCCTCCCCTGCAAAGCACCTTTTCTTTTCCATATCCCAAGTGCGGTACGTCCCTAGAGGATGCTGCTGTTTGAGAAGCCCAGACCAAAGATTAACATTCAGTCACAAGGCTAGTGTACAATGAGAAAACAACTGGATACTGCAAACCTGAGAAGATTTCATCCAATCCGAGCCAATATTAATCTCTTTTAATTGGATCTTTTAGCCATACCACAAATTATTTCAGAGACAAGGTAACTTTCTTTCACTGTGGGGGCTGAACTTTTTTTCCTGCAAACCCCCCCCCCCCCAATTTTGGCTTACAAAGACCACAAAAATTATAGACATGACTTCGCAGGAAAGTGAGCTAGTATTTTCTTCCATTCTAGTGTGTGTTTGTGTGCTTGCCTACCACAAACTGGGTTGACAAATATTTGTTATAAGCCTTAGAATGTTGGCAGCCCAGACTTTGGGACTGCAAAACAGGCTGCATCCCTCTACTATTCCTCAGCAGAGTTATGCTGCATCTCTTGGCTGCCTGTCTTGAAAGTAGCCATGCCTTTTCCCAATATTGTACAGCAGCTGCAGTGCAGAGGCAATCAGGAGAACACAGGAAAAAAGGGCTCCTCTTTAAAGAGCTGCAGATAGAAGCTCTATGCTTTGAAGCCTCTTTTTATGCTTGGATCCAAACAATCACAGATCCCAGTTTAGACCAGAGAATCAATCCCAAGACTGTAACATCGACTGGGTAGTTTAAAAAAAAAAAACACATCCTGGAAGAAGGCAGAGGCAAATCACCTTCCTACCATAGCTCTGAAAAACACATGAAGTCTCCAGGAGTCAAGCTTGATGTGAATAGAAAACTTCCTTTTTCTATGCCTACTTTTGGTTGCCACCAGGCACAATTTTTTAATGGTTTCAAAACCAAAAATAAGTGATTTCCTTAGAACAGAGAGGCATGACTCCTGACATGAGGTCGAAAGCCACTTACATGTACAAACTGGAAAATAGGGATGTGCAAAATTCTGCCTGAAACAACACGTTTGAGGGGGCTGTGCCTGAACCAAAACATGCATAATTGAGGTGCTTCGGTTCATGTGTAGAACAAGAGAAGAGCTGTTTTGCTCTGGGCATGGTCTGAGATACAATTATTCTGGGAAGAACTGGTTTGAGGAGGAAGAGCCCAACCCATTGGTGATGGCAGCTGAGGGGAGGGAAAGAAGTGCTGGGAAGATGAGGTCACGGGGGTCAATGGAATATGCTCACTGGGACACTGCAGATGGTGGCAGTGGCAACAACCATGAGGAGGGAGAGGAAGGAGCTGGGAAGGGTGGAGAGCAGTGCAGGTGGGACAGTCGAATATGCCACTCTGGCAGCTGCTGAAAGAAGCAGGGGTGGTGCATGCCAGCCTAATCCATTTGCACCATCCAGATACTGCTTCACCTGAACCTCTGTACAACCATAATGTTTGGAGTTTTTGATTCTGCCAAACCATGGCACATTTAAAATGATTTGGCAGGATTTCTGGGGTACAATGGTTGGCTCCAGATCAAAAGAGAATTTAATTTTCCATTATATGCATACCCCTACTGGGAAAAAAGGACCTCATTTCCACAACAGGCTTCACTGCACCTGCTACAATCTTCAGTTTCAACCACAATTGAAATCACCAGGTTTTATATTACAAAGTCCTTTACAACCTGAGAAGGCATTATTCTGAGCAGTTCAGCAGCCACCTCATAAATGGTGTATCTATACAGTATTTGCAATTTTCTATTTTAGGACTTTCTAATATAATATAATAGTACTATAATCCATCCAAAAAGAAGCATTTATATTTACTGTATCTTCTGTTTCTACATAATTTTTAGAATGAATATTAGCAGCCACTGTCTACATGCAGCCCTTTTTTTAGCTCTTGAAGTTCCCAAGACCAGTATGGAAGAAACTGAAATAAAATTGTATTAAGCCTCTGACACATTTCACAGAATTGTAATACCAGAAAATCCCTTTAAGCAGCAAAAAGCCCCTCTCCAATGTGGCTTTGTGCAATTGCATCTCCCCATGGCAGTCCAATGTTCGTTCCCCCTTCCCAGAGTAAGCCAAGTTATTTTTGAAGATGGACAAACTGCTGTTCAAAGCTCATCCCACTTCTCTTTCTTGGGTTGCCTGAAGTGGCATTTTTCAGATACAAATTATATTCTCTGCAAAGGAATGAAAGGCCACTCCTGTGCTCCAGTGAACCAGAAGCTTGCAATATTTCTAGGCTAGGGGGCCACACCTAGATTGGCTAAGGTGGAACTATTACTTATGTGTCAAATTTTCTCTTCTTTGCCAGCTTCAGGTAAAGTGGGCCTTACTTCATTTGTTTCTTTCCTTTCATTCCTTCAGGTCACAGCTCCTCTTCTCATCCTACTGCTACAGCTGTATACTCTCCATTTGTAACACAATACATAAGCACAAAAGGTATTTTTCCACATCAGTCAATATTTTGATTTGTCTAGTACACCAACATTGCCAGAGAACAGCTTAAGTGAACAAACTCAGTAATTTTTACTTATTTCTCACGGGGCGGGGGGGGGGGGAGGCCAAGGGACACAATGGGAGCTCCCCCCCCATGTCAAATAATTTTTTCCCCATTTCAAATGTTCGTTTTCCATTTGGAGAGTTTATGAACAAAAAATAGGGGTTTAAGGCAGCCATTTTTCACTTTATGCCCATAAAACATATACATTCAAAATATCTTTTTACCATGTGCTATCCAGATTTTTATACATTGTGCACTGTGCTTTAACAAATGTGGCTTATATGAGACAATAGCTAAGTCAATGTAAGGAGATCACAGCTGTGGAAGTTTATTCCCCTGGCAAAAATGATCCCTTGGTACAAGATATTATCTTTAAACTTCTACGGAGAGCAAGATGTAGGAACAATTTACAGCACAAACACCTTGACTACGGTATTGTTATTTCATGCCCAAATGCAGCAATTAAATTTCCATACTGTGTCACAACAGAATGACAAGTATACTCACTCTCCCCAATATTATGTCTTATTTTCTTTTCTTGCAACAAAATTAACTCTCATAAACATGTTGATTTAAGACAAATTGCAGTTTTTAAAATAAGTTTTAAATTCAATTTGAATCCTGCAAAAAACCCAAAGACTAATATGGACCAAGCACTATCTCAAGATATGGACTGGAAGCACTCCTGAAATCAGATGTTGCAAAAAGTGCATTTTAACTGGAAAAACTGGAAGGGCTAAGATGATTCTGTACATTTGTACTATGCCTCTCCTACCTATTTTTGTTCATATATCAGCACTTGTATAGATTAGGGTAAGCCATCTCAGGCTGCAAGATGTTTTGGATACATCTCTCGTCCCAACCATGCTTGGCTGGGCCTGATCAGACTTGTAAAAATCAAAGCCCTTTTGACTAGGAATGTGCACAATTTGAATGAATAAAGAATTAGGTATGTTAGGGAGATCTCTGGAACAAACTCTTTCCCTCCAAAGTAAATCCTATGTTCTAGAAGTGCTTGATGGTATTCTGAGCACAGTGTTTTGTGTAAAATATACCCATTCCTAGATTCCATTTCCAATTCAATAATTTTTTGGATTATGTATAAAAGCTTCCAAGATCATTCTAATTTTTTTAGATGGAAGTGAACAACTCTGATGATGTTAAAGAGAGCTTTTCTGGGTACTTCAGTATATTACAGGATCATCATTGGTATGAAATATTTCTCTCTGTGCTCCTTGGTGGGAGGGAGAAGATATTGGAAATCCTAAAAACAAGGGCACTATGGTTAGATGCTAGAAAATTGTTTACCTTTTTTTTAACAACCAATAATTCATTTGAATGAATTCTTAAAATATGTTTGATTTTACAACCACCTCTTCTTTGATTTTTATGTTCCACTAACACAACTGCTTTGTTTTCTTCCCAATGCTATAAAATACTTCGCTACAAAGAGATTTTAGTTACAGAAGGGGAGGGCAGTTCATGCATGTGTCAAGCAGAGGACACATAAAAGTTGAGCTAACATAGCTCAACTACATATGGTTAAAACTGAAAATAATGCACTCAAGAAAGAAAAAAAGCTATTGGCTAACATCCATAACCTCAATTAAATGGGAAAGTTCCCATTTACATTTACAGTAATCATCTGTGCGGGAAAGTTATGCCTTGCAACTATACATGAATTGCTGCTTACGTAAGAGCCAAACCCAAGGAGCTAACTCATCCAAAGAACAACAAGATAGGTTCAAGTACTTTTCCATTTCTCTGGTGTTGAAATATATTCATCTGAGTCTTTAGTATAGCATGGTTGCTACTCTTTATTTGAAATCCAAATCTGACTCTTCTGAATCAAAGGTCCCTCTGTGATTTGCTTAATGAAGTCAGTGCTAATAAGGAAAATTCTCAAACTACAGAATCTCAGCTTTGTTTATTTTACCAAGAAAGTAACAGAGCAATCAAAAGAAGCTCTTACATTTCTTGTAATAAAGATACAACTTCATAGCTGCACATTGAAATGAATTAACCAATATAGTTGTTGCAGAAGCGAAACCTATGTTCCCAAGCCTTAACTACGGTAATTGCACCCCCCCAAAGCTACCAATTGCTAATATAAAGCTAGGGTTACACAGCTAGAAAGTTTATCAATATATTAAGAATTTTACAGGCAGACATCTATACCAAGACCTTTCATCATTTGCCATTCAGAACTATGGTAAAAAAAATATTGGTGGCAGAATTTTAATCAATCCAGCAAATGCATACCTCCTTGGCCATTAACATTGATTCCTCAACACAGCATAATTGCATAGAACTATCTATAATCCTCAACATTATTTTGAGGCAGTAAATTCTAATAAATTTGGTACATCTTCAGAACTATACTGAAAATGGACTTTTGGGGAACAATTGGCAAATTGAAAATGGTTCTGCTGAGAGCTGAGCTAACAACTGTGGTGGAAGCTCTTTAGAATTCTTCTCATAACAAGGAGCAGTTTTGAGATCATCCACAAGTTACTTCTCATGATGTGACTGGAAGACAGTGGTCTCTGTTGAGTGACTGGGAGATGATGGGATGCCCTGACCATGGTTGGTGACTTTATGGATATTGGGTTTGTATACTTCTCTTTCTAATCACTTTTGGAAATAGCTTAGTAATTGCTCTTCAGCTATTTGGAACCTTTGGAATGACAAGTTTTGTATCACTCAGGAGTCTCCTTCAAACTTTCATGAAAGAAATTTTAAACGCAGGTTCAAGGTTTAAATCTGTTTTGGGTGGGGTGCGAGAAGAAAAAATAATTTGCTTAAATAGTTTAAGAGAAGGTGATAAGTTACTAAAATTGTTTATACTTGTGTAAATACTTTCTTTGTATTTCTTTTCTTTCTCCTATCTTTTTCTCTTTTTCTGTTTTTTCTGCACATTCTGTTTTTTCTTTTTATTCTTTTTTTAGTTTATATCAATTTTTATCTTTTTAATTGTAATGTTTAATAAAATTACTATTAAAAAACTGGGAAAGCAAAGAGACTAAAAGCTAATAAAACACTATGATTATTCTGCTTCTGTAACTGCAGTTCTGTGAAAACCAACAAACATTCCTAACAGTCAAGCAGCTTAGTTTATTCAATTACATGATCAGGCTTTATGCTGGGATTCTTTAAAGCTCCCAACTTTCACCCAAAAGGCATTAAAAATAACAGTATCCATTCTATCTGAAACAATCACATACGCATTTGAAAATGAAGCAAGCTGTTGCATCAAACCACAGGATTTTATAGAAGTTTCCACAATGTGGCAACAGCCTCTCTTGTTTCCACCTGCCCTACTTAATGAACCATTGTAACCAGCAATCATTCTGCAGATCTAGGCCCTCAAGGCCTCTGCAGAAATAGTGAAAGAAAGCTGCTCTAATAAGATTCAAATATTCAACATGATTTCAACATTAACACAAGGAAGAACCTTTCTGTTTGTGCTATCTGAAACAGCCTGTTGGAATTAAGTATTTAGACTACTGTGAACAGTCACCAATCAACCCAATGACCTTGGACCAATCTTTAGATCAGGAATCATAAGAGGCTGGGGCAAGGACATTTAGAGGCAGGGGTGAAAACCCCCAACCCCCAAAACACATAGACATGGCTCCCATTCAGGTCTATATCCATCATGCTACAGACAAAAACTGGAGGCATAACTAAGCCAGCACAATTTTCATTTAGGATACTTTCCTCGGGATTCTGGTAGTTCTTCTACGCATGGACTAATTAAAAAGCATGCAGATTTCCACAAGTGAATGAACAGACAAAATGGCAGCACTCCGCTAATAGGTTTTCGCCTAATCTTCAAGAGACTTCTGAAGTACAAGAAACACTTCATTTTAAAAATCATACTGATGATTCACTCTTTTCAGATTGGAAGGTTGCTTAGAAATAGTTAAGTCCAATACAGAAAAGCTCGAAATATGATGTCTGAACCGGCCTGCTTATCCTTTTCACTTTTCTGAAGTCATGGCTAACTCTTCTAACTTCATGGTTAGAAAGTTATGCATTTTAAAAGTTATTCAAGCGAAGAAAGTGATATTTCTCTCTACAGGCATTTCTGACTAAACAAAAGATAAATATGATATGTGTGCCCGCATATTTTCAGTTACCTCATGTCACAACATTAAACTGCTAAATTAACAAATAGGTAACCGTCAATTAACACATTAAACCGAAGAAGGAACCGGAACAGAAAGGATTAACCGGACAAGAGGGGAGGCTGCGGGCCGAATGGCATGCATTTCAAAGCCAAAACGAAACTCTCCTACGTGGATTATAATTTCTTAATGTCTCCGGGACAGAAGTTTATCTAAATCCATATATATAACTCAGAGAACAGTTTGCCACCTGTGGGATTTCTATTTTTTTAAACAGGTCTTTCCAAAAACTAACACGAACCCTCCGTTCCGGAATTCGAAAAATAATACTTCGATTCTCGCCGCCTTAGGCGCGCCATTCTGACTGGCATATTCGCGAGGCTCTCCACCCGTTAAAATCAAAAGGGAGGATATCACTACGGAATTTCCCGAACGCCTTTCCGGAGATCGTCGGCCGGCCCGCCCGCCCCTTCCCACCAGCGATTCGCTGCTTCGCGCTCCGGCAGCCTGTTTGCGCACCGCGAGCCGCCGAGGGTGGAATTATCCGCCCCACAAGACAAGATCCTGTTCCGCTTCTACAAGAACCTCGTGTTTGGGGCACATTCTCAGCTCTAGTTTGTAGGGCGGCGCTTTTAAGCCCTCTTGTCTTTTCAGTTTGGATGGCAGCGCCACTCCTCTGTGCAAACGGTGTCGGACGGCAGGGATAGCGGCAGCACGCCATCCATCCTCAGAAAAAAGGCGCCCGTTCAGCGGCCGAGCAGGCAGGGGCTGCGCTGGCCGTCGGTACCATTAAAGGAAATAAATTTCCTTTGCTATCAACAGGCGGTGCTACGGCGGTTAGTGCCGCCGAGGTCCAAGCGGCTACAGCCTTCTGGCTAAGAGACGCGACCGAATTCCCGCGGTGTTCCCCGACCCCGACCCCGACCCCGTCCTTTTATTTTCCTCACCCCTTTGCTCATGGTGGCGACTGCCCGCGGTCCTTTCTGGGGCTACTGTCGATCTCCGGGAAGCGGCAGATAGAGAAGGAGAGACTGCCACGTGTGCGCTGCAAGTAAATGGAAAGGCCGGCTGGGGAACGCTTGTTGGGCCGCCCCCCCCCCTCTTCAGCGACCGCTTGCCGGAGCACCCGCTGAATGCAGTCGGAGTGACCGCCTAAGAGCGCCTGTGCCGCAAATACCCAGCTGGCCAGCCTCGTCGGCCCGCCCTTGAACGGTGTTGGCTCCGCCCTGATGGAAAAGAATGGGTAGGTGGAAGGGCCTCTCGGGCGGTTTACGTCGGTGGAAGGGCCTGGTGGGCATTGCTGAAGCGCTTTTTCTCGGTTCCCGCGCCACCTCCTGTTTCAGGTGCCTAAGAAGGACTTGCTCCCCGTTCATTGTTCCTCAGTTTGTCCATTTAAACGAGATTTGTAACCATGTAGCCAGCTTAAAAGAGAGATCTGTAAGTCTCGATAGTACAAAGTTTAAAGGACATTATAGACGAGCGATTAAAGTAAAGGACAGTTTCTAACAAGTATGAAGTAGAATCTGAACATTAGACATTAAAACAGCAAAACATTTGAGATATACTTTTAACTTTATACAAATACATCAGCTTTTTTTTCTTTTATATTGAAACACTAGAAATACAATGATGCAAAAGTTTTCAGGAAACTTATTTCTTAGAATGTCCAGATATTGCACTAAGCATAGCAAACAGTATGTTCTCTCTAGGAATATGAAGGTGTTCTTCAAGTGAGTGTTGTTCATGCGTGCATGAATGGGGTGACTCCCAAGTTTACGAAACAAATGTGTATATGGAGCCATTTTCATCTTGCAATATTTATTGGTGAGCAATTTGTTTTTCTCAATCAATTCCTACTTTGGAACATTTGACTTCTTATTAAAAAATCAAAGTAATCTGTCTTGTCTGAATAAATCTGTCAGCGGGGAATGAAGAATCACAGAATTGCATATTTTGCTTAAAACTACCGTATTTTTCAGAGTATAAGACGCACCTAGATTTTAGAGGAGGAAAACAAGGAAAAAAGTATTCTGAACCAAATGGTGTAGTAATATATATTTAATAAAATACCAGTATAGCAGAATACTTTTTGCAACCATGTACACTTTTTGCAACCATGTATACTTTTTACAAACTTCAAACTTGACAGCTTTAAGACTAGTGGACTTCAACTCCCAGAATTCCTCCTCCAGTCATGCTAGCTCAGGAATGGGAGTTGAAGTCCACAAGTCTTAAACTTGCCAAGTTTGAAGACCCTTGCACCCCTAACCCCTAACCCAGGGGTCTTCAAACTTGACAGCTTTAAGACTAGTGGACTTCAACTCCCAGAATTCCTCCTCCAGTCGTGCTAGATGGGGTAATCTAGAAGAATTTGCTAGAAGGCAAAAACACTCCAGTTTTTGCAAAAAAATGGCCTGTTTTTCGCTCATTTTTTGCAAAATCGGGGCATGCAGAGGATTTGGGAAGCCTGCAGAGCACTCCTAGGGGTCGGGGGAAGCAAAAACGCCCCAATTTTTTGCAAAAAAACTCATTTTTCACTCGTTTTTTTTTGCAAAAACAGGGCATGCAGAGCACTCCTAGGGGCTGGGGGGAGGCAAAAACGCCCCAATTTTTGCAAAAAATGGCTTGTTTTTCACTCATTTTTTTGCAAAAACAGGGCATGCAGAGGGTTTGGGAAGCCTGCAGAGCACTCCTAGGGGGTGGGGGAAGGCAAAAACGCCCCCATTTTTGCAAAAAATGGCCCGTTTTCACTTTTTTTTTTTTGCAAAAATGGCATGCAAAGGGTTTGGGAAGCCTGCAGAGCACTCCTAGGGGGTGGGGGAAAGGCAAAAACGCCCCCATTTTTGCAAAAGACGGCCTGTTTTTCGCAAAAATAGGATGCGGGGGGCGGGGTTTTGAGAGCCAAAAAATGGCTGTATTTGGTGTATAAGACGCACTGACATTTCCACCCTCTTTTTGGGGGCAAAAAGGTGAGTCTTATACTCCAAAAAATACAGTATGTGCTTTCATCAAATTGTGGGACATTTAAGGATGGTGGGACTTTTATTTTCCTTTTGTAGAAGATGTAGATGTCAGAAAACACATTCACTGTCCTATGAAAAATCTCCTTTGTCCCAATCTGTAATTATATAGATAATATATATATATATAATATTTTAAAGGAAACTATTTAAGGGAAAAGTTATTGCATAATGCAAAAAGATAAACAGTATGAGAACAGAAATGAGAAGTTTAAGCTTTAATTCTTCAGAATGGCATCTAATGTCCCTGTTTCCAATCTATACTCCCAGCATGATTGCCAGCGGAGACAGCAATGTTGTGCTTCTGTGGGGAAAAACAAGAATACTGTTTCCATCACTTACAGTTCACTTGTGGAGAGTTCCTGTTTGTGAATGGTGGGAAGGTTGGAAGAATGCTATGGGAGTGTGTTTGAGAAAGAAATAGAACAAACAGGAAGGACTTTTGTTTTCTTTATTATACTTTCAAGAAAAGAAAAAACACAATTATAAGTACCTTCTATTCCAGGGGAAAAGTTCATAGATCTAACAGGGCAACTTTTAATATTTATCAAGTCTGTTGACAATTATTTCTTCCTGGTAATCACATGGGAAGAAATAATTGCAAAGAACCATCAAGGAAGTATAATCAAAATCCTGAAAGCTTAGAACCATTTCCTATATTCATCTTTCTAGATGATGGATATGGCTTGGAAAAGAAATAGTACTTGTTATACTATTTCTTGATGGGACTGATTTGATTTTCAGGACCAAGAGCTTGATTATCTAAATGATACATTGTTGATGTGAAATGAGTAGAAGTGTGTTTGGCCATAGCATGGTAGCTTGATCAAAAGCCTCTTAAAATCATTTGTGAATTTGAGATGAAAACCTGAATCACAAGTTTTTGCACTATAGAAAGATTTAGATATTTTAGAAGTTGTAGTTTTAGAGTTATAGAATTATAGAAAAAACAGATTCTGATGGAAAGGGAGAGAAAAACCTCTGAAGTTTGTCAGTGGGTCTGACTACTGGATTTGTTCAAACAGAAGCCAAACAACCACTTTTCAACAGATGCTTTAATTTGCATTGAGCATTTTGCTTCTATCATTCTCCTGCCTGGGAATTTGACTTTATTCTTCTCGTTTTAACTGATAAGTCAATGATGATTTCTAGGAGAGCAGAAGAATTCTGCAGCATCACTATTTCAGAAGTGAGATTGTATACCTTTGTTGCATAGATTAATAAAGAGTTTTAATTTTATTATCAGAAACTTCAGATTCCAGAAAGTGCTTTTTACATGATCATTGACCAAATGTAAATAAACTAAAATTTTAAAAGTGTATGATTCTCCAATCACAGACAATGATGTCAGATAAGATGTGATCTACTGAATGAACCATAGATGGCTGGGATCGTGTAAGGTAAGCTACAAGCTATGGGCTCACATAACACGCCATTAGCAAATAATATTTTTGTTTAATATAATTTTTGAATTGGAGCCAACACGTTAGTTAAAAAAACCCTTTGGAATATATAAAACCATAGATTAAACAAAAAAAGAAAAAAAATTGTCTAAATTGCTCCCAAATACTATTTCTTACCCTTTTAATTTTTATGTATGTGGGAGAAATACTGTGTATGAAAGAACAAGGATTAAATCAATCAAGTAATCTTTTTCACTGCAAAATGTATAGATACTTTCTGCACATGCAATTCTTTAATTAGAAAATGTGGGTTCTCCAAACTGATGTCTGTGGAGGCTTTCCATTTGCCATCCTATTAAAATTAAGTCTGTGTTCTATTATTGATGGATGTTTTATATAGCTACTGGGTATGCTAGTAATAGGAATAGCACTTAGACTTATATACTGCTTTACAGTGCTTTATAGCCCTCTCTAAGCGGTTTACAAAGTCAGCATATTGCCCCCAACAATTCTGGTCCTCATTTTTACCCACCTCGGAAGGATGGAAGGCTGAGTCAACCTTGAGCCTAGTGAGATTCGAACTGCCAAATTGCAGGCAGCCAGCAGGCAGTAGAAGTAGCCTGCAGTGCTGCACTCTAACCACTGTGCCACCATGGCTCTTAAAAAATAATGAAAACATTTTTATAAGGTCATTACAAAACAAAGTGTGTGTGTATTTCTGAGAACAGAAAATAAATGCAATTTAATTCAAAAGATCCTCAATAATTTTATTCAAAGTTCAAGCAGGATTGGTCATTACATTAAAACATTGCTACTTTCTAATGTAATGTATTACACATGTTTTTGTTCATTAAATGGATAGAATTTTAGTCAGTTTGTAAAGATATGGCCATATTTCTTCACTTTTGCATTTGTTAAGATTGTTACATTGTAGATACAGATTTGTTGAGATTTCGTACATTACAAGTAGGCAACTTTGTATTCCCCAGATGATTGGACTACAACTTCTATGTCAGTGGTTCCCAACCTGTGGTAGGTGTACCACTAGTGGTACGCGAGGGCCTTCCAGGTGGTACGCAAACACTTTCGGGGTCATGAACGATTTTTAGTTAGTTATTTTTTACTTCACAAAAATGTTTACTGGCTAACACAAGATAATCTGGCAACAATTTGCAACTGTTGCCACACGCCACCCACCTGGTCCCAGTGGCCCGAGAATCCAGTTGCTGGATGCGCGGGGCCAAAAAAGGAACGGTACAATTATGGAAATAAAGTGGTATCTGATCGAATTTAGTTTCTCTGGAACCAGGTGGTACGCGGCGACTGTACAGGACCTCCAAGTGGTACTCGATCACAAAAAGGTTGGGAACCACTGTTCTATGTGTTCCAACCATCACGAACAATGTTCAAGGACTCCTGAGAATGGTTGAGCCTAAATAAGACACACTGTCTTTCTTCAGTGTTTTGTGCACACAGAGACTTGAACCCATTTCATAAAAATACATGGTAATCTCTGTGTACATGCTAGAATGTCCATTTTAGAGAAGTTGAATACTATTATTACTGTATTTCATTTACATTCCCTGTTGTTTCACTCTTACATGGGCTACCCTTGAAGAGTGTCCGGCGACTGCAATTGGTGCAAAATGCAGCTGCGCGAGCTGTGGTGGGTGTACCCAGATGCACCCACGTAACACCGATCCTCCGCCAGCTGCATTGGCTGCCCATTAGTCTCCGGATCCAATTTAAGGTGTTGGTCGTTACCTTTAAAGCCCTACATGGCTCAGGTTACCTTCGGGACCACATCCTGCCGCATACCTCCCTACGACCGGTCAGGGCCCACAGAGTCGGCCTCCCCCAGGTCCCGTCGACCAAACAATGCCGACTGGCGGGGCCGAGGGGGAGGGCCTTCTCTGTGGGAGCTCCCTCCCTGTGGAACCAGCTTCCCCCGGAGATCAGGACCATCCCCACCCTACTGGCCTTCCGGAAAGCAATAAAAACTTGGCTCTTCCGGCAGGCGGGGTGAAAGTGAGACCAAGTAGATTACATATGGGTCTCCCCCCCTTGATTGTAAATATGAGATACTCTTTTTAACTTTTGTATTTTGTATTTTTTAACTACTGTATTTTATATTTGTAATGGAATCTAACATGTTGTGAGCCGCCCAGAGTCCTCAGGGAGTTGGGCGGCATAGAAATCCATTAAATTAAATTAAATTAAATTATTGAAAATATTCTTTATCATACTGGCCAATAGAAAAAGAAATCTGCTAAGGTATAAATTATATTGAAAAACAATTAAGTATTTGGTTTTTTTAAAATAGCAATTTACATTTGGGAAGCCTAGAAAACACAATATGATTATTTTTAATTCTGTTGACCAGCCAGCTATAATTATCTCACACCTGGTTGGCTTGTTTTATGAGTTTAATGACATCTCCCAATTCCATTAAAAGCAGCTTCAAGACAATATGAAATCATAATGGGAAACAAAAAAATACATAATGGTGAGAAGAGCAAGAATAAACACGCATTACTCCAGAATATAATATTATGAGGGTTCAAAAGAATCTTTAAACATAGGGTCAGAGGAGCTCATATGAGACTCTTGATCTGCTGGAACTGGATTGAGCTGGACTGGAGAGCAGATGGAGAACTAAACTGGCAAGTTTTGACAGCAGTTCAAGGCACTGATGTTCTTCTCATAGGAGTTAAAATGATCCCATGCCTATCACACTTAGTGAGGCACTAGTCATTTCCATGAGTACCTTCTTAGGGATGGATCAGATTTCACTGTTATTTTATGTATTTCTTTATAAACATTTATATATTGCTTTTCTACTTAAAATGTATTCAGAACAACCTTTTAATGTATATTATATTGTTTGAATGTAGAGAAATTGGTGAAATATGTTCACAAAACTCATAAGAAAATTAGCAATTTTTATGTTCTCCATATTTCTTTTACTTACTTTTACAGTCTGTCTTTTATGTAGAGTACTCAGAATCCATTTTGTTTTTAGTGTCAACCTCTATAAATGCACCCATCAAGAGGAACACTAATGAATATCCTGAAATAATAAGAAATGCTGGTAATTAAGCAAATGAAGATGGGAGAAATAGAGATCAGATAAAACAATTGGCTAATTGTTGTGGATAACTTGCATAGTTAGAATGCAATAATGATTAATGGGCTGCAGTTGGGTGTCACATTGCATTGCAGGAGCCCCAGTGATTCAGGTATTGCACTAAGTTGTAGTGTTTTACTTTGG
Organism: Diadophis punctatus similis; assembly: GCA_023053685.1. Taxonomy (NCBI): domain Eukaryota; kingdom Metazoa; phylum Chordata; class Lepidosauria; order Squamata; family Dipsadidae; genus Diadophis; species Diadophis punctatus. The sequence goes on from JALIGW010000002.1 coordinate 102,369,818, forward strand.
CTTAGCATATAATATGCTGAGTATCCCAACTTATTTTATTTTTAGCTTTTTAAATTTTTTTAAAAAAAGGAAATTAGCAGGCTGAAAAGCACCAGTCTCAAGCATACTATCAGTCAGTGAGTTAAGGTGATAAATGCTATCTGGAATGCTAGAGAATTGAGACATTCAGCAATCTGTCTTTTGGTAAATGGATGTTTTGTGACAGGCCAAAGCAACTACTGCATCACTAACTCTCCCACCCAACCCAGAGGAGGAATCTAGAGATGTGAAGGCCCGGAAAAAAACTGGAAAAATTTGGGAAAAAACTGGGGGTTTTCCGTTATTTTCCTGAAGTTTTTTTTTTTTCCAAAAAATTGAAAAAAAAACACATTGTGGAATATTTTATTTTAACATGATGAATAAAATATTTTAAGACAGGGTGTTCAAATATTTTCCAAATCATTTCTAAAAAAAATGTATGATATCAGATTATTCTAATTTCTGTGCACTGAGTGAGGACAAGCAAGACCTAGGTAACAAACTGAACCCTCCAATGCAAGAACAGTATGCATTTCTTCCTTTAGGAGGTGCTGCTATTGTAACAAGAAAAAGGTTTCAGTTTTGCTTTTGCATGTTAGTGGGTGTGTTTGGTTTGTTCTGTCCTCTTCACTAGGCCTCAAAAGCATTGGAAGAAAATACAGAGCAACAAAAAGGACCTGAAAGTAAACTAGTAAGCAGTTCAGGAGATTGTTGCTCCCTTTGTTACAAATAAATATTATAAAAAGGTAAATTCTGTTTGTGATAATTGTTTGGCTACACTATATTTTTAATATGCTAGTTGTGATAATTTTATGCCAAGTCAAATTGTCCATAGTCATATTTTATGTTCCTAAAGTAACAGAATGACTTTCAATCTTAAAAAGACAAAAAAGTGCTAATGTAGCATTTTTTTCAATTTTTCTGAAAATTTCCGTTTCCCCCCCCCCAAAAAAAACAAAAAAAAAAAACCCGGGTTTTTTTCCGAGCTTCAAAATCTCTGGAAATTTTACATCTCTAGAGGAATCTACTGTCACTGCATTCCCAATAGATGGCCATTCAGCCTCTGTTTAAATGCCCTCAGAAAAAGAGTCCACCATCGGATTTAGTGTTGGAGAACTCTGACTGTCAGAAATTTCTTTCCAATGTCCAGTCAAGATCTAGTTCCCTATAATTTAAGTCAATTGTTTGAATAATTCTGCTCTGTGGCCTACATGACAGTTTCAACTATTTGAAAGCAGTTATGTCTCCCCATAATCTTCCCTCCTCCAAGCTAAACATACCGGATACTTTAAATCATTCCTTGTAGGTTTTTCTTCCAGTTTCCTTATCATCTTTGACCCTCCTCAGCATGCTCTTCAATTTATAAATGTCCTAAAATGCAGTCTCTAAACCTGGACGCAATAATAAGAAAGAATGAAAAATAATGATTTTTGTGGACGTTGATACTATAAGCTTGAATAACCATAGTTTATGTTCAGCTTGGGATGTACCAAGCTATGCAAAAAGCCTTTTTGCCTGGGCTGCTCCTGCTATCATCACCAATCCTATTGTGATGCCTCTGATATTTCCTATCGAAGTGCCTTGCTGAAATTCATGTTACTGGTTTCTTCCATTCTACCAGCTTGTTCCTGAATCTTGACATGGTTCTCTAATGCAGAATTCTCCAACCTTTCCGGGTTGGTGGCCCAGGGAGGGAGGGAGGGGTAGGCACATGAGTGCACACGAGCACCCATTGCTTGTACAAGTGGGGCCACAAGTTCCTGTGATGCTCATGCGAGTGGGGCTGTGTGTGCACACACACCAGCCAGTCACTCACATGGCCCGGTTGCGAATAGGCCACAGACTGGTAGTGGGCTGGAGCCCATAGGTTGGGAACCCCGGTCTAATCTTGTATTTGCTATCCTCCTATTTTTGTGTTATCCACAAATTTGATAACTCTTTTCTAGCCCTTCACTCAGTTATTTATAAATATATTGTACAGGACCTAGAACGAAGCTTGGGATGCAACATTTCTATCAGTTTCAAACTTCAGCCCTGCCAAATAAAATTAAGTACCCTCCCTTTTTATTCTTACCTTCTATATGTGTCTTATTCTTCCCATCCACTTTTATTTTGAATATACTGTATGTAAAGATACGTTTCGCTGTTCAACTGCAGCTTTCCGGATTCCACCTCCATAGTTCAGAACTATCTGTGCTGATCCTGTGTTCTATATGCTATCCTACTTGGCTGTCTTTCTACATCCTATATATGCCATTTTTTTTGTTAGTTTTCAAATCTTCACTGAGCTTTTCATGTGGTTATTTTAGGTTCTGCTGCTGTTTTCTCTTTCTTTTCTCACTGAAGTTACTTGCAATTGTGCATTTATCATCATTGCTTTTAGGAATTCCCATTCATACTAAACTCTTCTCGTTAGCTTTCCCGGTGAGCTAGTTTCCTAGCTAGAAAAGCAGAAATGTATTGATCTGTTTTATCAAAATGTATTTTTTTAAAAAATCCAAAATACTCAAAGCTGTATTTTCTACTAAAATCAAGAACTCCAGCACTACATATTATAGCTCTAGAAAATTCTAGAATGGGCTGCTACTGCCAAAATGTCCTGGGAAGGGAAGCTGACCTTACCCTTCCAGCTTTTTCTCCAGTGTGATTATCAGCCCATTTTAAATTATGTGGATGGTTTTTTGAAGCCATTCAAAATTAAAGCCATTTAAAGCCATTTGTACTTAAGCAATGAAATGTGCTTAAATGATAAAGCAATGTACACTCACATACCCCATATTGTAGTCAGGGCATTAGTAGGTCATGGGAATATAGTTGGACAATTCTCAGAACAATAAAGAGGATTTGGTACCATGAAGGCACCAATGAAAACACTGGTGTGTTTTTTTAAATGATTATTAAAGGCATCATCTTTATTAAAACAACTGCATAGCGAATATCAGCTTTCACTTATCAATGGTTTTCTCACATGAAGATGGGAAAAAAACATCGCACAGAAAATACTGTGATTTTTATTTGTTTAGCATAAATGGTAACTGCACAAATTACTCTGCTTTAGAGACAACTCCTTGAAGTGATATGTGAAGCGTCTGAGGAGAAATATTCCATGACATGAAAAACTACAGTGTATACTACATTAGTCGCACAGATTTTAACAAATATGATTCAACGTAGATTTTTGTGATATTGTTCACCCACTATGCCCCAATTCTGTGCATACTTTCACATTGTTCACTGATTAATGGTAACAGCAGTGTTGTAAATGACCTGTGTGAGTTGATACTCTCATGAAATATAGCTGCAGAACAAGAAACTCTAGGTTAGATCTTGCCTCTGTTATTTTTAAGGGACTTGTCTATCTGGACCCTTCAATTTTGTTTTTCACATTTCTACATTAATCTCAGTAACAATTGAATGTCTTGTTTAATTTCCCATGTGAGGAATTCTGCAAAGTAAGCAATTGTGGGGTAGGAAAATTGTCACCTCCCTCTGTGCAGTTGTCTCAATCAGGATCCCACATGCTTAAATTAATATAAAGCATCTCCCCATGTTTACTGTATTTTTTGGAGTATAAGACGCACCTTTTTCCTCCCTAAAAGTGGCTGAAAATTTGGGTGCGTCTTATACTCTGAATGTAGCTTTTTCGGAGCTTTTTTTCCAGCCCTAACTAGGTGCTAATGATCTTCCCAGCTCTTACCTTGCAGGCTTTTTCATTGTTACTCTCTCCGAAGAATGTTTTTCCAGCCCTAAGTCTTTGCAGGGTTTTTTTCATTGCTCTACTTGCTCCGAAAAAGTTTTTTTCTAGCCCTAACCAGGTGCTAATGATCTTCCCAGCTCTTACTGGCTTGCAGGCTCTTTCATTGTTACTCTCTCTGAAGAAAGTTTTTTCAGCCCTAAGTTTTTCAGGGTTTTTTCTCATTGCTCTACTTGCTCCGAATAAGTTTTTTTCTAGCCCTAACCAGGTGCTAATGATCTTCCCAGCTCTTACTGGCTTGCAGGCTCTTTCATTGTTACTCTCTCCGAATAAGGTTTTTTTAAGTCCTAACCAGGGGATAAAATAATGTGCTGAAGCTGAGCAGACTAAGGATGTTAGCCAGATGAATACCTGGTAGGAAGATTTTTTCCTATTTTCCTCCCCAAAAACTAAGGTGCGTCTTATACTCCGGTGCGTCTTATACTCCGAAAAATACGGTACCTTATCACTGCCACCTTAAAAATAGCTCTGGGGTAAATAATTCCTGATCATAAAGGAGTGCAGTCATATGGTTAATAATGGCAATACTACAGATCCTCCAGATCATGCTGTAATTCATAATGTTCAGATTATGCTTTATCTTTCTTTTATCTCCCATTTTTTTTAAATCTGAGAAGGATAAGAGTAATTTGAAATTCAAACACACATCTCTGAAGTTTGGGATATTATACTATATTGGATTCTTTCTAGGGTTTGTAAAAAGGGTTTCTGCATTACATCTGTATCATTTTTCCCTTTGGTTTATCTCCCCATTGCCTCACTATCAAACCAAAATTGTGTTCAGGTATGTCTTATGCCTATTGATGAACTTCAGAATTCCAAATAATTAGGTACAATTTTCAACGGTCATTTGGAAGATAATTCCTCAGCTTATTTTCACTGTTAATTCAAAGTCAAAGGTGCTGTGACTTAATTTTAAAAGAAGTTTATTTTTCTACCTTTGCAAATTGTTTGAAGTTGGCATTGGCTTTTCTATTTTATGGACATCGTGTCAATCTATATAACAGTTTATTTCTGCAGAAGTTAAGAAGCAATCATGGAATATGAGTTGAATTATATATTAGAATTCAGTATTTGTGGAAAACTGATGGGTGATGGAAATAATGAGCAGTCCTCCCTCCCTCATATCCTTTTTAAATTAAAAATACAGAGTTGAAATAGCCTTAACCATTTAAGGCTAAGCTATCAAGTCAACTTGATAATTGGCCATTTTTCTGGGATGCTGTAATTCAATGGAGGAATTTAAATTACAGCATCCCAGAAAAATGGCCAATTAATCTGTTTGAACTTGTCCAATGAAAGAGAATTTTTTTTGCATATTTTTTATTTTTTCTCCACAACTTCATATTCAATTCAATACACATATACCTTAAAATATTATAATAGAATACATAGTTTACATTACAATCATTCAAAAATCAATATCTTATACAACACATCACCAATCATCAGTCTGTTCTACTTTTTTTCCCATTACACTCTATCTCCATCATCTCCTCCACTTTCTTACTCCTTCACTCCTCCTCTACCTCTCTCTACTCCTTCTCTTCCTCCCCTTCTACTTCCTCTTTCACCTTCTTAACCTTTCCCTGAGTGCTTTTCATATTTAACTCATATTTGTTGTTGTTGTTGTTATAATAATAATAATAATAATAATAATAATAATAATAATAATAATAATAATAATTATTATTATTATTATTATTATTATTATTATTATTATTATTATTATTATTATTATTATTATTCATTTCTTTTTAAAATACTTTATTCTAGGTATATGCTGCTAATTTCATAAAAAAGAAAAAAAAGTAAGTCTAATTTTGTCATCTGGGATATTTACCAGTTAATTTCAACTTTTCCTTCCAGCTTCACCGCTATTAATTTAATTTCCCAGAATAGTTATTATTTCTCCTGTTTCTTAATTTTAAGCCATATTGTTTCCTCTACTTCTTTAGTCTCTTTAGTCATCGTTTATGTTTCTTACCCTCCATTTCTATCAAAAACTAAATGCCCAATTATACATTTCATTTTTCTCATAATGATCATCAAAATTCTTAATAAGCAATTTCCACTCAATTGAATATTCAACTCTAAGAATAAAAAAGTTTTTTTAAATTTTGCAATTAAACAATCTCATATATAAAAAATAATACACAGTCATAATTATTTTCCATTATTTCTGATTCTATATTTCCTGCATCATTACAAGTATTTAATTTAATTAAATAAAAAAATAGTCTAGCTCTTATCAATTCCATCTCTTGCATTTAAACAAATCAAAAAGAAGAAAAGTAAAATAAAACAAAAAGAGAGAAAAAGTCCAAATTATTTAATTTTCCAATTTTTTGCTTAATAAATTTGAAAATAATAAACAATCATAGTATGCTTTTTTTATTTTTAACATTGAAATAGTTTCCCTTAAGTTCTAATAATCACATTTATCATTTTAATTCTTAAATAGTATGACCTATATAAAAAGAACAATGGATAAAAGAAAAATCTTAATTCCTTATAAAATAATTATATTAATTCTATATATCAAGATTCTAAACGGTTAACATTCTTATCACAATTAAATCTAGTATAATAATTATAGAAAAAAAGAAAAAAGATAGAAAGAGAAACAAAAAAGAAGAAAGACCATTCTATAATATATCTACGCCTTTATCCATTCCCTTTTGATTTTCCAACTACTTCCATTTTATATCTCTTTTTCCATTTGTACTTCATTCTCTCCTTTCTCAAGTGTTCCAATTCCGAAAGTACTTCTAATCCAAGATCTTTGAAGAGATCTTTCAAGAACCCAGCCAATTCTTCATAGTCAATTTCCTTCTGTCTTTGAAATAACCAAATTCAATCTATCATCAAAATTCATTCAAGGATGCCACCAGTTAGTAATCGTTAATCTCCATGTCTCAAAGTCACAAATATTAATTTTCACAGTCCATCCAGCTGCTAACAAAGATGTATTTCCATGTTGAAATTACAATTCTCAAGTCCAAAGCTTAGACAAATTTAATGTCATCAAAGTTTCAAAGATGCCACCAATTCTTAATAGTCACTAATCTTCATGTCTCAAAATCATACATTCACCTGTTTTCACAGTCCATCCAGCTGCTAACAAAGATGTGTTTCACAGCCTGTTATGGTCTACAAGTTTTTATTTTGATAATCAAAAAACCAATTCCTTCTGTTCTTTTATTATTGAATTCTATTTAAGTTCATTCTTATCTAAGTCAACCCAAACACTTTCTTTCAGGCAGCAACAAGTTTGCAAACTGTTTTAGATTTCTTCAGCTTTCAAAGAAGTTTTTCTTATTCAAGGTCAGCAACTATCCAAACATCCATAAAGAAATTCCATCACAACAGTAATTCCTCCAGCCTCCAGGTGGCATTCTTCAATCAAATTTCTCCACTCTACCTTTCCCATTTTAATTTTTCTGTTTTTGACCAATTCCAATCTTCAAATTATTTCCTCCAAATTTGTTTTCCAGATTTCTTACATTTTCACCAAATCTTTAAAGCAAAAAAAAAAAATCCAAGTCTTTATAGTTGGGCTTTTAGTTACAAGTCCCTTTAATTTTGTTGCACTAGTGTATCCACTTATTAACAGTCGCTCCTTAATTTCCTGCCCTTTTGTCCCCTTTTTTATACTAAAGTTTTTTCTTTGAGTCTTTTCTTGGCAATGTCACTCACCAACCTCTCTCTTCTTCATTTCTCCAGCACATAACTTTATGTTTTCTTCTTTTCTTCTTCCCAGATGACTCCAAATTCGCTGCTTCAATCTTGCTGATGTGACCGCTGCGGCTAGGACGGCATTTAAGAGCCGTCTTCCAGTCGCTGCCGGTTGAGGGCAAAGCCGGCTCCCTGGGGGGTTTGCAGCCCCCCCCAGTCTGCCAGCAAGCACCCTCTTCTTCACCACCCCTCCAGGGTGGTTTTGACCTGGTCTTGTCCAGACCAGGTCCCCAAACAGCACGGATTCAGGGCTTCCCCGCGGAGCGCGGGGAAACACCGTGGCGCTGCGTCATTGGCCACGCCTTCTTCCCAATGAAAGAGAATTGACCACCACTTTGGATAATTAGACCCACTGTCAACCTACTCTTACTTTTAGGAAACTTTTTTTCTAAATTTAATCAATTGCTATAATTCATTCTGTCTCCTGAACTGTGGAAGGAGAGGAAGAACAGGTCTTGTGTCTCTGTGTGACACCTTTTTCTGTACTTGGCAAATGCTATCATATCCTTCCTGAATCTCTTTTCACAAGATTTAAACATCATAATAGGACTCTGCAAAATTTTGATCAAATCACACCACTAAAGCACATTTGTGAATCAAAATAATCAAACTGATCGATGGATTTGAGTGCTTCACAATATTTCCAGATGCTTCAAAAATTCTATGGCTTTTTTGCTGCCTTTCCATATACTGTTCATACAGCTTTTCTTGGAAAGAAAGCTACAAGAGAGTTAAGTGACATGAATAGGTAGTTAAATAATTTTATCATCTCATTAAATTCTTTGACTATCATAAATAGGCAAACTAATATCAGCAGATTTTCCCTATTTTAATCTTTTTGATTATGTTAATTTAAGCTTTTTGGAATTTTAAAAACATTACATTTCCTTAAAAATATATGATAATGTTTCCACATGGAAACCACTTCTAAACTTCGTGCTTGATGTGGAAAAGAATGAAACCTTGATTTTGTATTTTACAGATTAGACTGATAGATCTTTATAGAAATATTATGAATTACTTAGAAATAGTCTGAAAGACAAGGTGATCTAAGTAATAGATATGCCTTGTCACATCACAGTTATTGTTGTTAGTTGCGAAGTCATGTCCGACCCATTGCGACCCCATGGACAACGTTCCTCCAGGCCTTCCTGTCCTCTACCATCCTCTGGAGTCCATTTAAGCTCATGCCTACTGCTTCAGTGACTCCATCCAGTCACCTCATTCTCTGTCGTCCCCTTCTTCTTTTGCCCTCAATCTTTCCCAGCATTAGGCTCTTCTCCAGTGAGTCCTTCCTTCTCATTAGGTGGCCAATGTATTTGAGTTTCATCTTCAGGATCTGGCCTTCTAAAGAGCAGTCAGGGTTGATCTCCTCTAGGACTGACCAGTTTGATCGCCTTGCAGTCCAAGGGACTCGCGGGAGTCTTATCCAGCACCATAGTTCAAAGGCCTCAATTCTTTGGCGCTCAGCCTTTCTTATGATCCAACTTTCACAGCCATACATTGCAACTGGGAAAACCATAGCCTTGACTATACGCACTTTTGTTGGCAGGGTGATGTCTCTGCTTTTTAGTATAGTAATAGTATAGTATAGTATAGTATAGTATAGTATAGTATAGTATAGTATAGTATAGTATAGTATAGTATAGTATACGGTAGTATAGTATAAAAAGTATACTACTTTTTAGTAGACTAGTTCTTACTATTATTGAAAAACAAAAAGTTGTGATCTGTTGTTAATGCCTTATTCTACTGTAACAGAGAGAGTCTGAAGTCAATGCTTCTTTTTCTTTTCCTTTCCCCATCTTTTTTCACTTTTCTTCCCCTTTTCCCCTTCCCCCTCATTGTCCTCTTATTTACTTTTGTATTTTACAATACTTTAAAACTTAATAAAATGTGATTAACAAAAAATATATGATAATGTAACAACATAGTATCAAATAAAATAAACTATACGTTAACTATTGTATAACTGTAATAAAATAACTTAATAAACTGTGTTAAAAAATGAAAGAGAAATCTAACCTGAACTAACTAAAATAAAAATAAAGAAAAAAACACAAAATGACAAAAAAAATTACCAAGCAGGGAAATAAATGAAAGAAAAATAGGAAAGGAACTTTACTTCTCTGCCTTCCCAAAATATTCCACACTAATTCCACTTTATTTTCTGGTAGTCTGGAAATTAATGTTTTATGATAAAAGGAATGATGACTGTTGCTACTGAAAATTTTTCCCCATTCCACCTGTATCATAAGTGATCAAATAGAATTTGTGAGTGGCTTTCTTTCTCTAAATTAGTCACTTTCTGTTTGGCCCCATATTTTTTATTCTCAAATGCTCTTTTTCACTGACTGCAATAAATGACATATTTTAGCTTGCTTTTCTTTATTACCCTTCTGGTGTGTCCCATGTTTGTAGAAGGCTGAGCTAAAGGATTTGATTCTGTGGTGGTGTAAATATAGAGTTATCATGGTCTGGCTTTCTGTAGTATGGCTACATCTGCTTCTAGTACTGTATTCCCAGAACAATCCTAGCATTCCCTTCCCTATAGCAAAGGCCAAAAACAAGTGGGATAAAGATAGCATTTACGGGATGTGCAGCCAAAATAAAAACGATCCATCATCGGTGTAAGATTTTGCTCCATGTGAAGGAAAAATAAATGATCCCAATTTCTTCTATTGCTGCCAGTTTTGAAGATCCCACAGATTCCATTATGTAGGCTGAGCATGTAGTGCCCCAAGGATTAGATCTCCTTCTTCCAGTTTTTCTGGAACTTTTCTTCACAGTTTTGACCCTTATCTCCTTTTACTACTCAGCCCACATCTCTCTGTCACTATTCCCACCAATTTTTGGCTGTTTCTCTCGTGCTGTCCTAATTGGGAAGAGGAAGAATGTCTATGAGGACAAATATGTGATGTTCTGTTCCTAGCATAAGTGGATTCAAAACCATCTACCCAGGAGTTTATAGGTGGCTATATACTAACTATGATCTTCTTCTGCCCTGTCCCCAAGGCCAACTAAGATCAATGGCAGGGGGTAGGTATGTTCAAGCAGATGGCTGGTTTGCTGCTCTTCATATTAATCAGGTTTTGAGTGCTGAGCAGTGAAATCATACAGTTTCCTTCAAAGAAACAATTGGAGCTCTTTAAGGAATAATTTCTGGTTCACTAATAGTACAAATGCTACATGTATAAAAGAACTGCTTATTTCTCAATCAGGATGATGAAAGGCAGCACATTCTTAAAGCTGAAAACAATAGAGTAAAACATTGGTTCTCATAGCTGATGCCATTTAGTAAGCATATGCATAACAAATAATCTTTTCTGTGTGAACTTTCTATACACACACGTTACTCCAGATTCAGGGCACTGCCACAAAGCTACCAGCCTCACCCCTCTTATCTTGTTCAGAGTCCTCATTCATGCTCCCTAGGCATGGGGAGAAGGAGGAGGACTAAAAGGACAATCTGGGAAAGTGGAAATTTCTGTGCCTCCCTCATTCTGTGGTACAGGAAATAAATTAATCATTTACTGGATGTTTTCAAGAAAAGATTGGACATCTGTTTGTCTGAGATGGTATAAGGATTCTTGCCTTGGGAAGGGGATTGGACTAGAAGACCTTCAAGGTCCCTTCTAGCCCTATGATTCTATAATTCTAATATAGCTACTGTCGTTACTCAACAAGTGATGGTGATAAAATACTAAGAAACCCAAGAGATCAAGAATAGACAAGATGAACGTTTCTGCTGTCTGGAATCCACCTTGGTCCACAATTTTCATTGGAGTTGAGCTGATCAAATTTCAGAATCCAAGCAAGCTCTCCAATTTTGTGCAGATTGCCTCTGGATAGCTTTGGTGCTGTTACAGGCCTATTTACATTTGCAAAGAACTCCCCAGAACCATTAAGGCAGCTTGTAGTGTGCTACAATTTTACTTCTTCAAATTCATTGTGACCTATTTGCTTCTCTTTATTAATAAAAAAAATGGAGGAAACACTATTGCAAGCAGTTCTCCTAAGAAAAGATGATACTAATAAATATACTTTCCAGTCTAGCAGCATAACTGTATTCTAGATTTAGACAAATCTTGTGAGGAAAATAGGTTGTTTCTGTTCTAATATACTGCACAAGGCAACATGTTATATGTCATATTTGTTCTTGGAGATCTAGATTGAACTAAGGGCAGGCCTCAAAGACACTTGAGAATCTATCATCATCATCATCTGGTGGGTGGATTCCTTTTTGGTTATCAAAAATAATAACACAATAATAATGTAAGGAAAAAGTGTAGGTTAGAACAACACTAGATAATGAATAGTTATTTACCTAATGTGGCTGATGCTGCTAGGTCCAGTGACAATGTTTTGGGTAGTCCTGAGGTCAAAGTTCACATCTGAGCTTATTGCAGATATAGTTACATAAAAACAAACTTTTACAATTACACATTATCCCCACATTAAGATTTCTTAATTCCACTTATTGGGTATTTACTAAATAACCATTCTTCTAAAAAAAAAACATTAGCCATAAACCTTTCCCTTCTATGAACAGGAGGGCTCAGGACCTCCTGGTCAGAGGAGAATGGAATTTGCCTTTCGTCGCTTTTCCTATCACTGTAGCTCAATGGAAAATACCCCAGTCATTCATTAAACATATAGCTATCAATTAAATGGACTGAGATGAATGTTCTAAGAATGGAATATTCCCCAATTATCTTGAACCTAGATGTGGTAGATCATTGTTGACAAACCATAGATAGCAGTCAGTCTCAGAATCCCTCTTTTTCAATGCCTCTTGAAAATAATAAAACAATATTAGAATGGGTATATTATCTAAAATAACCTTTTGAAAGAATCTTTTCAAGCCATACTGTGAAATTACAAACCTCTCAAATTGTAGCTTTATATGATAAACATAATCCTTGACTATCAAAAGTTTACTTGACTTCAACATTTTTTGGATTTAAAAAGCCACTGTCAAAAAGTTGAAACTAAAAGGTTTACCATCTCTTACTGAGCAGGATGGAACATTTTTCTCAGCATAGATGTGCAGCTTCTTGCCTTTGCAAAATTGTGTAATTTTATGACTGACTCACCACCTACAAGAGTCTATCAATAAGAATTCCAGCACACCAATGATTGATGATTCATGCTAATTGTTTCTGCTCCCTTGTTCAGCAAAAAGATGGACATTGGACTTGATACAGAAATGCGGGGAGAGGAGCAACAGAAAGAAGCAACTGATGGCTAGCAGAAGGATCAATCAAAATGTAAAGGTAAAGGTTCCCCCGCACATGCGTGCTAGTTATTTCCGGCTCTGGGGCGGTGCTCATCTCCGTTTCTAAGCCGAAGAGCCAGTGGTGTCCGAAGACGTCTCCGTGGTCATGTGGCTGGCATGACTAAATGCAGAAGGCACATTGAGTGCTGTTATTTTCCCACCAAAGTGGCCCCTATTTTTCAACTTGCATTTTTTACGTGCTTTCGAACTGCTAGGTTGGCAGAAGCTGGGGACAAGTAATGGGAGCTCACTCCATTACGCAGCACTATGGATTTGAACCGCTGAACTGCCAACTTTCTGATCGACAAGTTCAGCATCTTAGCCACTGAGCCACTGCGCCCCTAATCAAAATGTATAGAAATGTAAATATAAACACCAAATATCCACTTCTGCAGTGCATTGCCAATGGAACGTTGGTTATTCATTGGATTCTATTGGAAAGGACAAGCATAAAAAACCCCTTTCCTTGCTATTGGAACATCACATCTGGTGTGCTATATTTACCTTCTGTTTTGCCTTTCTGGTTTCCCTGTTTTTTTCTTTACAATCCTAGCTTGGGCTCAAGTTACTTAATTGCTTACAAGATTTGCATTTAACCATACAATAGAGCTATCAATCTGAGGTGCATATATCTGGATGCCTATTAGATGATAGCAGCAAGTGGTTTAGATCTCTTTGCTGACATCTAGTGAACATCTAGAATTTTGTACTCCACATGGTAGCTCGATCCAATCACATGAAATTCTCAAGATGGTACAATTTGAATACAGATGAGAGATGGGATATAAAAGCATAACATCAAAACTAACAGTAAATGCAGAAAGCTTCAAAATATACTACTACCCTAAAATTAGAAATATATTTAAATAGGGAGAGTTCAGATGATGCTGGACAAATCTGTCTCTGAAGTCTGTTTCATAATAGGGTGTTGTTATTGAAAATGCCCTGGCCCTAGCTATCCTACTTCATTGAGAGAGTCATTCATCACAGGACCTTTGAAACTTAGATTGGAGACAGTTTTCTTTTGAGTAATCTGGTCCAAATCTTTTAGGATGTTAAAGGTTTGGGTTGGACCTGGATTTTTATCCTTTTACTCTCTTGGTCTTTGGGCCCACATTCACCTGGCTTTACTATTTAATAATTTTTTCTTTCTTTTTTTTAGGAAATTGCTTGAAGAAAAATGTCTAATGGAGAGAAATATATCTTCCTGATCAATTTCTCTCTGCCTGATGTGGAATTAACTCAGGGACAATTGGATTGTATTCTTGCCAGGAGATGATCTTATTAACCTCCTCACCTGCCCAATTCAGCCTTATTGAAACCTGGCTTAACTCAAATTTGCACATTCATGCCTAAGCTGCCTACCTGCACTTAAACTTTAAACTGACAGGCAAGTTCAGGCATAACAGTCTTTCACAGCTTCACATTACTATACTATATAAATAATTGATTTGCGTTTCAGAAGTGATGTTTTTGAAGTAATTTTGGTGAAGACATGTTAATTATGGTTTATTGACTAAACCACACCTGACCAGTTTGTAAAACATGGAAAGCAATAAAAATGAAAAGTAGTTTTGGGTTTAGTGTAAAGTAGGAACTCAGACAAATTAAGTAACTCAAGAGGTGACTCCAGGGTGGAACTCTTAGCATACTGAGCAATTGTCATGGTGTTCTGGGAAGGGACCAGAATTCAGACAATATAGATGGGATGTTTCTATCATAAGCAAATGGAAACTTGTTCTAAAAGGAAGAGTTGGTGTCATTCTCCATGCATCTAGCTTTGTACATTTGTACTAGAATCTTTAAAAGCAGTATATTCTTACCACTCTCCTATTAAATGCTGAAAATATACCGTAATTGGATTCGATTACCTTAAACATAATGATTGTTTACATTCATTATGGTCTTATCTTCATATATCTGGGACCCACTTCAACTTTGTAATGTAATACCCATTTGAGATATGGGGCGCTCTTTGTAAATTAAAGATAAATTAGGGATTTGCTTCTTGGGCTTAAAAAGTTAAATCAGAGCTGCTTCCCTTTTGCTCTGGGAAAATAAAAAAGCCAGTGTGCCATGACTCTAATTCAAAAGAAGCAACCCTTCCAACTGGCCACAGACACATTTTTCATCTGGGGGAGTGTGGAAAATGTGTACGGCAGACTAGTTCAAAATGTGAAAAATCAAAGTATCTTAAGCAGATGGCATCTAATTTTAATTACTTCACACAAAGTCTGTGTGAAGCAGGGTATAAATGAAGAGTTATGTCCCTTGCAGCTATTAATGGAGGCACAGTCTGCATATTGTCCTTAGAAGAATCTGCTTTATATCAATGCAGGCCTCCGATCCAATTGGCCCAGCCTTATCTAATCTAGTGGAGAGGTTGGCCCTGTGTGTCTTTCCAGTTCTGATACCAAGGATCCTTTGTGGAGATGCCAAAGATCAATTGCAAAGACCTTCTTTATATGCACTGAGTTAAGTAAGAATATGTGGGTGTGTTCACTCACATACAGTATGATTTTTACTGAATAACAAATAAAATCCAGGAGACAAGTCCCGTCCTTGCCAAGTTGCAAGTTAAATATATTTCTTATAATACAAGCCAGTATTTATGTTTCTCTCCTGCTACCTACTAATCATCTGTACTCAGTTTCAGCTTTTAAATGGCCTCTGGATTCATAGAAGACAATGTGTCTTTCATTCACTTTGTTTACTGCCTTCACCCATAGAAAAACTGGAAACTGAATTAATAAACTTTCAGCTATTTATTTTTGGAGTCACAAGATTTCATAGACAATGCATGCTGCCAACTGTTATATCAAGTGCTTTTTGCAAAGGTCAGAACAGAAAAAGTGACCTGAAGTGACCAATATTCATTTTTAGTACGGTAGGACTTTTCTAATGAAGGAGATGTTGAAAGTGAGCTGTAGGTTAAAGCAATGTACAGGTAATAGTCCACTTATGATCACCATTAGGCCCAAAATTTCTGTTGTTAAGTGAGACATTTGTTAAGTAAGTTTTGCCTCACTTTACAAACTTTCTTACCACAGTTGTTAAGTGAATCACTGCAGTTGATAAGTTGGTAACCTGGTTGTTAAGTGAATCTGGCTTCCTCATTGACTGTTTGTCAGAAAGTCACAAAAAGTGATCACATCACCTTGGGACACAGCAACGTCATAAGTATGAACCAGTTGCCAAGCATCTGAATTTTGATCACATGATCACGGGCTAGGGTTAGGGTCACTAAATGAACTGTTGTAGGTCAAGGGTACCTGTATTTTCTATTGAAATAACAATACTTCTTATCCCACATTCCTAGTATTCACAAGTCATGCCCAGAATAAAAGTTACCCCTTTTAAAATTGTTTGCAACTTTAAACCCAAGGAACAAAATCTGCAAACCGTAAACAGATTACTAATCCTGTCTGGTGAAACTCAAGTAGTCACCCTCAGCAAGGACAACCCAAGACAAGACAGGGATTTGTGATCAGTGAAAAAGGTCAGATCTGAAAGCTTTACGGTGTTTACCTTTTTTCCGCCAACCATTCCTTCTTCCAGCCTTCTTTATCAGGGTCCAAGGCACAACGCACCCTGGATCCCTGAGTGTTCTTTAAAAAAAACCCAGAACTCTTTCAGATTAGGATTTTTATATTATCCTTCCCTCCTTCTCAATCCCTTCTGGCAGTATGAAATTAAATTGTGTTCCTTTTTGTCCTGTTTTCTTTTGTTTTTGAAGGTGGCAGGGTGGGGCAGGAGGATAGGACTGTAGAGCTGTCCTCATCAGGAGAAGAATAGAATGCTATTGTCAGGATTCTGCCATCAAAGGGGAAGGGAGGGGGGAGGCATTTGGGACAATCCACACCTGTTTGGGAAGTGAGGAGAGGAAGCTGATGTGAAGAAACCAGAGCTGTTTGTACCCATTATTCTGGGTAACTTCAAGGCCTCTTGCCCTGGGTGTGAAATTCCAGAAGCCTAAACAACCCAGAGTTTCCCACAACATCATGGCGATCCCGGATTGCATGGCAATGGACTGGACATTGGGGGGAGGGATGGGGAATGCTGAGTTTGGCTCTTTGTATCAGTGAGTGGGAACTTCAGATTCTGCCTCACCTTCCTGCAACTGACATATTTAGCAAAAGTTCTTTTCACTTCAATCAATTAGAGTCGATAGTCTGTTTTGCTAAATGATAGTTTTGGGGCAGGTCTGACAGCTATATTTCTTAGGCGGGGCAATTCAAAATGGTAATTTGGGGCTAAACATCAATAGGGCAGGGCAGACTGTACCTTCCACCACTGGTATTCCTAATATCCGATATAAGGAAATGCAGGAGATGACCTGGCTGAACGCGAGGGAGGGGTCAAACATCACTACCACCCTCACATGAGAGACCTAAGTCCAGGCCCTCTTGAAGTCCATTGACTCTTAATTAGTGCTAATTTGCCTTGCCCATTAGTAGATAAGGTTCTTGTGTACAGGTTGCATGGAATAAACCCATAGTGCTATTCTATTCTGGCTACTGATTTCCTGTGCCTGACAGGAAAGTCATAATTTGGGACAGGTTGACAAACTCTGACATGACTAACTTCCTTCAGGATTCATGAGAGGGCAAAACAGCTAAACAAAGCAAAAGAGGTCAGTCTACAGGAATTTTGTATGCCAGAAGATATTTATTTATTTATTTATTTATTTATTTATTTATTTATTTATTTATTTATTTATTTATTTATTTATTTATTTAATCAATCAATCAATCAATCAATCAATCTTATAGGCTGCCCAACTCCCAAAGGGACTCTGGGCGGTGTACAACAGATCGAGAAAACAGTCAAAAACACTATAAAAATATATGAAACATTAAAAATAAATCATCAATCATATGGGTGTGTGTGTGACCATTTTAATATCCACACTGGTCACTATCCCCAAGCCTGCCGGAAGAGCCAGGTTTTGACAGTTTTACGGAAGGCCAGTAGGGTGGGGATGGTCCGGATCTCCGGCGGTAGTTGGTTCCATAGAGATGGAGCCACCACAGAGAAGGCTCTCCCCCGCGGTCCTGCCAGCCGACATTGGCCGACGGGACCCGAAGGAGACCGACTGTGGGCTCTAACTGGTCGTAGGGAGGTATGTGGTAGTAGGCACTCCCGCAAGTAACCTGGTCCAGAGCCATATAGGGCTTTAAAGGTGATAACCAACACCTTAAATTGTGCTGGAGACTAAAAGGTAACCAATGCAGCTGGCGGAGAATGGGTGTCACGTGGGTGTATCTTCGTACACCCACCACAGCTCGCGCAGCCGCATTTTGCACCAATTGGAGTCTCCGAACACTCTTCAAGGATAGCCCCATGTAGAGTGCATTACAATAGTCAAGTCGTGAGGTGATGAGGGCATGAGTGACCGTGAGTAGAGCCTCCCTCTCCAAGAAGGGTCGCAATTGGTGCACAAGGCAAACCCGTGCAAAGGTCCCCCTAGCCACAGCTGTCAGATGTTGATCCAATTTTAGCTGTGGATCTAGGAGAACACCCAAATTGCGAATCCTTTCCGAGGGAGTTAATTTCTCTCCCCCGAGAACCAAGGAGGGGCAGTCGACATAGTCCTTAGGGGGCAATATCCAAAGCCACTCGGTCTTGTCAGGGTTGAGCTTCAGCCTGTTCACACCCATCCAGACCCTTACATCTTCCAGGTACATCACTTCCCCTGCTTCCCTGAATTGAGACGGGGTGGAGATGTACAGCTGGGTATTGTCAGCGTATTGCTGAAACCTCACCCCGTGTCGTCGGATGATCTCACCCAGCGGTTTCATTTAAATGTTAAACAGGAGAGGCGAGAAACCTGCACTACCCCACAAGTAAGGGGCCTAGGGGTCGACCTCTGTCTCCCTGCTAACACCGACTGCGTCTGATCAGAGAGGTAGGAGGAGAACCACCGTAAAACCGTTCCCCCTACTCCCAACTCGGCGAGCCGGCGCAGAAGGATACCATGGTCAATGGTATCGAAAGCCGCTGAGAGGTCAAGTAGCACCAAGATGGAGGAATGTCCTCCATCTCGGGCTCGCCAGAGGTCATCAGGGTGACCAAAGCAGTTTCTGTGCTGTGGCCAGGCCTGAAACCCGATTGAAAGGGATCTAGATAATCAGCATCATCCAATAACCGTAGGAGCTGGAGCGCCACCACTTTCTCAACAACCTTACCCACAAAGGGCAGGTTGGAGACCGGACGAAAGTTCTTCAGATCCGCTGGATCCAGGGAAGGCTTCTTGAGGAGGGGCCTCACCACCGCAACTTTTAAGTGTTGCAGTACAGATACCTCTCTCAAAGAAACGACCACCGCCTGGAGCCAGGCACGTGACACCTCCCTGCTGGCTGAAACCAGCCAAGAGGGGCATGGGTCCAACAAACAAGTGGAGGAGCTCATCGCTCCCATGGCCTTGTCCACATCCTCAGGAATAACTGGCTCGAATTCATCCCATACAACAGGACTAAGACTTGTCCCTGTCATCTCGGCCTGCATTGCCCAATCTGAGTCCAGGAGTGTCCGAATCTGAGTGACTTTATCTGCCAGAAACTGTACAAATTCCTCAGCTCTACCCTGCAAGGGATCTTCAGTTCCCCCCATAGCAAGGAGGGAATGAGTCATCCTAAACAGGGCGGCTGGGCGTGAATCAGCGGATGCAATAAGAGCGGAAAAATTGTGAACATTTTGCCGCCTGTATCGCCACTAAATAAATCCTAATAAAGGATCTTAGTAGTGTTCGATCAGATTCAGCTTTACTGGATCTCCAGCTTCGCTCTAGACATCTCTTGTGGTGTTTCATCTCCCGGAGCTCCTCAGTAAACCAGGGAGCCCTCCTGGATCCACTGCCATGGAGAGGTCACAAAGGCGCAATCCGATCCAGGGCCCCTGATGCCGCCCGATTCCAGGCAGCCACCAGGGACTCTGGCGAACTGTGTACCAGGGATTCAGGTAACTCCCCAAGTTCCCTCTGGAATCCTTCCGGCTCCATTAGGTGCGTGGGGTGGAACCACTTAATCGGTTCCACCTCCCTGCGGTGGAGGAATGGTGCCATGAAATCCAACCACAGTAGAAAATGATCTGACCATGACAAAGGGGAGATAATTAATTCCCTCAACTTCAGAGCATCTCTCCACTGTCCCAAAAGAAAGATTTGGTCAAGCGTGTGACCTCCCTCATGCGTCAGACCCTGAACTACTTGGGTCAGATCCATGGTTGTCATGAATGCCATGAACTCCTGGGCTGCATCCAAGGACTCACCAGGCGAAGGCAGGTTGAAGTCCTCCAGCACCATAAGCCTGAGGAACTCCATCGCCAACCCCGCTACCGCCTCGAGCAGCACAAGCAGGGCCTTTGCAACGTAGCTGGGAGGCAGGTACATCAGCAAGAGGCCCACCTGAACCCCTAAATCCAACTTCAGAAGGAGCGACTCACACCCAACAATCTCCGGGGCAGGGATCCTACGAGGACACAGAATCCGGTGAGCTATAATAGCCATTCCTCCACCCCTTCCCTGGGGTCGCGGCTGATGCAGAACCAAGAACCCATCCGGGCACATCTCTGAGAGGGGAACCCCACCCCTCTTGGCCCAGCCAGGTCTTGGTTATGCATGCCAGGTCGGCCCCCTCCTCCAGGATTAAATCCCGTACAAGAGGAGCTTTGTTGGCAATTGACCTGGCATTCAACAGCAGCAGCTTGAGCCCAGGGCCCTGATAACCCCGGTCACCAGGTACTCGAGAGGGGCCGGAACAGGAAATTGCTTGGAGGCAGCGAGTTCTAGTTCCCCGAGAGCGGCCTACTCCTCGGCTCCCGCCATACCTACCTCTCCCTGTTATGACCGTGATGTTCCGGCTCATCTCACATTTGTTTAAGTGATTGTAATTGTGATATATTGTCCACATCTATCCATTGTTCTTGTATGTTTGCCACAAGGTATTTTTTAACATGACCTTTTTCATGAATTTGTCAAGAAAAAGATTCCAGTTTTCTAGTCTAGGAACAGTGCAATCCAATTTATGCCAAGTCAGCCTCAGGTCTACCTACTTCACTATCTGAACGACAGCAGCTCTACAGGATTTAGAATGGGAAATGTTCTAGCCAGAATCGAGTATCTGCATATTCTGCAGGCTTAGTTAGGCATCAACATGTTAGAATAACAGGTTAGCATTTTGTGGGAAATAGTGGTGGAGTCTTTTGCAATGGGTATGAAAACATACCTGGCTGGATCTAGGACAACTTGCCATGGCCAACTCGCTATGGTCAACTCTCCACAATTCAACTCATCACAGTCAATTTGCCGTGGCCAGCTTGCCATAAGATAACTCACCACAACCAACTTCCCACAGGACAATTCAACACTGTATTAATCATTTCATTCAGTTACTTTTATTATAGGTGACCATGTTTTCATTTGAATTATTGTAACTCTTCTGTTTTTGGATTTACTTACTTTCTTTTATTATTATTGGCCACAGTTCCATCAAAATTAATTTAACTTTTGTATTTGTTGAATTGTCCCGTGTCGAGTTGTCCCGTGGCAAGTTGGCCACGGAGAATTGTCCCATTCTGTACCTGACCAGTATCTGAAACTCAGTGTCCATACTGTTAATCAGGCAAGTTTTCCATCTGTTAAGAAAGCAGGTTTTGCATTACTACACCAATATTAGACAACTCCATTCCATCCTGACTTTTTTTTAATCCAGTTGCTGCTTGTGAGGATTTGCCATTAGAATCAGGGAAGCAACCATTTGCCTCAAGGTTACAGAGAAGTAACAGACGTGGGGCTCTTTCCTGGCACTATACAATTCAGCTAAGTCATGTCAACATTAAATGGGAGCCACTGTAGTTTACAGGCTATTAGCACTGATCTGTCCAGTTCCCCTGCCAAGAAACCCTTCCCCTGTTTTAATAAAGAACCATTGTTTCAGAGTGTGGCTGCCAATCTAGCTGGGTTGCAATGGATAACTAATATAGTAGATGCTTTTCTTTAATGTGACGCTAAAGGACATAACAGGACATATATAAGCAAATATTTCTATAGGCCACAATTTCTATCTGAAATTGTGACTTGCCTTCAGAAGACAGTAATAACATATTAAACCAATGCATACAGTTTTTGGACAAACCCTTCCTAGCAAATAACATGTTTGTTGCTTTTTTAATGACCCACCATCTATGGGAACTTTCCAGACATCACATCAATAAACAAAGAATTCTCAGGCAAAGAGGCAGGATGGAAAACCACAAAGTTATACACCCCCGCTTATGCAAATGGAGGAATCAGACAAATAGTCTCTCAGAGCCATTGACTCACCTGACTTGGCTGGTTTCTTTGCTAGTTAAGTACAAATTTTTATTTATTTTTCACATAAATCTTTTAGAGATTTTATCATTAAGTGTTTACCAATAACTAAGGCAAATACTAAATACAGATGGCTCTGTAATGTTCTTATAGGGCGGCCTATAAGAACTTTAAATTAAATTAAATTCTGTTAAACTATGATTTATTTAACCATAATTTCTTGAATTAATCCCACTAAGATTCATACAGAAGTCAACAATCTCATGATATCTCAGGTAGTGGACTAGGATTCAAACTGTATCCCACCTTAGGCTACTCTCCCAAATCAACCTACTTCATAGGAACTTCATTGTGGGGGAAAAGTTGGAGGAAAGAGAGTTAATATGGGTTTCTGGAGAAACAGTGAGACCCAAGTCTAAGGAATCAATAATTAAACAAGCATACCTATAAAAATCCCCTTTGCATTGGAGGGAACTCTCCCACTAATTCCTGTGAATTGGAGTCTTCTCAGAGACAATGATAATTGCAATTTCAAAAATTGAAAACCCAAATTAGTTGAAAAAATAAACAAGGTAAAAGTAATTATTTAAGACTTAGGGAAATATTCACACATACTGAATCATAATGTCATTTGCTTACGAGTGATTTGGTTTACATTTTGTGCTCAGCTGTAATTTTCTTAATCATGTTTTGATTTAACTAGATATTCACAATATAGTGAATTGTAGCATTTTTATACAACTACATTACAGCATAGAAGTTAGGGTTAAAATAATTTTCTGCACCTGTTGTATTCTAATAATTGTTTTGTTTTTTTTAAAAACCATGCTGATTGAATGTATTTCAACCAGGAGTGGGCTGCTGGGGGTTCACAGGGGTTCGGGAGAACCTCTAGCTAAGATTCTGTGCAGTTTGGAGAACCCCCAAATCCCACTCCATTGGTTGATTGGTCTCACCCTTAAGAAATTTCTCCTTAGTCCTAGGTTGCTTCTTTCTTTGGTTAGTTTCCATCCATTGTTTCTTGTTGTGTCTTTTGGTACTTTGGAAAATAGATTGACTCCCTCATTTTTGTAGGAGCCCCTCAAATTTCCCGACAGAATAATTAATCAGTGGAACAAATTGCCTCCAGAAGTTGTAAATGCTCCAACACTGGAAAATTTTAAGAAGAGATTGGATAATCATTTGTCTGAAGTGGTGTAGAGATTCCTGCCTAAGCAGGGGGTTGGACTAGAAGACCTCCAAGGTCATTTCCAACTCTGTTATTCTATTCTATTCTAAATATTGGAACAGTGCTATTTTATTGTGCTATTTTGTTGTGAGTTGGACTAAGGAGACATTTCCTAAGACCAATCAAGTTGGCCACGTCCACCCAGTCACATGACCCATTTCCCACAGAAAACACTGGGAGCCACAAAACCTGGGTAGGTGTGGCTGGGGGTATCATGTGACTGGGTGGGAGTGACATTGAGTTGGCCATGACCACCCACTCACATGACCACCCACCCACTCACATGACCACCCACCCACGCCCACCAAGCCACACCCACAGAACCAGTAGTAAAAAAATTGAATCCCACCACTGGTTCAGCCATTACATCAACCCAATATATTGCTTTTGGGGGGGGCAACTTCTAGTCAGTCTTGACCAGGGGTCCCCAACCCCCAGGCCATAGACTGGCACTGGTCCATGGCCCACCAGGAACTGAGCCACGCAAGCAAGCGAAACCCCACCCACCCACCCACGGGATCCAGATAGTACATAAAACCACATCCCACCCCCGGTCCATGGAAAAACCATCCTCCACAGAACTGGTTGCTGGCACTGAAAACATTGGGGCCACTGGTCTTGACTATTGGCAATGCCTGGATTTGTCCCTGCAATTTTCTTGGCCTTACCACTTCTTAAGGCTGAAAGAAAGGGACTGGCTAAAGATCACCCAGCCAGCTTTGTTCTTAAGGTGGGACTAGAACACTTGGTCTCCCAGTTTCCTCCTGGTTCTTTACCCACTTCACCAAACTGATTCAATGTATTGCTTAAATATTGTTTAACATGCCATATGAAAGAAGCAACTATCAGAGCAAACCTGTGTGGTAGATTAATATTCTTCTCACGGGGGATAGGGGGTAAACCAAGAATGGTATGATCAGACTACTTGCGTAGTCCATGAATAAGGTGAGATTTTTAGAGGGCTTCTGGGAAATGGGTAAAAAACCAGAATGGATTCGAACTGGTGACGAAAATAAAATTGATGCTAGAAACAGATGTGTCAAAGATAATGTGAATGGTCTAAGAACCACAACCATTTCAATGGATAGCATACCTTTTAGTAATCCTCCAGCCCTTCTGCAAGGTTAGAACAGTGCAAAACACATAAACTCACCAATCACAGAGCATTAAAGGGAAGCTGAAACTACCATGGGAATCATATT
Organism: Diadophis punctatus similis; assembly: GCA_023053685.1. Lineage (NCBI taxonomy): Eukaryota > Metazoa > Chordata > Lepidosauria > Squamata > Dipsadidae > Diadophis > Diadophis punctatus. Next base: position 102,394,346 of record JALIGW010000002.1, read on the forward strand.
TTCTAGTACCAATGCAGGCCAAAACTCAATATAAGAGCCATAGTGGTGCAGTGGTTAGAATACAGTATTGCAGGCTAATTCTGCCAACTGCCAGCAGTTCAATTCTGACTGGCTCAAGGTTGACTCGGCCTTCCATTTTTCTGAGGTGGGTAAAATGAGGACCCAGATTGTTGGGGGCAATATGCTGACTCTGTAAATCACTTAGAGAGGGCTGTAAAGCACTATGAAGCGGTATATAAGTCTGTGCTATTGCTATTGCTATTTTGAAAAACTAAATTAAAGAAGCCAACCAAATAATAGGTCTTTTGGCTCTCTGAGATACCTGTGATTCAGGCAGTTTTCTAAAATAGGGACTTAGCAGAGAGAATTTCCATAGAAGATTTACATCTTGTCATCACTTGCATACTTTGTACAAATTCACACAGTTGTTCTTATACACTTGAAGTATCTTAGAAAAATAATGTTTAGCTCATTAATTTCTTCAGCCTGGATAATTTAGACAGAGTATCAGCCAAGTTTATTATAGACAGTGACCAAAAATAAAATTCCAGCAAAATCTTCATTGCATAATATTGAATGTGAATGTATATGTATATGTATCAGGGGTGAAATCCTCCCGGTTCGCCCGGGCCAGTCCTTCGGCGTATAGCCGATGGAACTGTCGGCGGTTGCGGCGCGGAGCTTCTCCTGCCCGCTTTCCCGGCCCGGCTGAACACAATCACCGCTTTCCCGGCCCGGCTGACCACAATCATTCGGGTTATTTTTCCCTCTGTGCATGCGCGCGCATGCACAGAGGGAAAAATAACCCGAATGGCAGCGTTCAGCCGGGCCGGGAAAGCGGGTGGGAGAAGCTCCGCGCCGCAACCGCCACCAGTTCCATCGGCTATACGCCGAAGGACGGGCCAGGGCGAACCGGGAGGATTTCACCCCTGATATGTATGTATGTATATACTGTATGTATGTATGTACAAAAACGTTTGTCCTTAGAGCAACAGACAGACCAGAGCTCTTGAATTTTATCAACAGCTATTTAACATACAATTTAGCAAGCCTTCCTGGTTGCAGAGATGATCATGAAACAATTGTTTCTTGAAGAGCTCAAGCTTAAAAATTACAAGTAAAAAAGAATATGCTTTAGCTCCCACCTTTTTTCTAGTTAGATTAGACAAATGCTAAAGATAAAAAAGTCCTGAATATTTTCCCCAAAGCATCTCTGAAGCTAATGCATTTAAATTGAAACAAGAGAAAACTAGCTGATAAGAGCTAGCAACATTCCACATTTCCAAGATAAGCAGCTCACTGAAAAGAATTTCCTTAGGAGATGCCTGGGGAATAAAGGGAAAACAGGTTGATTAAGAAGCAAGTTCCTTAAAGGGAGTAGCCTCTAGTCTTTAGTTTATTAGTTTTATCACAAAGCTAAAATCCATCTGGAAAAAGAGAGAAAATCATAATCCAATTTAATAAACTTTGAGGGCAATGCAGATCTCTCACTGAACCATCTAGTTATTTAGCATTAGGGCAGATGGCTGCACATTTCCCTCTAGCCGTTTGTCAGTGTATTCCCCTGGAAGAGCTCAGTCACTTATTGATGTGTTCCTATCCCCAAAAATAAGGTGACCAGACGTCCCGATTTTGGCGGGACAGACCCGCTTTTTCATCATTTGTCCCGCGTCCCGCCCGCCCTCTAAAAAGTCCCGATTTCTTGAAAGAATGCCCGACGAAACAGCGGGACGTCTGGTCACCTTAGCAGTGCTCCCCAACCAGTGTGCCGTGGCACACTGGTGTGCCTTGAGGCCATGCCAAGTGTGCCGCGGCAAAAGGGGCGGGGCAGGACGGGGCGCGCGTCCTACCTGGGACTTTTCCTGGTAGCTCCAATCGCGTTCCTTGCTAATAGCGCCCAGAGCAGAGCAGCCCCTTCCAAAAGATCGCGAGACGTTATCTTTTGGAAGGGGCTGCTCTGCTCTGGGCGCTTAGCAAGGATCGCGACTGGAGCTACTGGGGAAAGTCCAGGTAGGACGCGCGTCTCTTGCTGGGGGTGGGCGGGCGGGGCAGGACTGGCGGGCGGGATGGGGCGCGCGTCCTACCTGGGACTTTTCCCAGTAGTTCCAGTTGCGTTCCTTGCTAAGCGCCCAGAGCAGAGCAGCCCCTTCCAAAAGATCGTGAGACATTATCTTTTGGAAGGGGCTGCTCTGCTCTGGGCGCTTAGCAAGGAACGCGACTGGAGCTACTGGGGAAAGTCCAGGTAGGACGCGCGTCTCTTGCTGGGGGTTGGGCGGGCGGGGCAGGACTGGCGGGCAGGATGGGGCGCGCGTCCTACCTGGGACTTTTCCCAGTAGTTCCAGTTGCGTTCCTTGCTAAGCGCCCAGAGCAGAGCAGCCCCTTCCAAAAGATCGCGAGACGTTATCTTTTGGAAGGGGCTGCTCTGCTCTGGGCGCTTAGCAAGGAACGCGACTGGAGCTACTGGGGAAAGTCCAGGTAGGACGCGCGTCTCTTGTTGGGGGTTGGGCGGGCAGGGCAGGACTGGCGGGCGGCATGGGGGAAGAACTAAAACACCGAGAGCGTCACCTGACAGTTGTAAGCCTAGCCAGCCAGCCGAAGGGGAGGTGGGAGGCGAGGAAAGGCCTCCCGCCTCCCCCCCCCCATCTGGACGCCAACATTTGCCTTCTTTTGCCCTCTGCGCATGCGCAGAGGGCAAAACTCAAATGGAGAAACCCACCCCCGTCAATGGTGTCCCGCTTGAAGAAAAAAAAATCTGGTCACTTTACCCAAAAAAGGTGTTGCCATCACACCCCCACCCCCACCTAGAACTATTTTCTGGTTATACAAACAAGCTCAGTTTCAGCAATTTTCAAGCCACCCCACAGTTAAACTTTGTAAAGAGGGCAAGAGCTGAATTGCACCGCCTGCAGCATTTCCCAGCCATTCTGTCTGCAGTTGTGCTTCAGTCTATGTGCACATACCCCTTGTATTCACCATTTACAGCTCTGTCTCCTCTTCAGGGTTTAAAAGCCACCCAATAAACTTGCCCATCCCCAAGAAGTCCATAGGACCTATAAAAGGGACATTTAGGATCAAATCAACCTGGCCCAAAATATTTGTTGGAGAACTCTCAAATGACTTTATGTAATTATATACTTGGCAATAAAATACATTTTGTGAGATAATTATCTTTTTATTTAGGAAATTATAATCCAAAGAGTTCTAGCAGGAACATCCACATGGGCAGCAAGAACATGTTCTGGGCTGCCTGGATAACCTGCCTCCCATGGGCAAGTTGCAATCAGAATTTGAAGCACATCCCAATTCCAAAGCTCTACCGTGCAATTCTAGGCATAGGACAATGCACACAAAATCACTTTCCTTTGAGATCATTGTCTAGCTGGGAGCAGGAAGCAAATCTCAATAAGAGAGATATCAGATACATTTAGATTTCTACAAATTAAACTTACATTCACATACTGCCCAATGTCCAGGCTGACTTTAGAACATAGAATCATAGGACTGGAAGGGACCTCAGAGGTCTTCTAGTCCAGCCCCCTCCTCAAGGTAGGAAACTTTATACAAATGGCTGTTCCAGTCTATTTTTTGAAAGCCTCCAGTGATGGAGCACCCATAACAAGCTATTCCATTGATTAATTGTTTTCACTATCAGAAAATTTCTCCTTAGGTCTAAGTTGGATCTCTCTTTAATGAGTCTCCACCCTTTACTTCTTGTCCTGCCCCCTGGTGCTTTGGAGAATAACTCCTTTGCTGCTTTGATGCTCTGCAGTGAAATGTTATCCTGGAAGAGAAAGTAGGAACTGAACATGTCGCCATAAGAGGTGTTCTAAGAACAACAGCTGAATTTACTAACCACTGAGAACATGGCTTGGGGGGAAAGAAGGAAATAATAATTTCTCCTTCACCAAGGTATATCTGAAGTTGATTGAAGTATCCTTGATCCTATTTACACACATTAGTTTCCATGGCATTGGGGGGGGGGCAGAGATGCTCGGATATGTGAGGAAGAAAGAGCATCCTGTAGAGATATGAAGATGCTGCACTCGCCAAAGCAGCCTCACCAACTTTCTTGTCTACTTTTGCCTTTCCTAGCAGGAGACTGAGTCTGTGTTAAACTGTCCAACTATCTTCCAGAAAACCACAAATGCTCCTGAGAGTTTAGGCTGTCCCACCCTTGGCTTCAGCACTGCAGTGTCAAGGTTACAGGGCGGGTAGGGGAAATATGTGTTAATATCAGTCCTGTGGCCTTCTGGGTACTTTTAAAATGCACCTATGGCTTTGACGCAGTGCTGAAGCTATGGGGAGAGCCTTACCCATGAGGAAAATGACTCTGCCACCTGCAGTGTGTGTGTGTGTGTGTGTGTGTGTGTGTGTGTGTGTGTGTGTGTGTGTGTGTGTGTGTGTGTGTTGGAGAAACAGCTGCTCAGCTGCTGCTTCTGTGGGAGGATAATCTTTTTATTTTGCAGGAAAGTGCTGCTTTCCCTCCTTCTCTCCCCTGCTTCCTCCCCCAAGTCTTGCTCTGGGTGGCAGGAGAAGGGAGGAGACAGAAGGAGCAAAGAATGGCTCCTTTGATGTCAATTCTCCAGTCTGAGGAAGCTGACAGCAGGAGAGTGATAAGTGCTCTGCCTGATGTAACTGGCCCCTCTCCTCCAGGTTTCCTATGTGGATCCAACTCCAATTTACATCACTGAAAAGGCACTTGGAAATAGCACTTTTGTGCTGCTGTGGGGAACAGTCCTCAATCTCTGCTGCCTCCAAAATTTATTCATCCAGTGGACTACATTGCAGGGCTGCCCTGAAGCGCAACTTCCTGGGCCACCCCACCTCTCAGTAGGTGTGGATCACAAGGATAGAATTCATTTGTCTTTGAATGGACAGAGGGGTTGCTGATGGTGGGATGCAAATGGGAACAACCACCCTTTGTGTTATTTTGCACAAAAGATCTAATTTAAAAAGACTATTTAAAGGACTTCACCTAAGTACCTGCCTTTTTGTTTACAAAGGCAAAGAAATTGCATACTCACAGCTGTGCCAAAATTTTGACTGCCTCTCTTGTCTCCAAAGCCTGGGGCCATTTCTGTCCTGCCCCGCCCGCCCCCCCCCCCCACCTCAAAGGCCTCAAAGAAATCTTGCTTCTAGGCAACAACAATGGAATTGTTCACACAGGCATTAGCCTTGGGGGGAAAAGGGCTGTGGTTGAAGGAGAGGCACGGGAATATATAACAATGGTGTCTTCTAGCCATGGAAAATACTTAAATTGGCTTCCTTCCCAGTGTGGAAATTTACTATGGAAACCAGTATCCCTAATTGTTACAGAGGACATGATCTAAATGATACTAACACTTATAGCCAGGGAACACATTACTACAAGAGAAATAGTCTGGGTTGTTTATATCCTGCCATTCCTTATAAGACATCTAAGCTGTTTGTCCCACACCTAATGAAAAAATACAGATAGATATGTGTTCTCTTCTTGCTTTGCCCACTTGGAAACAAAGAACAAGTCAAATATTAAATAGGTAAAGAAAAGCAAGTTTCATAATTCAATATTCTAAAATAACTGCCTAAATATAAATGTAGCCTTTTTGGCCTGGTATTCTCATTGCACTTTTACTGGTGAAAGTAGCTTGGGGAGAAAACCTGTTTAATACTGTTTTAATGTTTCAAAAAAAAAAAACTTTTTTCAAAATGTTCTTCTATATGAAAAAGAATGTGACATGATTCTTCCTTAATGTATCACGAAATTGCAAGGATTGATTACATGTACCACTTGATATTGGTTACTCTCTAAATCAGAATTTGTAGAAAGCCACCAATAGAAAAATATTACATTCAAGGAACTCCATCTCTAATTTCTTCAAAAATCTCCAGTAGTCACCTCAAATAAGATGTCCTCAGAGTGAGGAGAAGGGAAATGAGGACATATGCATCATTTATTTTATTTATTTATTCAACAAACTTTTGTTGCAATCAAAGAAACTCTCAGCAGCTTGCTATAGGTGTAGATTGTAGATCATGCCATACTGGCATCACACACTACTACACAACTTTTAAGATGTCACTTATGTGCGATGATGATGCATATGTCATTTTGAAGTTATTGCAGATTGTTATGGAAGCCACTGGATAGAAGGCAGATTTTGTCAGCAAAACAGCTGTATTTCTTCCTGAGCTCACTTTCTTTTTTGCTTATTTTGGCAACATTTAATTGATTCCATTCAAACCTTTGAACTATTACTAAATAAATGATAACAAATTAAATTACATCCTTTTTTTTTACCATTTTAGCATAATTACTATTTGCAGCTTTAAATGCTAAGTTAAGTAAGTATCTAACTCTAAATGTTTTATTTAAAATAGCAGAAACTGTTTTAAGTTATGGATTCTATAGATTCTATTCCAGGGAAGGATCCTTCAAATGATCATCAGTGTAGCAGTATAACCTGAAGCCATGGTATCTGCATACGTGACAAAACGATGATTTCCCCAGTGTATATGGGGAAATCTGCAACTGGAACAAAACTGGTTAGGTATGCAGACAGAAATAAAATTCAGAATTATATTTGTAAGCTAGGGAAAGTGCTAAAAGCAACATAATGAATTTGAATAAAGACAATTTAAGTAGGAAAAGCAGTTAAATGCATATGGGTGAATACTGGTTTGCTAATGGTAATTGCTTTTTTAAAAAATATTTTATTGTTGTTTTTTTAAAAAGACAATGTAAATAAAATCCAGAAGGGAAAAGAAAAGAAAGAGACGATAAAAAGTAGAAGAGAAGGAAAAAGGGAAAAAAAGGAAAAGAAAAAAGAGGACAAAATAAGGAAAGGAAAAAAATATTTCTTAAAAATGACTTCAGATCTTCATCACAAGTAGTACTAACAAATTTAAGAATTTTTTACCCCCTATAAAGATCTCTTCCCATAACTCTTCCTTATCCATAAACAAGTCCATAAATCATTAAAATAACAGTCCTGGTGTCAAAAAAGGCCATAAAGCATTCACGTTATTATATAGAAACATGTCATTTTAACTTTGTTCAAACAAACCAAAGCATCGTTTGTCACCGTTCTACAGAAAAGACTATGGAGTGGGGAGGGGGAATAGTGAAAGTGAGAAGTTAGAGATATCACATTCTTTGTTACTTTTCCAAGGTCATCTTTTGTCCAGCCCCTGCAGGAAAGCTGGGAGGAGACAGTGCCATGCTGGCAGAAGATGAGTGGGCGGGGGTGGGGGGGAAAGGAGTGCCCACTTCCTATCGAGTGGCAACTTGGGAGAAAAGTTAGATTTGGGTTTCCCCATGCATTGCCAACATGGTGTCTGCATTAAATTGGAACTTTGGTGAACTCTGCCTTGGACTCTGATTTCTGCTCGACTACTATTTGGAACCTTGACACCCTGTATTCCTTACTCTTGCTTTTACCAATCTTGATTTTTAACTCATTCATATGTTGTCATAGGGTTTGATTTCTCTTCAGGTTTTCTTTTTCTGATCTCAAAAGTTGCTTTGAGGCTGTCATACCTGCCCCAGTCTGATCCCTTAGGGAAGTAAAACTCTCGATTCCATTTGATTGAAGTGAAAAGGCCCTTTTACTAAGAGATCCTGATTGCAATAAAGTCAAGCCGAATCTAAAATTCCCGCATGCTAATACAGAACTAAACCCTGGTTCCCCCTAGCCCTCTCCCTGTGGTCTGTTTGTGTATAGCCAATATAGCACCACCAAGATGTTTTAGGAAAGGCTGAGGTGTTTGGGCTGGTGAAATTCCACTCTCAGGGCAAATAGCTTTGAAGATGCCAGTGTGCTGATTCCACAACACTCTGTTCTTTCTCAACTGTCAATTCCCCCCTTCCAATTTCCCATCATAAAGTTATACAGCTTTATTGCCCATTTCTTCCACCCTCCCTTCCCCACTTGATGGCAGAATGCCGCCAAGGCACCAAGCCGAAGCTGCTAGATTTGACATGTTGCCCCCCCTTGATAAAGACCGACAGACAGATTAACAGAGTTTGAAGGGACCTTGTAGGTCATCTAGTCCAACCCCCCACCCAAGTAGGAGACCCCTACACCATTTCTGATGAATGGCAGTCCAATCTCTTCTTGAAAGCCTCCAGTGATGAAGCTGCCACAACTTCCGAAGGCAAGTTGTTCCATTGGTTGATTGTTCTCACTGTCAGAAAATTTCTCCTTATTTCTAGGTTGGATCTCTCCTTGATCAGTTTACTGATCAAAGACGTCAGTCCTGCAAAACAAATGGAAAACACAATAAAGAAAGAGAGAAACAATATAGGTATATGATTGGAATAGGGAACTATTTTGGTTTATGGGGATATTGGTTATGGAAGTGTTTGAGGAGTTTGGCTGCTTTGATGTGCTTGAGGTCCACCCATTCAGTCTCTGAAGGAGGAAAGTCTTTCCATGGCACTGGATATTGGAGCTTTCCTTGGTGTTTACAAGAATCTAAAATGTCCTTAATTTCAAAATGTTGTTCCCCCTCAATCATGAGTGGCTCAGGAGATGGCATTGTGTGTAGATGGGAGTTTCTGATTTTAGTAGACTACAGTGGAAAATTGGGTGAATGCATCTAAGGCATACATGTCAAACTCAAGGCCCGTGGGCCAGATCTGGCCAGGGATGTGTTTAGATCTGGCCCACCTCGGCCCTGGCCCACCCCAACCCGGCCAGCTGCTCCCCCTGGGCATGTGCACAGGAGGCGGTGAGCATGCAGGGGGCTGGCAGTGCCTGGCAGCAGCTTCAGCTCATTGACCCCTCAGCTGCTCATTGCCTGGCAGCAACGGCCAACTGGATGTGAGCCCAGGTCATCCAATAAACCGTGCTTGGCCCTGCCCCTCCCTGCCACCTGCCTCACCTCGCCTTGCCCCACAGCGGTGGCACTGGCGGTGGCAACAGCAGCCCCCTCTAGTAGGAGCCCTGCTGTTGAGGCTGAAGTGGTGGAACTGCAGGTGCAGCACCAGGTGGATGCACCACTTCTCGGCTCTTGAGATGGTCTGGGTGAAGCAGGAGAGGCAGTCCTCAGTGCTTGGAGCTTTTGATTCCTTCCACCTCTGCAGTGGACTGGGCTGCTCCACTGCACTTCTCGCAAGACTGCCCTTCCCTGCAGGCACCAGCACTGTCAAGCCTCTCACTTCCCTGCAAGCTGACTTCGCCATCCTGCTTGGGCTCCATGATCAGCTGCCAGTTTCCAGTGCGCACACCTGGCCAAGCCTTGACAGTGTGGCTTTGTGCAAAGGAGTGTGGAGAGCATGCCAGGAACCAGCCAGCAGGCAGCGTCCCCTTTTCTGGCCATGGATACCACGTTCCTCCCCTCCACTTCTCTTTGACATTTTGTTCCCAAGGAACCAGCAGCAGCAGCAGCCCCAGCAGCCTGCAGCTAATCAGCAGCCACAACTGGGCACAGCCGGTTCAACGATCCTGCCTGCTTGCCAAAGCAGCCAATGGATTGGGGAGCTGAAGCTGGAGAGGCAGGCAGAATGATCCTCTCCTTTCACCACCTTTCAGTTTGCTTTGAAGGCTTGGAACTGCAGAAACCACCTTCCCCTGGCACAGCCAGAGTAAATTTGCAACCAGGCGCCCACTCCTATTCAATCAGTCCTTCATTTAACCCACATCACTTTTCTTCAACAGTTCAAGGAGGCATCAGGGGAAGGGGCTCCCCAGATCCCTCCCTGGGCTATGAAACAGACTGGCCCAACCACAGCAAGGGAGGCCAATTAGGGGTGATCGAAGTCCAACTCTCCCTGTCCTACCGCTGTACTCTAAATCATTAAGCACTCTGCCCTACTCCCAAAATCATGGGCAGTTTGTGTCCTTGTGGGCAGTGGATTATGGTTACTGTAGCTCAACCTCCCTTACTCCCACTCTCAGGAGGGCACAGCCATGCAAGGGGAAGAGGGCATGGTCACTCAATGAGAACTTGGGGCGTGAGGAGATAATTGATCAAAGTGAGATGGGAAACAAGACAGAAAGCGGAAATAACCCTCCCCAAACCAGCCACCTTGGCTCCAAAGCTCTAGTTAGCCACTTTGGGCCAAAGGAGGAGAGCATCCCACACACTTCCCATCCAAAGATGAGGTTTTCCCTGCCGCAGGACTTTGCCAAAAGCCAATTGACATCACATCAAGCACGTTGCTCTCATTCACTGGTGGGGAGGAGTGAGATGCCGGAGGAAACAGACATGATCAGGACATGCATCACACATATAGCCTGCCCTTGCCTTCTTCCAAGCAGTGCCTTTGCATTTTAGGTATCAAAGTATCACTTTAGGTATCAAGTGACTCTCATCTTCTGCTCGAAAAGCCACATTTTAAATTTTCCAACTTTCCTCCCCTAGCAATCAAAACTAGCAGAAAGTCGGTCGAACTGGATAAAGACTACACATCCAGCTACACTACACATCCAGCTACACATCCATATTACAATAAACCACTCAATTACCTGTTGGTTTTATGCATTTTGATTACTGATGATTTCCCCTTTTCTATCCTTTGCCATTAATTTTCTATGGAAATATTGTGATTGTTTCTGAATTTTGCAGAGGATGGCAAACTGAGTAAGTAAACAAGATAAAAATCTAATAATAAATGTTTTAAAAATCTAAATAAAATTTAACATTCAAAGTTGTAAATTTCTTGAATACACTCATTCACAAAAACAGAGACTGTTAATAGGCCAAATAAATTTTATTTATTAATTAATTTTTATGCCACTTTTAATACTTCATAAGTAACTCAAGGCTAACATTGTATTCTTTCCTCCTATTTTCCTCACAACAATCTTATGAGTTGGGTTGGGCTGAGAGAGTGACTGGCCCAAAATCACCCAGTCTACTTTCATGCCTAAGGGGAACTAGAATTCAGTCTCCTGGTTTCTAGCCAGCACCTTAACTACTACACCAAAGTCACTCTATTGTCCTTTATGAAATGATTTCACTATTTGAGCATTGGGCAAGACATTTCTAGCATAGGTTTAGATTTTAGTGTTTGTCAACAACATGAAAAAAAACCCAACCTTGTACAGATAACTAATAACAATTCATTTAGTGATCATGCAAAGTTACAATGGTTACACACACACACACACACACACACACACACACACACACACACACACACACACACACACACACACACACCTCCCACACACACCATGAGCAACCTGGCCAAGGAGAGTGAACACAACAGCAGCAGCTTCCAGAAGAAGGTAAGCAAGGCTGAGTGCCCCCTCAGGGAAGCAGGGCTGGGCTGTGGGGTCCCAGTACCCTGGGAACTTGAAGGCCAGGCTGGGTGTCTGCCCTCCACTGCCCAGGGCTCATGGCAGCCCGTGCCACTGTCCGGGGCTCCTTCATGTGACCTGAGAGGGATGGCAAGGCTCCTCTGGTGGATGAGGCTTTGACACTTGCTCTGGTCTTGCCTTCCTCCTCTGGAGACCTCTGGATCAGCCTTGCCTGGCCCCCCACAGGAGGCGGAGGATGACACTGCTGTGTGTGGAAGCGTGGAGGAGAAAGTTTGCAGGAAGCAGTTTCCTCTGAGTCCAACTTTGACCTTGACAGATCTCTGGAGAGGAGGTGGGGGTGATGGGGGAGTTGCATGAGGGAAGACTTCCCCACAAGCCAGCATCCTTACCATGCACAATTGGAAATGGGGATACCTTTTGAGAAGGGCCAGCCTCCCTTGTGCAGGACTGGGGAGTGCTGCTCCTGAGCTGTCACCTCTTGCTCTCTGGAGATCTGTCAAGGCAGAAGTTGGACTCAGAGGAAACTGCTTCTGGCAAACTTTTTCCTCCATGCTTCCACACACAGTAGCGTCATCCTCCGCCTCCTGCTTTGCTGGGAGGGGGCACCGGACAGGAAAATGCCAAAGATGTCTGAGATTGGGAGAAGAACATCTCCTTTGATGTGCTGTGTCCACATGTGCGCGCGCACACACATAGAGAGCATTCCAAGCTTGGAAACTTATCCACATCTGAGCTTGCAAACTGCCAATCTTGCCTGAGCTTGGGGAGAAGGCCCTCTCCTTCCCCTGTGGGTAAACTCATTCATATGCTGTCATAGGATTTGATTTATCTTCAGTTGTCTTTTTCTGATCTCAAAAGTTACTTTGAGGCTGTCACACCTGCCCCAGTCTGATCCCTTAGGGAAGTAAAACTCTTGACTCCATTTGGTTGAAGTGAAAAAGGCACTTTTACTAAGAGATGCTGACTGCAATAGTCAAGAGGAATCTAAAATTCCCATGTGCCAATACAGAACTAAACCCCTGATTCCCTCTAGCCCTCCCCTCCATGGTCCATTGTATAGCCAATCCAGCACCGCCGAGATGTTTGGGAAACGTTGAGGTCTTTGGGCTGGTGAAATTCCACTCTCAGGGTAAATGACCTTGAAGATGCCAGTGCGCATGGATGAACCAGATTCTACAATGCTTTGCTCTTTCTCAACTGCCAATTTCCCCGTCCCAATTTCACATCATAAAGGTATACAGCTTTATTGCCCAGTTGTTCCCCCCTCCCTTCCCCAGTTAATGGCAGAATGCCAGCAAGGCGCCAAGCCAAAGCTGGTGGGTATGACAGGCAAATCTCTTTTGTAAATTCAGTAAGGGATCTTTATCCAGGTAATTTCCTAGTTCATCATTTGTATTTCCCTTTTGACTATTTGTTTTATAATTCACATTTTGTGCTATTGCTATTTTTATTTTCCAGTGTTACATCAGTTTCTTTATATTCTAATATTACTGCATCAGTTGAGATCTGTTTATCCTGTATATCTTTCAAGTTATTTTCTTTAATCTGTCATTTCTTTAAATCTTTTGGACATAGTTCTCCATAGAAGCAGATATCATTCGTAGCTTCTAATTTATGTCCCCATTTTTCAAATATTTCCTGGAGTATTTCAAATGTCATACCATTTTTTGTCATTTTTGTCTCAATGCTGACCAAAGACAAAAGGATTCTGTTTTTCCTTTTATTCTTGGAATCTTTAGTCCCCTCTCGTGTCCTATTTCTGAAATCATAAAGTCTTGAATTTCTGTTATAATTAAGGTACACCAACATTTTAATTCCCACAAAGGTGCTGTTTATTTGCATAGTTATCTGCAATCTGCAATCTCCTTGTGAGAAATGGCTTTCCAGAGCACAGGTGGGTGATCTCCCATCTTCTCTCCTTATCCTCAGAAGGACCAGTCTACTCACCAGTCCTTCAGTTGTGGCCACCATGTCATCTCCGCTTGTTCAGAGACAAGCAAGTTTGCTATTCTTCACTGGAAGTCCACTTGGTAACAATAATTGTGAGAGGAGGGATCAGAATAGTAGTTGATAGTAAACTGATTACAGCCTAGCAATAAGACATGGCTTCAGAAAAGACAAATGTAATTTGCAGAGCAAAGATGAGTTTACAGATTAAGATCTTTCTACTACATTTTGGGGGTAAGAATAGATTATACATTAACAACCCAGAGAAGGGCTATGAAGAAGTTCAGCAGTAAAACAATTAACTCCAGATGGAAGGAACAGCAACCAAAATGCAGCCAGTAGAAATAACTCCTGTCATGTCACCACCATTGTTGTGGCCAAAGTGCCAGAAATCTAATAGACTGATAGCAAGGCTAATGTTGGAAAAATATAGAAAACAAAATTTTAATATCAGATCAACTAAATATGAAATGTTATGCTCTGGTGATGAAACAAATATGAAAGCATGTCTCAGAAATCATGCAAGCTAGAAAAATATCATTATTGGGGGAAAGGATGAGGGAATTCATATTTTCTGCCCAGAGAAGGTAGAATGTCTGTTATTGTGAAAAAGAGCTGAACTCACCGAGCCCCAGAGACATTATGAAGGATCTAGAACAGGGGTGTTCAAACTCATGTCGTCATGGCAGCGTCACATGACATATTGGGACTCCCCCCCTTCACTAAACCGGGCATGGGTGTGGCCAGCACATGACACATCCGGCCTGCAGGTCGGGAGTTTGACAGCCCTGATTTAGAGATTTTCTTTTGTATTTTGAAGGATCTAGAAACTTCCTTTTATTTCTGTCTTTTAATCATAAGACAGAATAGCTGTTTTTCACAAACATTGCAAACAATGCAGCCCAACGTCCAGACTCCATCATATTTAATCCTGTTGTGTAATCCTAATCAATTGTGCTCCATTCTAATGCAAATATTATGCTTCAGTAGCTTTCTATCAAATTCAGGTAACGATTTAGGAAAAAAGAGGGGAATTGGATTAATCTAATTATTTGACTAATGAACAGGGACTCGAACACTGAAGCTAAAAAGATGCTGAGGCCCTAGAAAGAGTGCAGAGAAGAGCAACAGAGATGATTTAGGGGACTGGGTGCTAAACCAATGAACGGTTAACCGTTAAGGGAACTTTTCCAGTCCTCTGGCAGTTCCCCGGTGCTCCAGGATCTTTGAAAGATATAGTTCAGTGGTTCTGAGATCTCGTCTGCCAGTTCCTTCAGAACCTTGGGATGTAATCCATCTGGTCCTAGTGATTTGAACTCGTCTAGGGTAGACAGGTGTTCACTTACCATCTTCTTCCCTATTTTAACTTGCATTCCTAATATGTTTTTTGTGGTGCTGTTTTTGATAGGTTGGACTGTTTTTTCCCTTTGTGTAAAGACAGATGCAAAAAAATGAGTTAAGTAGTTCTGCTTTCTCCCTGTTGCTTGTCACCTTCTTGCCACTTTCTCCCAGCAATGGACCAATTGTTTCCTTGACTTTTTTCTTGTTTTTAATATGTTGGAAGAAGCTTTTTTTGTTATTTTTTACTTTTGTTGCAAGCCTTTGTTCATCGTGAGCCTTAGCTTTCCTCACTTCATCTTTACAGGCTCGGGCTATTTGCTGATATTCTGTCTTAGTTATTTCTCCCTCTTTGTACTTTTTATACTTGTCCTTTTTGTATTTCAACTTGTCAGAGAGTTCTTTATGTAGCCATGCTGGTTTCTTTTGAGAGCTATTATTTTTCTTCTTCATTGGTATTGTGCTAGACTGGGCTTTTATAATCTCACTTTTCAAAATTTCCCAAGGTTCTTGAGTTGTTTTCCCCTTGAGGATTCTCATCCATGGAATCCTTCCCAAGCTCTAAGTTTATTGAAATTAACTCTCTTAAAATCCAAGACTCTAGTTTGACTTTGTTCTACTGCTTGTGTTTGCATAATGTTGAATTCCAATATTGCATGATCACTTGCCCCCAAGTTTCCTGTAGCTTCAACACCTTCTATCATTTCATCTGTTAGTTATCATTTCATCTCTGTTAGAACTAGTTACATCTAGTCGAGAGCTGTTTTCCAGTACTTGAGGGGCTGTCCCAGAGAAGAGAAGCTCAACTTATTCTCTGTAGCACCTGAGGACAGGCCAAGAAGCAATGGGTGGAAGCTCATTAAAGAGAGATCCAATCTGGAACTAATGAGAAATTTCCTGACAGGGAGAACAATTAATCAATGGATCAGCTTGCCTTTCAAAGTTGTGGGTGGACTTTTCTTCTGAATAGACATCCATAGACATATGCTACATAAGGCATTTCACAGTACTCTTGTATTTATAAGCAATGCCAATCATTTGGGTATTCGATGGAATAAGGTATATATAGTTGAAGGAGCCAAGGTGGTGCAGTGCTTAAAAGCAGCACTGCAGGCTACTTCAGCTGACTGCTAGTTCAGCAGTTCGGCGGTTCAAATCTCACCGGCTCAAGGTTGACTCAGCCTTCCATCCTTCTGAGGTCGGTAAAATGAGGACCCAGATTGTTGGGGGCAATATGCTGAACTCTGTAAACCGCTTAGAGAGGTCTGTAAAGCACTATGAAGCGGTATATAAGTCTAAGTGCTCTTGCTATTGCTATAGTCTACAGAAATTAACATGAGCTATAATCCGCCTCCCCCAAAACCCCAGTGTTGTGGACCACGGCAGGCTCAATCCATGATCTTCCATTCTACACATTTTACCCAATAACTTACAAGAGTGCCCTCTAAAAGTTATTAAGTAATCTATTCTGAAAGGATGTGATAACTGCTGTAATTTTCCACTAAAGAATTATAATGATTGCCAGACAAAGCAAGACAAAATTGCTCAAGATATTCTGTGAATTGCACAACTCAGCAACTTAAATCCAGTTTCTGAATAAAGTTTGATGCCTGTACATTCCTACTGCTCAGTTTTAAACTGGTTAAGGATATTGAAAAAAATGGTGCACATATTTTCAGCCCTAAAGTAGCCTAGCTATATAATATTCATTTGTCTAGAAATACACATGAGTCTTAATCTCTTTTTAAAAAATGGCATGGTAGCTTGAACCCTTTGGTTACATCTCATGCTTCTTACTGAATTGCTGAAAAGTTACTGACTTGTGAAATCAGAATAGACTAGTCAGAGATTAATGCAAGGGGGTCCCTAGTTACTAATTTAAAAATGGCAGGTTCAAAATTGTAGTTATGTATTTGATGACGTTTTCAAAAGAAAAAAGTGAAATGTTTAAAGAATAAAAGGCAATGTGTCAGTTTTTACATGGACATGTTTCTTCCTTCTTACTGTGTCCTGTTTTTTGTTTTTTGTTTAGAACTGTGAAGCTCTTTGGATTTGAAAGGAAAAAAATGTGGCTGCAATTTTCTTCTATTTTGTTCTTGAAACAATGGGTGTGCATTGCATATCTATCTACGTTTTACAAAAAAAAAAAAAGACTGTGAGAGTATCTATAGGCCCTCCCTGTTTGATGAGTGTGGATTCTGTGTGAAGGGCAAAGGAGTTGCCTATTTCCCTAATCAGCAAGACATACCTTTGATAATACAGTATGCAGGCTATCCTGCCAATATTGCTGAATTTTATCCTCAGCGGGTCTGTTATGGAATGGACAGACACACTGGACTCAAGGCTCCTAATGCAGGGGGGAATTCTCTTTCATGACTGATGAACTGTTGCCCAGGATCATCTAGCTGTGTTTTTTTCTTATAGCTTATGAACATTGTTCTCCAGCTCTAGCCTGGCAAGAAGTCAATGAAATGTGAGCTATTCAGGAAGGTACTTGCGCAACTGGCTTGTCAAACCCATCCTATATCTTTTATGTTGATAAACTGTTCAGGAACAGAATGTGTGGGTGGGGAGTCTTTTTCATGCCTATAGGTTAGCCGCTAGACAATGTAGTAGCTTGCAAGCATAAGGGAAGTATATATGTATTCTATAGAATTAAACCCACACAGCTGTCTGCAGTTGTTGCTTGGACAAGGGTGAATGGATTCCTCAGGAAGATCCCCCCTCAATTAACAATATACCTTAGATTTAAAACTTGTCATATAGTGATTGTTGGACTTTAAATTAAAAAAAAAGCATCCCCCCAAAAAAGATAACTTGATCAAGTTATAACTTGATTTTGCGAAGGAAAAAAAATCCAGGATCTTGATTTTTGTCACAAATTGAATATCCTTCTTTAGATAGCTGTTATAGTGCCAACATGAGCAAATACTACCCTGATTAAAAGATATATTTTTCAATAAAGGAACTAATCACAGCCTCTTTTTTTCATTCAATTGTGTCCAAGTCACAGAGACTGCCTAGACAAATCCTTAGAGTTTTTCTGACAAGATTTTTCAGAAGTGGTTTGCCACCTTCCTAGGGCACAGAGAAAGTGACTGGCTCAAGATCACTCAGCTGGCTTTGTGCACAAGGTTGACTAGAACTGATGATCTCCTGGTTTCTAGCCTGCTGCCTTAACCACTACACCAAACAGTAATAGCCTCGTAGTTTTTGGCACCTGGGCAACAATATCATTACGGAGTTCCATGGAACTCTGATTTTTACAACTTCTCAGCAATTGATCAGTCTTGACACATCTAACTTTATGGGCAGATTTATGAACCCATCATGTTCATGAATGATGCAGCCATGCAAGTACAGATTTTTGTAATTCATTCATCATAAGAAATGAAAATTGAAGAGCAAAAACTCACTTCTGTTCTTCATTATATACCTTTATCCAATCACCATAGTGTACTGAATATGTGTATCTGTTATCATAAGAGAACACAAACTGAAAACTTAATGAGTTTTATTTGTTTCATTTATTGAAATGAAACCCTGCTAATTGTTTTGGATGAAAAGTCCTCAACAAGATCATTCCATTCTCCAATGTGCTGCCTAGGAGAGTTCAACATGGGTAATACTCTAGTCTGATTGGTAGGGACTGAGTTTAATTTCTTTGAAATACGCCCTCCAGTTGGTCATTTGGCCAGTTTTTTAAACTCAGTCGAAGAGTAGGGACGTTTATTTTTTTCCTCTCCAATTATCACGGATTTAATCAGTTGGACTCTCCTGTAGCAGATCGACTTCAAAATAAAACATCTAACAGGCAATTTGATTGAGGGGCAGTTTGGCTGGAGCTGGCTCGGCAGGAAAAACTGACAAAGATTCAAAATAATTATCTCTGGAGTTCCTGCCCTTCACGGGTATTACTCCCCAGGTGAAGGTGACCTTATTAGCAATAGCAATAGCACTTAGACTTATATACCGCTTCATAGTGCTTTACAGCCCTCTCTAAGCGGTTTACAGAGTTCAGCATATTGCCCCCAACAATCTGGGTCCTCATTTTACCCACCTTGGAAGGATGGAAGGCTGAGTCAATCTTTAGCCGGTGAGATTTGAACAGCTGAACTGCTGAACTGCAGTGCTGCATTTTAACCACTGTGCCACCTCAGCTCTTAAATATTTGTAATTGGAGTTTCTGCATCACTCCACCTTCAAATCAATACCTTCAATCGCAGCCGCGAGGGTCTGTCCCTCTGCTTCATCCCAAAGAGGATTGGCGAATTTTGGAGGCTAAACTGCTCTCCGCAGCTTCCCGCCACTGGGTTTCAGCGCAGCGGCTTGGATCTCCTGTACCGGTATGGGCAGTGGCCATTTTGATCCCTCATCATCATCTGTTGCCGGACAGATTTGGGCGGCCATTTTGGATATGTGCAATAGAGTTATCTACCTATTTATTTATTTATTTATTTATTTATTTATTTATTTATTTATTTATTTATTTATTTATTTATTTATTTATTTGATCACATTTGTATGCCGCCCAATTCCCAGAGGACTCTGGGCGGCTCACAGTCAGGACAAATATGAATCAATATAAAAAAAGCATCAATATAAAAAAGCATCATAACAGAATTTAAAAACATGTTTAAAAATTTAAAAACAATCAATCATTACATTCATTCAGGGGCGACCTTACTAATTGGGTATGTCGGGTCACTGGCCCCAAGCCTGCTGGAAAAGCCAGGTTTTAACGGCTTTCCTGAAGGCCAATAATGTGGGGGTGGTATGAATCTCTGGCGGTAGTTGGTTCCAGAGAGCCGGGGCAGCAACAGAGAAGGCCCTCCCCTGTGGCCCAGCCAGCCGATACTGTTTAGCTCCCGAAGGAGCCCAACCCTGTTCGATCTCACCGGTCGCTGGGAGGTACACGGTAGGAGGCGGTCTGTAGGGCTTTATTTTTTTTTATTGAAAAGTTTTACAAGTACAAAGTACACATAATTTTATCTTTTCTACCCTCCCTGTCCCCCCTCCCCCTTCCTCCCACACTCACCCTCCCCCCCACCCCCCTCCCGGACTTCCCAGAGAAAAACACAAGGTATAGATTCAAGACAAAAGATATAAAACTACATAATACTAAAACAAATTGTTAGTTCAAAAATATCTTTTCCTTTCTTAACTCTTTGTTATCCATAAGCTTGAAAGTATAATCTATTATTTCCTCAAACAACAAACAGTGATATACTATCTAGATTATATTAATCTGAAACTTTTTCTGAATATATTCCGTCCACCTACTCCATTCCAACAAATATCTTTCATTTGAATGATCCTTAAGATAAGATGAAACCTTAGCCATTTCGGCCAGATGTGTCACTTTCAATGTCCATTCTTCAGTTGTAGGTATATCTTCCTTCTTCCAATATTGTGCCACCAGTAATCTGGCAGCCGTTATAAAATTCAAAATCAACTTAGTCTCTATAGGAGTGCAGTCCGTAGTTATTCCCAACAGAAAAAACTGTGGTGTGAATTTAATTTTTTTCTTTAAGATATTTTGTATAATCCACCAAATTTTTATCCAAAAAGCCTTAATTTTTTTACAAGTCCACCATATATGGAAATATGTAGCGTCATCACATTCACATCTCCAACATTTAGGCTGTAAATTGGGATACATACACGCTAATTTTTTAGGGTCTAAATGCCATCTATAAAACATTTTATAAAAATTTTCCCTCAAGTTTTGAGCCTGTGTAAATTTAACATTTGTGACCCATATCTTTTCCCATGTATCCATCATTATAGGTTCTCCAAAGTTTTGAGCCCATTTTATCATACAGTCTTTAACCAATTCTGATTCTGAATCCAATTCCAATAAAATATTATACAATCTTTTTATATGCATTGGACCATTATCTTTAATTTGTACAATCAGATTGTCTTCATTTTGCAAAATACCAATTTTTCTATCATCTCTCCATCTGGCCTGTATTTGTCTGTATTGAAACCATGTCCTAACTATTCCTTCCTCTTTTAATTTCTCAAATGATTTTAGTTGAGATAGCGTTCCATCTTCAAGAAGAAGTTCTTTATATGTAATCTTATCTGGGTTTTGTTCCAAATTTATATTTTCTATCGTGTGTCTGGGTACTGTCCACCAAGGTATTTTATCATTTAACTTACATTGGTACTTTTTCCAGACACGCAATAAAGCATTTCTTAATATATGACTCTTAAAAGCTTTGTCTACCTTTTTATCATATACTAAATAGGCATGCCACCCATAAAGCAAACCATATCCCTCAATATTTAATACACTCTCTTCCGTTAAATTAATCCAATCTGTAATTGCTGAGAGAGCTGCTGCTTCATAATACAGTTTTAAGTTAGGCATTTTTAAGCCCCCTCTTTCACGTGTATCCTGCATTATCTTCTGATTTACCCGTGGCTTCTTCCCCGCCCAAATAAATTTATTTATACCCTTTTGCCACTCCTTTAAAATTCCATCTTTTTAAAGTATTGGTATCATTTGAAAGAGGAATAGAAACCTTGGTAAAACATTCATTTTGACAGCAGCTATCCTTCCCAGCAGTGACAATTGCAATTTTTCCCAATTTTCCATATCTTTCTGTATTTTTAACCATAATGGTTCATAATTATGTTGGTATAGTTTTGTATTTGTGGACATAATATAAACCCCTAAGTATTTGATCTTTTGAACTACGGTCTGTAGGGCTTGAAAGGTGATAACCAACATCTTGAATTGTGTCCGGAGACCAATAGGCAGCCAGTGCAGCTCGTGGAGGATTGGTTTGACGTGGGTGTATCTAGGTACGCCCACAATTGCTCGTGCAGCTGCATTCTGCACTAGCTGTAGACTCAGAACAGTCTTCAAGGGTAGCCCCATGTAGAGCGCATTGCAATAGTCAAGATGTGAGGTGATAAGGGCGTGAGTGACCGTGAGCAATGCCTCCCGATCCAAGTAGGGTTGCAATTGATGCACAAGACGGACCTGCGCAAAGGCCCCCCTGGCCACAGCTGTTAGATGTTGGTCTAATTTGACCTGTGGATCCAGCTATGACGAGTTCTGGCCGGGCTTCTTGGTGGGCGGATCGGCAGCCCTTTCAAAGGCTCAGCATCCGCCCAGATCGCTGCTGCATGTGTCCGGGGCCATTTTTAAGTAAAATTTTGCTGGCAGTCTGTAAACTGAGCTACTGCCTTCCCGCTTGCCTCCGCTTGCCTCCGCTTGCCTCCGCTAGCCTCCGCTTGCTTCCGCTGGCCTCCGCTTGCCTCAGTTCAAGTTGGAACCTTTCTGAGCTTCTGGCACCCCTCCTGCCTGCCTGCCAGGTCCTCCCTCAGACACACAGAGGGGTGAGTTGCTCCCAGTATCCTCCCATCCAACCTACCCCAATTCGGGGGGATGGATTATTGGGCTCAAACAACCTGCACACTCCACCCATAGTGCGGCCACCTCGGCAGCATGGCACACACAGGTATCCGTCGAGGACATCTGTAAAGCTACTACATGGTCTTCTCCTTCCACCTTTGTGAAACATTATCATTTGGATTCTTTCGCATCGGGAAAGGCAGATTTCGGCAGAAGGGTCATTCAGAGGGTTGGCGACACTCCTGCTCCCCTGGTCCAGCCTTCTCCCACCCTGGACAATTAAGCTTGGGTATATCCCATATTGGACTCTCCTAAGCAGCGCACTGGAGAAGTACCATTGACTTACCTGAACAGTCTTCTCTGTGCACTGCGTGGAGAGTCCAAACCCGCCCTGGCTGATTAGGCCCAGGGTCGCAGTCATTTTTCACGATCTTGACTTGATTAACTTTCCTTCTCTATGCCTTCATTTAAAACTGGCCAAAGGGGCAACTAGAGGGCGTATTTCAAACAAATTAAACTCAGTCCCTACCAATCAGACTAGAGTATTACCCATGTTGGACTCTCCATGCAGCGCACAGAGAAGACCGTTCAGGTAAGTCAACGGTACTTTTTTTCCAATTTGATATTGAGTTGAGATCATAACCAATTCAAAGCATATATGACTTTTCATAATTTTCAATTTTGAAAATAACCTCTTACCTGGAATAATTATTCACAATACAGTGAGAAAATGCATTTTGAATTTTATATTTAAACTAAACATTTGGCAAAGCTGTGCATCTTGAAGCTAACTCAAGAAATTCTTGATTTCAGTCATCAGCTTGGTAGGATCAGTGTCTTTCCCAAAGTGAGAAAATATAATTTGTTATCCTGTCCAGTGTTTTCATCACTGATTTTTGTGTCCAACTAAAAGGATGAGACCAAAAATTGTTCATCCTAGATTTCCTTTTTATCTACTATAATTTTATCAAAATTGTGGCGGTCCTGGAGTGGGGCACATAATTTCCCATTTGCTCTGTAAAGCCACCAGAACCGGATGGAACTTGGCTAACCAGATGGTAGGAATTATAACCATTCCTTGGAAGGTGTTTCTGCTCCAGCTACTCTAAAGAATGTGTGTGTAAGACATTCATTAATGACATCTCCATGGTTCCCATTACTTTGGTTAATTATTGACCAATTTCTAATCTCCCCTTTTTTTAGTAAGAGCATGCAATAATGTTGCAACTCCTAGCTTTCTTTGATGAAACTGATTAGCTGGATCGTTTCCCATCTGGATCAAGTATGATACTGTAGTTCAAGCAGTTTTAATTGCTTTGGTGGATCACGCATGATCAAGAACTGAACAGAAGTCATTTCTCCATTAATTCTCCTTTATATAACATATATATTGGTGAATTTATGTATATTAAACAAACTGAGATTTGTTCTGAGATTTCAATTTTGAGAAGTTCAATTTTGTAGTGATTCTAATCTAATATAGTATCAACAGTGGAGACCTTCAAGTATCTGGGTTCTATAATCTCCCAGGATTTGAAATGGACACCTAACATTAGAACCATCATTAAAAAGGCACAACAAAGAATGTTCTTCCTGCATCAACTTAGGAAGTTTAGACAGCCCAAGGAGCTTCTAATACAGTTCTATAGAGGAATTATTGAGTCTGTTATTTCTACTTCTATAACTATCTGGTTTGGTACAGCAACCAAACAAGACAGGTACAGACTTCTATCAATTGCAACCAGCCTGCCTTCCACTGAGGATCTTTATACTGCATGAACCAGAAAGAGGGCTGAGAAAATCCTAGACATAAACTTCAGACATCAGACTTCAACTCCTCCCCTTGGGATGCTGCTATAGGGCATTGTATGCCAAAACAACTGAACACAAAGACAGTTCTTTTCCCTTGTGCTATCATTCTGCTGAACACCTAATTCCCACAGTACTGTCTTATGTAAGGTGACCAGACGTCCCGCTTTTGGCGGGACAGACACGCTTTTCAAGCGTGTGTCCCGCGTCCCGCATTCTTTCCAAAAAGTCACGCTTTTTGGAAAGAATGCCCAGACGTCTGGTCACCTTAGAAGGGGAAGCACCGAAATAAAAACCGGAAGCAAGTCGGGCTCTTTGAAAACAGGGGACAGCATCAGGGAAGGTTTCCCTGACGGAGGTGCCAGCTGGGGGGAGGGGGAAGGGGGGCTGCTCCTCCTCTCCTTCCCCCGCCCCGTCCCTAGCCCCGCCCTCGGAGGCGCCGCTGCTGTTGGGATGCGGGTGGAGGGGTGAGGGACGAGGAGCCGGGCGGGTGGAAAAAGGGGGTTGAGGCGCCGCTGCGGACTCGAGCGGCCCCTCCAGCGACGCAAACAGCCCTTCCTCATCCCCCTCCCCTTCCTTCCCCCAGTCGCCTCGCTGCCGCCGTTGCCCTGGGGCCGGCCGGGCGACCGGGAGACCGCGGTGCTTGGATGCCTGGAGCTCGCGACAGAGACCTAGCCCCCGAGCGCCGCCTCGCAGGTAAGCTGCCGGCTGCCTCCTTTCCCTGCCTCCCGCCTGTCGCTTGCCAGCCCAAGCCACTGCCGGCTCCCGAAGGGGAGGCGGGAGGCGAGGAACTGCCTCCCGCCTCCCCCCCGGACGCCGACATTTGCGTTGTTTTGCCCTCTGCGCATGCGCAGCGTTGTGCACATGCGCAGAGGGCAAAATTCAAATGGCGGCGCCCAGGCGGGCCCGCCCCCCCGTCCCGCTTAAAAAAAAAATCTGGTCACTTTAGTCTTATGTCTACATGGCTAAATGTCATTCTCTTCTTTCTTATTATCTTTCTTATTCTCCTATTGATATCTTATGATTATTACTTTGTTGTTTGTATGTACAGAGAGCTTATGCACTGGAGACAAATTCCTTGTCTGTCCAATCACATTTGGCCATACTCTGCTCTGCTCTGCTCTACTCTATTCCTACACACTTATTCCCTCTGTTTTTAATATCTATATGAAGAAGTGAGAGAGGTCATGTGTTTGGTATGGTCTATCTGGTTAAGGTCAGCGGAAGACTGGTCTCCTTTATTTCTTAAATAGATCTCTTTTTTATGATTGATAACAGAGAAAATATGGATGATATAAACCATTATAGGATCTGGGATTGGGAGGAATACTTATTTTGGATTGAATAGGATTCCTTTGAAATCACAGAATTTGCTTGGTAGTCCTTCTGAAAGGCCATGTGCCCTTTAGCTTACATGTTAGCAGTACCCTTTCTGAATTCTAAATTTTAAATAACTTTTGCTGAACGTGAGTCCTTGAATACTAAAATTATAGCTTGTGCATTGTTAGCTACTGTTCTTCTTAGAGACCATATAACATCAGACTTGGATCTGCTTCCGTGGCTTGTAGCTTGTTTGAAATGACTTTAAGAAACTATTTGTTATTAATATAGTGGAGATATACGGTACCACTCAAGGCCCCAAGGCCATATACAGTTTCTGCAGTAGCAACTCTGACCTTCAGAACCCCTCTAAACTTTTAGCAGCAAATATATGAGGAATAATTAATTAAAGTTGTTTATTAGATGTCCATCCTGTTACTCTCCAGGAACAAAAGTTGCATATACAATACTCCAGTTTTTCTCATCATAATTTTAAAAGAATGTTTGGCTGAAAATGACTGTTCCAAAGTCACTCAATGAACTTCCATAGTAAGGGAAACCTGAAGCTGAGTTTCCTCAATTCTAGTCCAACACCTGAACTACTTACACATTTTAATGCAAATAAAATTAGTTTTTGTCATGACATTATGCATATTGTCAGTGGTGGGTTGCTCCCAGTTCGGCCCGGTTCTAAGAACCGGTAGCGCCAGCGGAGGGAGGCTCTGCCCACCTGCCTGGGATGCTCTGCTCGCCCGCCTGGGACACTTCTGTGCATGCGCAGAAGCGTTGTGCGCGTGTGTGAGCGCACTCACAAACCGGTAGTAAAGGGTTTTAGAACCCACTACTGCAGATTGTCCTATATATTTCGGGGGCGAGGGGGCGTACATCTCTCAATATGTTCAAATAAGTTGAATGTGGCCTGTGCTCAAAAAAATATATGCAGGCCTGCTGTAAAATTTGAAGTAATTAAGGGATCAGAATAACAGATCCCCTTTGTCCATTATTTCAGAATTTCAGAATTACAGGATAATAGACTTGGAAGGGATGTTTTCCTTCTGACTAATTTCCTGTCACCGTAAAAGTTCTTTTAAATGCTCGATGGATAGAGATACTTTATAAATACAATTGTAAACAATAAATAGCATCCAACTATATAAGGGAAAGAAAGTCTATATTTGATTTCTTAGTTGTCCTACAGAGTCTCTGAAAGCAAAGAATTGAACATTACTCAGGTGTTGAAGTTATAATATCATATGAATTCTGATTCCCCTGGTACTTCTATAATGTAGTTGAAGTTGCCACATTTTATTTATTTATTTATTTGTCAAACATGTACAGGATAGTAGTTGTTTGTATAAACATAACATAAGTAAAAAGTTACGATAAAAGAGGACAATAGGACAGTAGGACAGGGACGGTAGGCACAGTGGTGTGCTTATGCACGCCCCTTACAGACCTCTTAGAAATGGGGAGAGGTCTACTGTAGACAGTCTAAGGTTAAAATTTTGGGGGTTTGGGGAAGAAACCACAGAGTCAGGTAGTGCATTCCAGGCATTGATCACTCTGTTGCTGAAGTCGTATTTTCTGCAGTCGAGTTTGGAGCGGTTTACATTAAGTTTGAATCTATTATGTGCTTGTGTATTGTTGCGGTTGAAGCTGAAGTAATCATTGACAGGAAGGACTTTTTGATATATGATTTTATGAACTACATTTAGATCAGATCGGAGGCGACATAGATGTAAATTGTCTAATCCCAATATTTCAAGTCTGGTGGAATAAGGTATTTTATTGTGAGCAGAGGAGTGGAGGACTCTTCTTGTGAAATATTTCTGGACTCTCTCGATTGTATTAATGTCTGATATGCAGTGCAGGTTCCAGACAGGTGAGCTGTATTCCAGAATTGGTCTAACAAATGCTTTGTATGCTCTGGTTAGCAGTGCAATATTGCCAGAGAAGAAGCTACGCAAGATTAGATTAACAACTCTTAGAGCCTTTTTGGCTATGTTGTTACAGTGGGCTCTAGCACTTAGGTTGTTGGATATGAGTATTCCAAGGTCTTTGACAGAGTGAGGGTCATCTACAAGTTCCTTTCCTCCAAGTTTGTATTTTGTATTCTGATTCTTTTTGCCAATGTGTAAGACAGAGCATTTGTTGGTTGAGATTTGAAGTTGCCAGTTGATTGACCATTCTGCTACATGGTCGAGGTCTTTTTGAAGGGTAGTAGCATTGTCGGTGGTGTTAAATAGTTTAACATCGTCAGCAAAGAGAATGCAGTTGCTTATAATATGATCACAAAGATCGTTTATGTAGAGTATGAAGAGTGTTGGTCCTAGAACACTGCCTTGAGGGACACCACTGTTGACAGGAGCAGGATTTGATAGGGCACTCCCTATTTTAACCACTTGTTGTCTGTTAGACAGGAACTCAGTTATCCAATCATGTAGGGGTCCAGAGATGCCATAGGATTTTGGTTTCAGAAGTAGTTTGTCATGTACTACTGAATCAAAGGCTTTACAAAAGTCTATGTAAATTGCGTCTATTGTTTTACCCTGATCAAGTTGAGTGGTCCTGTTGTGTCCCAGCACGGAGTCCCCTCAGAAATGTTACACACAACTATAGTAAAATACTATTTTACTATTAATAAATCTTCTTAGTAGCTATATGTTTTAAAGTCCATGAAGAACAGAAAAGGTTCTTTTTCAGAAAGTCAGATTGCTACTTTCGCTTCTTAAGAACTGGCCAGAGTTCAAACCCCCAAAGAAAACAGGCAATTAGTTCCTCAGTTATCAGTAACTCACAAAAGTTGGCAGAAATTAATTATTTCACGAACCAAAAATCCAGAAGTCAAAGCAGGAGATTCAAAGAACAGCAAACTAGGTAATAGAAATTCAACGAGTTGTTCCCAGCGGTGGTGCTCGGCATGCTTAAGCCTTAAATAGCCTCAGGGCGTGGCCAATTAGCCTGCAGCTCTACATACGAGGAGACCTCCTCCTACAGAGCCAGTCTCGCCTGCTAGCTGCCCTTCGTGCCCTAGCATCAAGCAGAGGCTCCTCCTCTTCTCCTGAGTCACTCAGATCAAACTGAGGAGGTGCATAAGGCCCTGGTTGGCCTTCAGCCTCTGGCACTGAGTCCTCCTCGCTATCGGACTCAGGTGCCAGATGCACGGGACGATCGTGCCGTGCCAGTCATCTCTTGGTCCTCTGGATTCATGACAAGCTGCGTGGGATGCGGGCAAGCCACAACAGATCCATATGTTTTTGCAGTGTAAGAGTTGTAGATTACAGGATAATTTTTTTCTGAAACCAAATTGTTTGTTTGAGAGTAGGTTGTTAATTTCTAAGTGGAGTGTAATGGATTGGTTTATGATTGATTCCATGACTTTGCATGTGACGCAACACAAAGAGATTGGTCTGTAATTTTCAACATTACTTGGATCTCCTTTTTTGAAGATAGGGATGACTGTGGCTAGTGACCATAGGTTGGGTAAGGAGCTAGTCCTGAAGGATATTTCAAAAATTATGCTTAGAGGTTTAGCTAATTTAATTTAATTTAATTTAATTTAATAGATTTGTATGCCGCCCAACTCCCGGGGGCTAAGGTTGTGGAGAGCTTTTTAAAGAAGTATGCACATAGTCCATCAGGTCCAATAGATAGAGATGGTTTTTGGTTGTGTAATGCCTTTCTAACTTTATCTTCTGTAAAATTGATTTGTGTTAGATCGTTGAAGTTAATTGTGGTACGACTAGGAAATATTGGGCATGAGCCATTGCTGTTTACAAAGATTGAGCCGAAGAATGTGTTAAAGAGGTTGGCTTTAACGGTTTCATCGTTATAGTCCAGTGATGGCGAACATTTTTTGGCTCGGCTGCCAAAAGGGTGCATGCACGTGCAATAGCGTGCACGTGCATGCTGACACCCATAATGCAATCCTCTCCCCCCATGCATGTGCACAACCCTGCGCTGCCCCACGCATGTGCACAACCCCCTGCGCTGCCCCCCCCACGCATGCGCACAGGCCTCACTGAAGTCTCCAGACTTCTGGTAGGCTGTTTTTTGCTCTCCCCAGGGTTCAGGAAAGCCTCCTAAAGCCTGGGGACAGCGAAAAATGGCCCAACGGGCCAACCTGTAAGGTATGTCTCCCAGCCACAATCAAGGAACGAACTTTTGAGCCCAGCCAAGGTTTTCAAAAGGATTTCCTTTATTTGCATCTGTATACATCCATTCAATTCAAAGCAAGGTCTAGATGCCTTCGGGCAATACAAGTCTTTTTAAGGTTAACACCCCACCCCATTCAGCATAATCAATCCACATATGTTTGACAGATGGATAAGTTTCCCAGCCTCACTCTTCCGTTCAATTACCCCCCATAAAATCTTATCTTAAGATGAAGAGGCTCCCAGGCGTCTGGGATCCGGATACCCCCCATAAAACCTTATCTTAAGATGAAGAGGCTCCCAGGTGTCAGGGATCCGGATATGTTATAACCTTTTGATCAAACAGAACCAAGACCCCCCCTCTCCTTCTGAATGACAGAGTCTGGACTCTGACATCCTGCCTCTCAAAAAAAAAGAAGGTCCACCTGTAAGACATAAGCAGAATCAATTATGATATGTTAGCAAGGTTTGCTAGGGTATTTGGAGTGGAATCTTCTCAATAAGGTGGGGGCTTTCACATGTTGTTTAGCGACCCACTCGTTCTGTGACGAAGGCAAATGTTTCCAGGCTACCAGATACTGGGTCTTCCCTCTGTGGATTCTAGAGTCAAGAATTTCCTTGATTTCAAAATGTTGTTCCCCCTCTATCATGATTGGGGCAGGTGGTGTATCTGCCACTGGTCTAAGTGACGAGGTTACCTCTCTCTTGAGTAGACTAATGTGAAATACTGGGTGGACTTGTCTAAGTGTTTTTGGAAGAACCAATTCAACCACTACTGGGTTAATGATCCTGCTAATAGTGAAAGGCCCAATAAAGTTAGGTCCTAATTTTTTTGATGGTTGTAACGATCTCAAGAATTTTGTAGATAAATATACTCTATCCCCAACCTGGAAAGGTTTAGGCTCTACTCTTTTCTTGTCAGCTTGAATTTTGAAAGCCTCTCTAGCCTCCTGTAAAGCCAACCTGACTACTGGCCATGTGTTTTGCAAATTTTCTATCCACTCCTTAAGTGAGGGGATAGTGGGTTTTTCTGTGGGTAGTTCCGGTATTGGGCTGAAGTCTTGCCCCGTGGCTACTCTAAAAGGTGTAAAACCTGTACTTGAATGTACAGAGTTATTAAATGCAACCTCTGCAAATGGTAAAAGTTCAGTCCAATTGTCCTGTTGAAAATTAATAAAACATCTTAGATACTGTTCAAGAACGCCGTTCAGATTTTCACAATTACCATTAGACTGGGGGTGATGGGAGGAGCTTAATCCTTGGGCGGTACCAAGTAGGCCCAAAAAAGCCTTCAAAAAATTGGAGGTAAATTGGACTCCCCTATCCGAGATTATCCTTTTAGGAGCTCCATGAAGACGATAAATGTGTATTAGAAACAGTCTAGCCAAGCCTTTGGCTGTTGGGATCTTTTGGCAAGGAATAAAATGTGCTTGTTTTGAAAACAAGTCTGTCACAACCCAAATGATTGTGTTTCCCCCACTTTCCGGTAGTTCTACAATAAAATCCATAGCAATTTCTTCCCATGGGGCTGACGGCTCAGCTACTTTCTGTAGAAGTCCTGGAGTTTTCCCCTGTCGTCTTTTTGCTGCAGCACAAATGGGGCAACTTGCTACATAGCTTTCTATGTCCTTTTTCAACGAAGGCCACCAAAATTGTCTCTTTATTAAGTGTAAAGTTTTTACAAAGCCAAAATGTCCAGCCAACCTAGAGTCGTGGCACCTTCCCATTAAACGTAATCTTTGGCTAGCGGGTACATAAAGTTTGTCACCTACCCACGCTAATTCATCTTTCATCACGCAACTGGATTTGTGGTTCAAAACCCATTCATCGTTGACTAATGCTTGTTTAAATGCGTGAGTGATGTCTGCGTCCCTCAATGCGTCTTTTCCTCCTTCGGATCTGGTGATTACTTTGGCTGCCAATTGATTTGTTTGTACTATAGGTTTAAATACCTCTGATTTCACACAATTATATTGTGGCTTTCTGGACAGTGCATCTGCCAGAAAGTTTTCCCCCCAGGGATAAATTTAAGGGTAAACTCGAACCGTTTGAAGTATTGCGCCCAACGAACCTGTTTAGGAGATAGTTTCCTTGGTGTCTTTAAGGCTTCTAAGTTTTTGTGGTCAGTCCAGACTTCAAAAGGGATCTTACTCCCTTCTAAGAATTGTCTCCAAGTTAAAAGTGCCCATCGCACCGCATAAGCTTCTTTTTCCCAGATCGCCCACCTTTGTTCAGTTTCGCTTAGTTTCCTGGATGTATATGCACATGGCTGTAGCTGTCCTTGCTCATTGCTCTGGAGTAGGATTGCCCCTATTGCCACATCGCTAGAATCAGCTTGTATTATGAAGGGTTTTTCTGGGTCTGGGTGCTTCAAAATTGGTTCTGTTGAGAACAGCCGTTTTAGTTTTTCAAACGCTGCCTGGCATTCCATTGTCCAATTCACGGGCTGTCTCGGTTTAGGATCTCCCTCCCCCTTTGTTCTTAGCAGTTTTGTGATGGGCAGGGCAATTTGAGCAAACGCGGGGATAAATTGGCGATAGAAATTTGCAAACCCCAGGAAACTTTGCTGCTGTTTGCGTGTGCGAGGCGTTTCCCAATTGAGTACTGCCTGTACTTTTTGAGGATCCATTTCTATGCCCTGGTGTGAGATACGGTACCCCAAGTAATCAATTTTTTCTCGGTGGAATTCACATTTTGAGAGTTTGGCATAAAGTTTTGCCTCGCGGAGTTTGCTCAGCACTGCCCTCACCAATTTAACATGTTCAGCCTCGGTCTCTGAGTATAATAGAATATCATCTAAATAAACGAGAACCCCTTTGTATAAGTGTTCACGTAACACATCGTTAATTAATTGCATAAACACTGCAGGTGCCCCTTGTAGCCCAAAATGGAGCACTTTGAATTGGTAGCATCCCAGGGTGGTGTTGAATGCCGTTTTCCATTCATCCCCCTCCTTAATCCTGATTCGGTAGTATGCCTCCCTGATGTCTAGTTTGGAGAAAATTTTCCCTTTTTTGAGGTGGGCCAGCATGTCTTTCATCAGGGGGAGGGGATACATGTTTTCAACACTTATCGAGTTTAGGTTTCTGAAGTCGACACATAAGTGTTTTGTGCCATCTTTCTTCTCTCTAAATAACACCGGGGCTGCTATCTTTGGTCTGGCTGGTTCAATGAAACCCCTTGCTAGGTTTTTCTCAATGAAAGCACTCAGCTCTTCTAACTCCCCCGGTGATATGCTATACATTTTTGGTTTAGGTAGTTTAGCCCCGGGTAAGATTTCTATTGCGCAGTCGGATGCGCGATGCGGGGGAAGTTCATCCGACGCTGCCTCGCTAAAGACTTCTGCCAGGTCTTTGTATTCCTTGGGTATGCCGTCTGTTTCCACGCTATGACCAGGCATGGCTGTTTCCCAGCGTTCAGCCCCTTCAGTTTCTATCTGTGGGTCCTCCGCAGTAGTTACGTGCATTTGGAATTTTATGGTGCCTTGCTCCCAATTTATTTTTGGATTCCACTTTTTTAGCCATGCGAGTCCCAAGACTAGTGGCCATTCCATGCCAGGTGCTACTATAAACGTAAGTTTCTCTTCCTGGTTATCAATGCCTATTTTCAGGGGTTCCATGGCAAAAGCAGCCGGCTCCCCCCCTGCTATAGACCCATCCAATTGGCAAAACGTGATGGGATTTCTCAGCTTTCTCACTGTAATTCCCAGCTCCCTGATTAGGGTTGGGCTGATTAAGCAACGGGTGCACCCTGAGTCTACTAATGCGGAGATATTTTTTCCCTCCTCTTGGTTAGGGATAAATAGTCTGAGAGGAAGGGTGAGCGGTTCAATTGGTTTGCTTACCAGTGGTTCATCTTCCGGATCGCTCTTGAACGTGGCTGGATCTTCCCTTCGAAATGCCGGGGTGTTGTCTCCAGCGGGAGGAGGGGGTGGTGGTCCCACCATCTCGCTGCTCCTCAAGGCTGTTTCCCTCCCCCGCTGAATGGGTCTCGTTGGTCTCTCCCCCGTTTGGCATTCGGGTTTCCGGGTGGGTGTTTGGGGCCAGCATTCGGGTGCTCAGTGTCCCTCCTTCCCGCACTTGTAACAGATTGGAGGTTTAGGGGAAAAGCCCTGTTGCCTTCTGAAGGGTTCTTTCCTCCATTGGGGTGGGGATTTCTTCCATGCTCTCCCCGTACGGTATTGATTCCTAGCCATATCAATCTCCGCTTCTTCAGCGGTGAGGTACCACTCATGCAGATGATTCGGTGCACCCCTAGCCACGCAGGCATTATACAGATCGTCACTCAGTCCATCCTTAAAACAGCTTACCAGGATGTCTTCTGGCCAGTTTAGCCGACATGCGAGGTCCCGGAATTCTTCAGTGTACTCCGCCACTGGTCGTCGTCCCTGTTTCACCACCTTAATACGATCACGTGCTTTGCGGTCCGCCAGCGGGTCCTCGAACCGTCGTCGTAGGGCCGTCATGAATTGGTTGAAGTTGCGCAGTTCGGGTGCGTCGTCGTTATGTAGGGTCACCATCCATCTGGCCGCGGCTCCTTCCAGGGCTAAGGTAACTGCTCGCACCCGGGATCCCTGGGTTTGGAACTCACGTCCATATTCTTGCATATATGTGCTATGAAAAATCCCAATTGTTGCGGATCCCCATCAAATTTCACTCCCAGGGGGGGAGTTTTCCTTTCTAGTTGTGGAGTTTGGAGTTGGTTAGGAAGGGGTGCCGCTGCGTGTGCTGCCCTGGGGGGGTTTGTTGGGTCTCCTGCCGCGTCCTCCATCTGCATGCCTGCTCCCCAGAGGCTGTTGAAATGAAGTTCAGAAATGAAATGGAAGTGGAGCTACCCTACTACTTACCTTCAAATAGTTGCAACCAGGCCTCGTACACCTTGGCCCATTTCTTCTGCAGACAGCAAGGCTTTCCTGAAGGCCTCTCTAGCTGATAACAGAGCTCCGGATCAATCCGGAGCTCTGTTATCAGCTGCAGAGGCCTTTCCTTAAAGGCCTTTCCTGAATGCCTCCTTAGCTGATATTGTTATCGGCTGCAGAGGCCTTCACGAAAGCCTTGCTGGCTGCAGAAGAAATGGGCCGAGGTGTGCGAGGCCTGGCTGCAACTGTCCAAAGCCGAAGAAGTACCTGTAGACCTTTGACAGTGGAAAGGAGGCTAGGGGTGATACACACAAATGAACTTCTGATTAGCCCGTTGGCCCATTTTTTGCCATCCCCAGGCTTCAGGAGACTTTTCTGAACCCTGGGGAGAGCAAAAATGGCTGAAAAGAAGGCCAAAAATCAGCTGGCCAGCGCGTGCATACGCTCTGGAGCTGACATAGGGCAATGCCTCGCGTGCCCTCAGATATAGTTCCACATGCCACCTGTGGCACGCATGCCATAGGTTCGCCATCACTGTTAGTCTTTACCATTTGGTCCTTTAAGGGGAGGGATGGATCTTGAGTCTTTGAATTGGTTGTTTACAAAGTTATAGAAGGCACGTGTGGACTTCGTGCGCAGGAAGTTTTCTTCTTGATTGATGTGATAATTGGTGCATTCAGTCTTTATTTGGTGACACAGATTTTTGTAACGGCTGTTAAGTTAGCAACATAGCCTGTTTTATTTTTACACCAAAGAGATCTTTTTTTGGATTGGAGCTTTCTTATTTTTATGGGTAATTTATTTTTCTTGGTTTTTGTGATTATTAGTGGTACATATAATTTATTTACTCTTTGTATTTCTAGCAAAAAGATATTGTAGTAGTCTTCAGCAGTATTACAGCCAGAGAATAGTGTATGCCAATCAAGAGATGAGAGGTCAGTGTCTATGTTATCATAGTTGGCTTTTTTAAAGTTGTAATTGGTTATCCCATCATTGAGGTGGTTTCTATAAGGACATATGTTGAGACAAAAGTCAATCATGCTGTGGTCACTGTTGGAAAAGGGTTCTTTTATTTGTAGTCCGTAAATTGAGTGTAAACTGTTGCAGAAGATGAGATCAAGACAATTGCTGAGTCTAGTATTGTCTGTTACAAGTTGATCTAGTCCTAGATTGGTAATAGCATTGTAAAGGGTTGAATGTATGGGTTCAGTTGTACATTCGTTTAGGGTCCATTTAATATGAGGTAGGTTTAGGTCACCAAGAAATATAAGAGGGTGTGGGTAGAAGGTTGCCCACGTTAGTAGTGAGGTTAACTTGTTTGCATGTGTGATATCGTAATCAGGGGCTCTATAACATAGTAGGAAGCGAAGTGTGGTATTTAAGGTCAGATCACATATGATGGTTTCTGGAAGATTGAGTTCATGTTTAACTTGCACCTTTTTTAGTTTCAGTGATTTTTTATAGAAGATGGCAACTCCACCTCCTCTACGGGATTCGTGATCAAATCGATAAACGTGATAGTCTCTTACTTTGATAATGGAGTCAGGGAGGGATGTGTTTAGCCATGTTTCGCAGACAAATATAATGTCGAATTTAGCAGTTTTTAGTAAGAGAAGGAGTTCAGGTATTTTGTTTATGATGCTTCTTGCATTCATTAGTTTGCATTTAAGATTAGTAGTGGTTGGAGCTTCGCTGGACGCTCTTTATGGGCGCTCCATTCCAGGCTCTGTAAAAGCTGCCAGATAAGCCACATCAGCTGTCTGGTGGCTTGGAAACTCCCGTCCCGGGCAAAGGGAGGGGAGAAGAGCAGATGGGCAGAGGTAGAGCCCCCCTAACACCCCAGAAGAAGCTATGGGGTGCGAAGGGCGAGGGCTCCCTTGAAGCCTGTCACAGCTCCGGACCTGGAATGCCTCCGCTTATTTTTAGCGGAGCAAGAAGCCGCGACCATCTCTGCTGGTAACAAATGGTTTTATTACTTTATTACTCTAAACAATGCAGCAGACGGAACATACCAGGAGAATCTAAAAGCAAGTAATCTTACCTAACCCCGGTGTTGCTTTTTGGATTATTTGGGAAGCAACAAAGTAGCTAAAGATGGCGCTTGGAATTTGAAAGGCGTGGAGAAAGCGAAAGCTACTGAAGCTAATGACAGTTCTGATTGTTAACAGATGTTGGTGAGAACTCCTTTTGTTTTTTGCTCTCTTCTTGGATGAACTTTGTTTTTTGGCTATACAGAATTAATACAAATTGAAGATGTCTTTAAAACTGGCAAAGAATGTTTCTTTTAAAGGAATAGGAAAAATTGAAAATCTTCCCACAAATATTGTTAATTTGCAAGACTTTGCCCCCCCAACACAGCCTCTTACATTGGAAAAATGGCAGCAAATTATGAAAGATATGCAGAAAGAAATTGTTTTAGTAGTTAATAAAAAAATTACAGAAATTAATGGAAAAATTACTGAAATTAATGAAAAAATACAAGCTGTCTCAGAGGAGTTTGTTTCTCAGAATCAACAAACCAGAGACAATGTGGAATTTGTATTTAAAGCCTTGGCAGTTAATATGGACTTATTGGGACAGGACCTGGCTCAAATTAAACAGTCTACTGGGACTTTGGTTGAAAAAGTAACTGAGATCCAGAATAAAATTGATGGAACTGAGGCAGAATTAATGTTGTTTCAATATAAAGACATGGAATTTGCTTTACGGCTACGGGGGGCAAAAGAAAATAATCAAGAAAATTTAAAAGAAAAGATCCTGGATGCATTGGTGAAGCTCTTGGGGGAAACAAAAGTTGAATTGGAATGGCAGATTGAAAAAGTATTCTGGGCTAATTCTTGGTTTG
Organism: Diadophis punctatus similis; assembly: GCA_023053685.1. Lineage (NCBI taxonomy): Eukaryota > Metazoa > Chordata > Lepidosauria > Squamata > Dipsadidae > Diadophis > Diadophis punctatus. The sequence continues at coordinate 102,431,238 of JALIGW010000002.1, forward strand.
CCAGAAAAAATCATTTACCAAGAGACATTGTAGTATATTTTACCACAAGGACACTGCGAAATCGAATCTTACAGGCGACTTATAAAAACAATCTTAAGGTGGAAGAACAAGAGGTTCTGACGTTTAAGGAAATTCCTCCAAAAATATTAAAAGCACGTAAAGGTTATACTTTTCTGGTGGCAGAATTAAAAAAGCAACAGATACGATATATATGGGAAATCCCGGCTGGACTATCTGTTACCTTTAGGGGAAAAAGATACAGACTTATTACGATCTGTGAAGCAAAAGATTTTTTTGCCAACGTGTTAAAGGTTGAGAGACCAAAGTCACCAGAAGACAAAAGAAATGAGGAACAGAAAGGAATCCTGAAAAGTCAAGAAGAACCAAAGGACCCAAGACAAATTAAAGAGGTAAAGATTGAAAGTGAAGAAGACAAAAGATATGAGGAAATTAAAGAAGAGGGAGAGGAATACTGGTGGTTTTCACAACAGGAAGGAACTCTGAAAAGTCAAGAAGATACAAAGGATTTAAGACAGATTAGTGAAGTAAAGGTTGAAAGCGAAGAAGATTTAAATTACCGATTTCAGTCCTCAACTTCTCCAAATGAAGCAAGAATGGATAAACATATCTTCAGATGCCAACTTAAAGAAATATTTAAGGGGAGAAGAATTGAGAATTGACGTTTTACTAATAGTAGGATAATGTAAAAGAAATAAGAATAAAGTTTAAATGTATATATGAGGCTGTTTAAGTTTACAGAAATTAGATTACAAGATTACTTATGGGGAATAATTATAGAAGGTAAAGTAATGTAATAGAGATTAAATTGGTTTAAATAATAAGATTAAATTAATTTTACAGTTTGGGGAATAAGAATAGACGATCGTTAATGTAATAGAGATTAAATTGGTAGAGAATAAGATTAAAATTATATTAGAGGTGGAAATAAGTATAGGTTGTAATCTAATGTAATAGAGATCAAATGAATGTGATGTTGTTAAATATTTTTAGATTTGGTTAAGTTGGTTTGGAATTTAATAATTGCTGCCAGGTGTTGGTGGCATAAAACTGCAAGAGGAAGACTTATTTAAAATTAATATTGTAAAGGGCAAAAATTTTAGAACATGTTAAAGATTATTTAAATGATATACCTGATAAAGGAGAAGATGAATGGACTAAAATAGATGAGGAAGGACATATTTCAACTTAATTTTTTGTTTAATTTACTGTATAAGGGAGTTTTTGATATTTGGAAGTTAATAATTTGTTAGCATATTTTAGTTTTGCATTTGTGTAAACTATATTATACCCTGTGTATGTTCTGGGAAGTCCAGGGAGGGGAAGGGATGGGGAGGAGGGGTAGGGGTGAGGGGGAGGGGGGAGGGTTGGGGTTAGGGGGAAAGGGGGGGAGAAAAGAGAAAAATGCTTGTACTTTGTACTAATAAAACTTTTTGAATAAAAAAAAGATTAGTAGTGGTTGATATTGAGGAAGTAAGGGATGTGCATACCTAGTTTTGGTTTATGGGGGGTTGGTTTTGGTTGAAGGTGGATTGGAAGTTTGGATGGTTTGGGGTGATGGTGGTTTGAATGTTGGATGGTACAGGTCGGTTTGTCCTTGGTCTTGACGTTTTTTGAGATCTGCTCAGAGTTCGCAGGAGTGGATTCGTTGTAGTATGGATAGGTCAGGCCATGAGTGAAGTTTTTTGGGGTTGGGGTCAATTCTATTAATAGAATTTATAGTATAAATGAATTTTTGTTTGCTGAGTTCATCTTTGCAAACGACTCTACAGAATCGTGGGGCCACTGAACCATCTCTATACTTAAACTCAGGGCCATCTCTGGAGACTTCAATGATTTCTTCAGAGGGGAATTTTGATGCAATAATGTTGTGAACCATTTTGATATCAGGTTTATTGGTGACCTCAAGCCCAAATAGAATAGCGTTATTACGTTTTTGTTCCCATTCAAGGGCGTCTTTGATGAGTAAGGATATATTGCTTGGATGGTTGGTAGATGGTTGAGGTAGTGGCTGTTGAGCTAGTGATTGAGGTAGTGGTTGTTGCATTGGAATATGATTTTGAGCATTTGAATTTCCATTTATCTGTGCTGTATTTTTTTTTATCCAAAGATGTGAAGCATTCTTCTAAACGTGATTCTATGCGTGCTTTCATGTTTTTTGTGTTTTTATGGTTGTTTCCAAGGTTTGGAATTTATCAGACATGGTAATTAGATTATCCAGTGTTGGTAGACAGGATGGACAGAAATAAGGAAATGAGGGAGCTGTTTGTAGGAAAATGGATACATTTTTGGTTATTTCCAGACAGGTGTTGTGGGCATACTTTGAGCACATGCGGCATTTTTTGTATTCTTCATTCTCTTTGGTGGTTTTGTTACATTTGTAGCACTTGTTGTCATTTGTAGAGGTATCTTCAGTTTGGGGGTGTTTGGTTGTGGAGTTTTTTGATTTTTCATTTGGCATGGTCAATAATCAAATAGTGACTGACAAAGGTCAATAATCAAATAGTGGTTGACAAATTAATTAATTAGTATCAATAATCCATCAAATTAATTAAATAATATCAATAATCCATCATATTAATTAAATAATATCAATAATCAATCTAATTAATTAATTAATATTAATAATCAATCAAACTAATTAATTAATTAATATAATAATCAATCAAACTAACTAATCAGCTAATTAATTATACTAATAATGTATAGTTAATTAATATTACCTAAACAAATCAAAACAAGTGATCAATCGTACCAGTAAAATATCAGATTAATAAAAGACAAATAATAATATAATCTATCTACAGTTAATCAATGCCTGACTTATGCCTAAATTATTAATTGTTCAATTGAATTGAAATTGAAAACAGTTAACTGTTATTATGAATTGAATTGAAATTGAAAACAGTTAACCATTATTATGAGAAATGATGGTAGAAAGAGATGTTGTTTGAAAGACTACCAGATTACCAGATGATCCAGTGGGTGAAACAGGTATGGAATACTGAAAAAGGTTAGGAACACGTTGAAACAGACTGAAATACTTTTTCAGAATTGAGTAAAGTAAATACTTTTACTTTAAAATGTTTTATGAAGTTAAATTGAAATTGAAAAGAAAATGTCACAATGAAAAATTTATATTAAAAAAAATATTAGAAAAGTAGCAAAAAGGAGGCTAAAATGCCTAGGAATTTATATTCTTTTTTTGTAATATGAAAATTGCTGCCTGGCTTAACTAAAACAACAAATCCTCTGGGGTGTTTGTTTAAGAAGAAAATATCTAGGACTATTAGACTGAAGAATGTGCTAAACAAAGAGATAGCTGATTTGCAAACTCAAAGCATTCCTACAGGATGTTCTAATGAAAGGTCTGTGATCAATTGTCAAGGAAACAACTATGGATAAGAGTGGATGAAAAATCAGCTATATACAAAAGGTCACTCATAACAGACAACAGTTGCTGAAGAAACAGATGGGAAGAAAAATACATGGACTGAAAACTGTGAATGGTCAGAATTTACTCGGGGGAGGGGGAATCCCACCCCAATAAATTAAATGTGTGTATGGGGTCCCCCCCTTTAAAAACAGATACTGCTAAATAAATGCTGCTGAATGACTAGCATATGATGCTGAACACTTTTGTTCTCAGAGATGACCAGTTATAGATTGGTAAATGGGAGGATGAACAAGTAACTGAATCATGGCCCAACAAATCCATGCTACCCATTCTGGACAGCTGGACAAATTAGATGTGAATTTGCATTATGATCACAATTTTCATACAATCACAGAACTGTAAAAGGCTATTTAGGCCATCAAATCCAGTCTCCTACCCACTACAGGACTTTTGTTTAAATCTCCAGAGACAGATGGCTGACTAGTCTGTCTGAAAACATCAAATGAAAGAAAATTTGCCACCATTTGGGATAATTGTTTTTAAAATCAGAATCTGCCTTTCTGTAACTTATATCTATTAAGCCATAACCCTTACCATGGAATAAAAATGAAGTCCTGCCCTTCTTATCCTTAGTGGTATTAAAGAATGGTATCATTATTCAAAAGAAACAGATCCAAAACAAGAGGAGTTGGAATTGCATTATATGCAGGGAATCACTACACCTCTACAGAAATACATAACACCAAGGATAAAAGCCTTCTTGAATGCATTTGGATACACATTAGAGGGAAAAGGAATGACATTGCTTTAAGTGTATACCAAGGGCAAAATTCGACCGGCTCGCACCGGTTCAGGTGAGCCTGTAGGGACGATTTAAATCCATTCACCGAGCTGGTAAAAAACACCCCTGGTTGGCCCCACCCATGCCCACCTGGTCGCTGCTCACCTCTTCCGGCCAACACACCCCAACACGGCACACTTCTCTGTCCTGAAGTAGGACTGAGTGGAGGGAAGGGAGCAAGGGGAAGGGGGAAGGGTAGGGGGGAAGGAGAAGCCTGGCTGGCTTTCCTTTGGCATGGGGTGGGGAAGACCTATACCCCCTCCATGGCCAGCCTGCTGCTCTCGCAGCGCCTTGCCGTACAGCGAAAGCACGCTTCACAATGGGGCAGACTGGATCCCCTCCTCCTCCTGGAGCCCATTCCCTGTCCCACTTGTCCCTGGCAGCGCTCTCTCTCTCTCTCTCTCTCTCTCTCTCTCTCTCTCTCTCTCTCTCTCTCTCTCTCTCTCTCTCTCTCTCTCTCTCTCTCTCTCTCTCTCTCTCTCTCTCTCTCTCTCTCTCTCTCTCTCTCTCTCTCTCTCTCTCTCTCTCTCTCTCAGTGTATGTGTCTCTCACTCTCTCTTGCTCCCTGTCTCTGTGTCTCTTCTCACTCACTTGGAAAGCCCTGCAGCCCTGCATGCTCTCTTCGGGCTTTTCACTACCTGTTTTTCTTTCTTTGTTTTGGAAATCCGGGCTGGTGGAGGAATGAGTGGCGGAGTCTTCCCTCTTCCCCCTCCCCTCCCCCTTCTTCTCCTCTCGTGCACATCCTCCTGGCCCCACCACAGCCGGCCAGGGGGTCACTAGAGGAGGAGGGGGAGGAGGAGGGAGGCCTCTGCTGCAGGTTGCGCTCACATGGCCACCAAGCCACACCCACCAAGCCACACCCACGGAACCAGTAGGGAAAAATTTTGAATTTCACACCTGGTGTATACTACAGGTCACCAAACCAAACAGAGGAAATACATGAAATTTTTACTAATTAGTTAATTAGTTTTACTAGTTAAAGTGTGCAGGAAACCCACAATTGTAGTAATGGAGGACTTTAGTTACCATGACTTCAACTAAGAGACAAACTGTGCAGAAATTGGTAGATCTACAGCTTGCTGACATGCCTAACTGACGTTTTCAACCAAAAGTTAGAGGAGGGTACTAAAGGGTGAGAACAAATAATCAATGGAACAGCTTTCCTCCCAAGGTTGTGGGTGCCTTTTGCTGGAGGTTTTCAAGAAAAATTAGACAGTCATCTGCCCAGGATAGTTATAAGATCTCCTGCCTGGGGCAGGCTAGTGGATTACATGACTTTCCAGATCCTTTCCAATCCGATGATTCTATTACTCTATTCCTCCCCCTCCCTCCCCCCGCATCCCAAGTCAGGAAATACCTATCTTAAATCCAGATTTAAATGAATTTTAAATGTAATTCAAGATGCTGGGAATTGCCTATCAAGCCCTTCATGGTAAAAAAATAATAATGCTCCGATTAACAACCTCTTAGACCAAAGAACAAGTAAAGGGAGAGAGGGCGTGGCCAAATGCCATGGCAACACGGAGTTCCCCGCGCTCCACAGGGGAATCCCAAAATCCCTGTCGCCTGGGGACCTGGTTCTACTGGAAATAGGTCGGAACTACCCTGGAGGGGCAATTGAAGAAGAGAGATGTCATCGGCAATCTGGAAGGGGTCGTCAAACCCCACAGAGAACCAACATAGGGCCCTCGACCTGCAGCAGTGGAAATTGGCTTGTAAAAGCCGTCCAAGCCATGGCGGCCACAAATGGAATGGTTGATTGAGTTGAAGCATTGAAGTCATCTGGAAAGGAAAGGGAATTTAAGTGACATGCTGGAGAGAAAGCAGAAGAATAGATGTTGAATTGGTGAGTGATTTTGCCGAAGAAGAAAATTGAAACTTTTTACTAAGCCTAAAAGGGGCACAATAGGACTGGAATTTTTTTTAAAGAAGCTGCTAATTAGCAAGTTTAAGATTATTGGAGAACAATTCAGAAAGCTGTAACTAAAACTCAACATTTGAAAATCTGGAGAATTTGGATTTAACTATGAAATAAACAATATTTGATTTAATGCATATGGATTTATGCTGAACTAAAATATATAAACATACTGAATATTTTGAATAGAAGGAAAAGACTCATGGGATCAACTAAGAGTGCCATCTGCTGGCTATTTTTATGTTAACTGTGCTCTAGTGACTATTTACACAGGTGTTGACCTTGAACTGGAATTGACTTTGGATAGCCTGAGTATAAGCAATGAATATTTTGTTTTTACTTTGCATTAAAAAAAAGGGACAAGGTAAACTACTATTTTCATCTGCTGGTTGACTAAACTTTAAAAGAACTTTTAAAAAGATCACAGAAAAAAAGGCTCGTGAAGCAACATGGAACCGAGCATATATGTAGCTCTTTATAAAGATTTAAGAAGAGGCATCATGGGGTTCAAAGATGAAAGCAGGATGAAAATGGAGAAAGTACTGGACAATGATAACTTTAATAAAGATATTAATAAGGCCAATGAAAAAGAATTTGGAAATATGATGGCACAAAACATAAAACAAAATATTGGAACAGAGAAGAAATTACAAGAAGAAAAACAGGTGGAAGAAGACACAGAGAATAATGGAGATAAAGAGAAAGAAGATTTTGTAAATGGACAGGTTGATAATTATATTGCATTTTATGATGATTTCACTGGGAAGAACAGTGGTAAGAAAAGAATAGGGCAAGGACAGAAGTATTTGACATGGCAAATTAAAAAGGAAAGGGGGAAGGGATTAAGAAGAATAGAAGGAGGATTTGTACAATTGGCATATATAAGGAGGAAAGGAAGAGAAAGGGAAAGAAAGTGGGGGTACAAAATGGCCTAGAAAAAAAATGGGAGGATTAAGAAAAAGAGAATGTAATTCTAAAGAAAATTGGATGACTTTTTATTTTTTTTATTTTTTAGTGTGTTTGTTAACTAATATGAGCCTTTTGAAAAAGTATGGATAGAAATAAGCAAATATTTAACATAATCAGATATAATTATTAATAGAAATAGACGGTAACTTTGGGTAGTTATAATTACAGTATAAAGGAATGAAATGTGTTAATGTGTGAGAATTTATGGAATGTGATTATTTCTTTGTGAACATATTAATTAATGAATATAATATTGATAATGAAGAGGTTTTATAGTTAAAGAATTGATACATGCATCATTAGAGGGAAGGAAATTACGATATAAAATGTAAATGAAGTATTATGCAGAATTTTGAATTTATTACCCTCCCTAACGTATAAGTTATTACTTTGTAGTAATATATAAAGAATTTATAATTTGATGTTTTATAGTTAAAATAAGTAAATGTGGAATTCCCCTTATTCATTGTATAGGATATCAATTTGAAATAACGTATAAACAATTTATAATTTGAAATTTTATTGTTAAAATAATGTGGAATTTTTAGGTATGGGTTTTTAGTTTTGGGAAATTAGAGAGTAGGATAAAAAAAGAGAGAGAATGATGAGTAAAGAAAACAAGGATGGATGAAAGCACCACAGCTTGGATTTAAGGATAAAGAGATAAGATAATAAAATAATTAGCAAAGAAAATGAACTATAGCGGTTAAATTAATTAACTGGAAGACTATTTGTGTAATCCAGATGACGAAACTAGATAAAGGAGGCAGCGAGAGTTAAATAACATATACCGAAAGTTAAAATTTAATAGAATAGATATGTAATTGAATATATATATATATATATATATATATATATATATATATATATATATATATATATATATATATATATATATATATATATATATATATATATATATATATATATATATATATATATATATATATATATATATATATATATATATATATATATATATATATATATATATGTTTTCTGAGGTTTTCGCGGGTGTTTGTATGTAGGTCTTTGGGTATTCGGGTTTTCTCCCGCGTGAAATTGGAAGTGTCTTGGCGACATTTCGATAAAGTCTCATTCATCATCTTCAGGCTCCTAGAAGCAGGAAGCAGAAGACACCAGCCTGAAGATGATGAATGAGACTTCATCGAAACGTCGCCAAGACACTTCCAATTTCACGCAGGAGAAAACCTGAATACCCAAAGACATAGACACACACACACACACACACACACACACACACACACACACACACACACCGTATTTTTCGGAGTATAAGACGCACCTTTTTACTCTCAAAAAGAGGGTGAAAATTTGGGTGCGTCTTATACACCGAATGTAGCCCCAGCCAACCACCCCCACCCTTTGGCCTCTGCCTGCCAGCAATTTACCTCTTTGCAGCAAACAGGGCAAAGCCTTATTAGCACACTAAGAGATTACTTGCCTCCCGACCTACAGCTGACTGAGGCTTGCAAGCCACGTGGTAAAATGAAACTAACTATGGTGGCTGTAATGAGACAAAATGCTGGGAGATAAACTGGTGGCAATGTTACACTGCTGAAATTGCAAGGAGGTAAGCTACAGCTGCTGTAGCCTAGAGGTAGAGCTCTTGCCTCACAGTCAGGAGGTTGTGAGTTCTATCCTAGGTAGAGGCTGATTCTGTTAATATGTTATTTTGTTAAATGTTTGTAGAGTGTTCAAATTATGAGACTTATTTTTTAAAGACTGCTTTATTATTGTTCTAGATAACTTAACAAAATGAAGAAGCTTTTTAAAATAAAATTATTTTTAAAATAAATTCTTGCTCTGTAGAGGCCCAGTGCTATTGTATCTTTTAAATAGCAGAAAGCCTTCCAGAAAGCCACATCAATTTTAAAGATCTGTAAAAGTATAATCTGAAATGTCCTGTTTTAGTATTAAGTATTAGTATTAAAATAAGGCAGCTGAATTAAACCGTGACTTAGTCATGTTTGGAGTAGATCTATTTAAATAATTGGGAGGAGTTAGTGTGATTACATTTAAGAAAACTTTCTGGGATTAATATACTGCCATAAGGTACAGTTCTCCAATTCTTTGCTATTTCTATGGGTCAAGCACACATGCACAGAAATACACAGCAAACAGTGTATATCATCTGTGCTGTTTGCTGTTTGCTGTTTGGCAAATTGCTGGGACGCAGAGGCCTTTTTTCCTTGTTTTCGTCCCCCAAAACTAAGGTGCGTCTTATACTTTGGTGCATCTTATACTCGAAAAATACGGTGTGTATATATGTATGTATGTATGTATGTATGTATGTATGTGTGTGTGTGTGTGTGTGTGTGTATGTATGTATGTATGTATGTATGTATGTATGTATGTATGTATGTATGTATGTTTTTCTGTCGTGTTATCCTGGTGTACCCAAATATGGGAGAGAAAGCATCACAGCTTCCTTTTTGCCTTTCAGCCCCTCACTGGGACCATCCAGGCTGTTTTTTATAGCCGACACACTAATCTATATGTGTAGGATTTTTTGCTGATAAATCTCCCTTTATTTTCATTTATCAGCAAAAAATCCTACATATATATATGTGTGTGTGTGTGTGTGTGTGTGTGTGTGTGTGTGTGTGTGTGTATGTATGTATGTATGTATGTATATATATATATATGTATATATATATATATATATATGTATATATATGTATATATGTGTATATATCTATGTATATCTATGTATATATATATGTGTGTGTGTATATATATATGTAAATATATGCATATATATATATTTGTGTATATATATATATATATATATATATATATATATATATATATATATATATATATATATATATACATACATACATACATACATACATACATACATATATATATATATATATAGAGAGAGAGAGAGAGAGAGAGAGAGAGAGAGAGAGAGAGAGAGAGTTGGAATGCAATGTGGTTCATTGTATTTAAAATATGATATATGTATTAAGTTTCATTGAAGGTATATGACTTTATATGTATGCTTTTGATTGAGGAGAAAAAATAAAAACACTTTTACTAAAAAAAAAAAAAAGAACAAGTAAAGGAATAGGCCCAAACTACACCCTACTGCCCCCTTGTGATTTAATGTTCTTCCTACTTTCACTCCAACTATTTTTTATTCTGATTTAATGAATATCATGCCTGATCTGCAGAACCTGGCGTGTATTTAGGCTAACATAGCCTAATACCTAGAAATTTGGTGTTGGATTGCACATTTGAATCAAAGACTTTGGCCACTGTGTTCAATGGGCTCACTCTCCTGCTTAAGGACAGCGCATTAAAGCTTCAAAGTGTTTTTTTTTCAAGGCTTGCTTAATTTACAAAAAGGGTTGTCCAGTTCTCTACCTGAAGGTAAATTATTTGGGCAGTGAATATATCAAAAAAGCTATGTATTCCTGGCAGAGTCTGCCATGATGAAAAGGCTCAATAGAACATAAGACCTCTTAGTGATATCACTTTCAGGCATTAGTTGTCAACATTATTTATAAATGAACTATTATTCTAAGTGACTGTCAGTTAATCCACAGCTGCTTCAGGGGGCTCTGTTGCTGGCATTGCCAGATCACTACCATAACTTTAGTGCCATCAAACACTGTACAGTATACCTCTTTTATTATATTATACAGGAAATTATTATATAGGAGATTTTATTATACAAACTGCTCGGTTTCAGTCATATGGGAACTGCATTAGATTTCATGAACTCCAAATCCAGAGGCAAAGCAGTATTAATTCAGATTTTTTGAGCCCTAAAATAAAATCAACCCAATGCAGTTTTGCCTCAGTTTGGAAATGGGTCCCTTGCAAGCTCTGGGCTGAAATGTACCCAATGTGCATGTAGGTCAAGAGTTCAGCTGTTTTGATGAGAGTAAAACAGGTTCACGTGAGATTTTTCTAAATTCTGAGTTTTTTTTTATGATGGGCCAGAAACAATTGCCCTTGTTGACTCCACTGCCATATAATATTTTTATTTACAATTTTTATCATTAAAATCCACCCCAAAGTAAAGTCCATCTGTACTACAATATATTTCAAATATTTGTCGAAAACACTTCTAATAACCTTATCCTTTGATACATGATTGCATTGTTTTATTGATATAGTCTGGGTATTATTAAATATCTATGCTAATTTATTGGTTTCATTATCTTGATTTATATACTGCTTAGCAGATATTTTAATTTGGAATAATTTAGAAGTAATTTTAAATAGACGGAAAGACTGCTAGCCAAAAAATATAATTCAACTGTCCTTTACAGATAGTTTTTGTTTTAACGGTTTTAACACCTTTTGTTCAGCAGTCATTCAAAGTTATGATGGCACTGAATAAATATGGTTATGACTGTCTTCTGAGTTATGGCCATCCCAGCACCTCCACCATGACATGCTCATGATCTGGGTGTTTGGCAACTGACTCACACATATGACTAGTTGCAGCACCCCGCGATCACCTGATCATCATTTGCAACCTTCCCTACCAGCTTCCCAAGAAAGTCAATGGGGAAGCCTGCAGGGAAGGTATGGGGTAAGTCTCCCATACCCGCACAGACTCCCTCCTATGAAAAGAGGCACACTAGGACTTTTGGAATGAGAATTCATACGTCTGGGGTCTGGAATAACACATAGCCATATTCTTCACTTCTTTAGGCTTTTGAAGCTTTGCTCCGCTCTGCTGTGTACAACCAAGCAATACAGAAGAAGAAAGTAGAGTCTTAGGGTTTTCCTTGGCGATATGCAAAAAGATGGCAAGAAGCTGCAGGACATATTACCCCAATTCTGAACAGAGCAAGGTGTGTATGTGTGTGTGTGCATGTGTGTGTGTGTGAGAGATTGTGTGTGAGATTTTGTGTGCACATAATATATGGTTCTTGTCTTCCTATTATGTGACTTAGGGAGGCCTTTATTTAGCTAAGGATAGCCACAATTCTCATTATCATAGTTATTTAAAGACACACGTGGGTATCCTGGTGCCCTCATTAGCCCTACCCAGTGGTGAAATGTAATTTTTTTGCCACCGGTTCTGTGGGCGTTGCTTAGTGGGTGTGGCTTGGTGGGGGTCATGTGACTGGGTGGGCATGGCCAATTGAATTTTTTTTAGCATTTTTAACTAAAAAAAGTTTTTAAAAAGTTCCAACAATCAGCTGTGACAATCAGCTATGCCGTGTGATCATCGGAACCTTTTTTTAACTTTTTAAAAGCATTTTTACTACCGGTTCCGGCGAATAGGTAGTAAAATGCTTTAACAAAGTTTTAAATAAAGGTTCCGATGATCGCACAGCACAGCTGATTGTCACAGCTGATCATCAGAACCTTAAAAAAACCTTTTTAAAGCATTTTTACTACCTATTCGCCAGAACCTGTAGTAAAAATGCTTTTAAAGAGTAAAAAAAGGTTCCGACGATCGCGCGATCATCAGAACCTTTTTAAAAACTTTTTAAAAGCATTTTTTTAGTAGTGGTTTGGGCGAACCGGCCCGAACCTGTAGCATTTCACCCCTGGCCCTACCCCAAATTGTTGGGAAGGTCTGTACTTCAAAATCTAGTTGATTGCCCAACTCTGCTGGGCCTTTGGCAGTTTTGGGCCTGCTTCTTATTTCTATAGACTCCCCCCCAAGCCAAAAACCCTTCCAGTTTTCAGGATGCTCTCCTGGCCATCTGACAGCAGCATCAGGAGCTGCAGAAAGCTCACACAAGCTACAGCTCAAGAAAGAACTTCCACAGAGGTGCTGTACGCACCTGCACAAGTCAGGGCCTGAAGTCAATGAGGCAGTGGCAGGGCAGGAAACAGCGGGAGGAAATCAGCCAGTCTTGTTCACTGGGCTGTGGGTGCCACACCAAGACGTCAAGTTTAATCCTGCTGACACTTTTTTCTTGACTATATAAATTTGGGTCTTTTTGCTTTTCTGAGTTGTCTTACTTTCTTTTTGATTTACATATTAACTGCTTAATTCTTTTTGTAAATTATTCTAAAATATGATTGGGGTGTGTGATGATAATACTTGAGCTAAATAAATCAGCTCATTTCCAACTGTCCACAGAACTTCTCTCTTACTGGTGCAGCAGGACAAAGCTCAAGAGAGTAACCTGCATTGAGAATTGTGCCTGGAAGCCTAGCAGTGGCCAGTGAAAGGTGCACAAAATATACATGAGGATTCATTAACATTTGAAAAGGAAGGCTGAACATTGATTAACTAGATGTGATATGGAAACCGATTGTGGATACCTTAAGAATGACATATATCATAGGGCACAAGACTTAAGATTGTTCGGAGGAAATGCAAACCTTCCTGACATGTAGCTGCCACCTCAGAAGAAAGGCAAAGATCAAACTCACAAGGGAAGGATTATGTCTAAAGACTCGGGTTCTATGATTGAAAACTGCCCAACAAACTGGATAGGAGACATAGGAGAGAAACAAGCATTCCTAAAAATTGCTACTATGTACTAAGACAGTGATGGCGAACCTTTTTAGGAGCTGAGATAGCGCAGTGGTTAAAAGCAGCATTGCGACCTTCAGCTGATTGCTAGTTCAGCAGTCCAGCTGTTCGAATCTCACTAGGCTCAAGGTTGACTCAGCCTTCCATCCTTCCGAGGTGGGTAAAATGAGGACCCAGATTGTTGGGGGCAATATGCTGAACTCTGTAAACCGCTTAGAGAGGGCTGGAAAGCACTATGAAGCGGTATATAAGTAAAGTGCTATTGCTATAGTGCTATTGCTATTTTTTTCCTCGGGTGCCAAAATAGTGCGCGCGTGTGCTATCGCTCGCACGTGCGTGCCCACACCCATGATTCAAAGCCCCCCACTTGCCCCACCCCCCTGCGCATGCATGCACAACCCCCCCACTCCCCCATTTCCCGACTTCCAGTGGGCCCAGTAGGCTCATTTTTCGTCCTCCCCAGGCTCCAGAGGCTTTCTTGGAGCTTGGGGAATGCAAAAAACGCTCCCCCCGCCACCCCGGAGGCCCTCCGGAGGACGAAATCACCCTCCCAGAGCCTCTGCACAAGGCAAAAATCAGCTGGCGGGCACGCACATGCGTGGTGGAGCTGAGCTAGGGCAACAGCTCGCGTGCCAGCAGATATGGCTCCGCGTGCCACCTGTGGCACCCGTGCCATAGGTTCGCCATCACTGTACTAAGATATCCAAATATTAGCAGATGGTACATTTAATGGTAACTTAATAGCTGGTGCATTGAGTTAACAGGTTCAAATGTCCTGTTAAAGAGAACAAATTCTGGGCAGAGCAGGTAGAAACAAAAAGGGGATGGCATACTGTATTGTTGAAATGCTCTCTAATGGTTTCTTTATTTTTTATTATTCTCTGAGACTCACTACAGACTTCATACTCACGAGACCATCTGCTAAGAATTAAGGAACATTTCTTTAAGGAGCAGCTTTCTGTGATCTCAACCCCTCCCCTGTCTTTACAAACAGGGAGGAGATTCTGGTAGCATTTGGAAATGCATATTTCATCTGGCAATATTTGCAAATCACATTTTTCTTTTCAGAAAAACTTGTAATGTGAAAATGCCTCCATATGCTAGATGTTGGTCTCACCATTTTTCTGAGGGGAGTAGGAAATAAAAACAAGAAAAAATGATTACTTTGCAAAAAGACACTAATCTATGGTTGTGTATGGGGGTCAATGGGGGAAGAACCAGATTACTGGTAATTAAATTATTATTTACACAAAAGTTTATAAAGATAAACTAATGTAGCTAAATGATTCAGTTTTCTGGATTCAGATAAATGTAAACTCACCTTTTTAAATTAAGTATATACTTTCAGGTCCTTTTTGTTGCTCTGTATTTTCTTCCAATGCTTTTGAGGCCCAGTGAAGAGGACAGAACAAACCAAACACACCCACTAACATGCAAAAGCAAAACTGAAACCTTTTCTTGTTACAATAGCAGCACCTCCTAAAGGAAGAAATGCATACTGTTCTTGCATTGGATTGTTCAGTTTGTTACCTAGGACTTGCTTGTCCTCACTCAATGCACAGAAATTAGAATAATCTGATATTATACTTTTTTTAGAAATGATTTGGAAAATATTTGAACACCCTGTCTTAAAATATTTTATTCATTATGTTAAAATAAAATATTCCACAATGTTTTTTTTTCTTTTTTCAATTTTTCCAATTTTTTGGAAAAAAACAAAAAAGCCTTCAGAAAAAAATGAAAAAAAACCCCCGTTTTTTTCCTGAATTTTTCCAGTTTTTTTCCGGGCCTTCACATCTCTAGTTAGGTCTTATATGTCTATTGGATAGAAACCCATTTTGATCTGAATGTATGATTTCATTCAGTATTTTTTTAAATCTTTCAGCCAATATTGTTACAAATATTTTGTAGTCGGCATTCAACAGCAAGATTGGCCTATAATTTGTTGTTTATCTGTGTCTTCTTTGGGTATAAGGGTTATTAGTGCCTCTGTCCAAGACTTGGGAAGTTTTGCCTGTTCCAATGCTTCATTATATACCTCTAATAATAGTGATTCCACTGGCTGTTGTATTTCTTTATAGAATTCTGCAGGAATTCCATCTGGCCTCGGGGTTTTATTGTTTTATTGTTTTTGAATTGCCATTTTCATCTCCAACATGGTAATTTTATCATTTAACATTTCTTTAGTTATATCTGATACTAGGGGGAGACTCCTCTCATTTAAATAGTTCTTGATATCCTCTTCCACTATTTTTTCCTGATTATACAATGTTTTAAATAATTTTTGTACAATATTCTTCTTCTCTTCTATCTGATGACATATATTTCCCTCTTCATCTTGTAACTGTTGGGTTGATTTTTTTTTCCTTTTCCTTTTTTAATTTGTAGGCCAACCATCTCCCCGGTTTATTCACATGTTCAAAATAGTTTTGTCTCATCAATCTAATCTTCTGAGCCATTTCTTCCTGTGTAATTAAGTTAATTTTATGCTTAATCATTTCTTTCTCTCTCTTAGTTTTCTCATCTTGGGAGTGTTGCATCCTAACTTCTAATTCTTCCAATTTCTTCTGCAACTCCAATTGTTGTTCTTTCCCCCCCTATTCTTTCTTGCCATATAAGCTATTGTTAATCCTCTGACATATGCCTTCTTGGTATCCCATAGGTTCTGTAGAGTTGTGTATCCATTTCTATTTTCCTGCAGAAAAAAGCCTGGGAGAATAGAAAGCAAGCCCTTCAAGATGCAGCAAGAACCCATAAAGCACAAGCCGACAAAAATCAGGTCCCCCAAAGCCCATTTCAAATAGGGAATAAAGTTTGCCTCTCAACCAAGTGCTTGAGGCTAAAACTCCCCTGCAAGAAGTTAGGACCTAAGTTCATAGGGCCTTTCCCCAAAGTGAAAGTAATTAACCAATGGTGGGATTCAAATGATTTAACAACCGGTTCTCTGCTCTAATGACCAGCTGGGTGGGTGTGGCTGGGTGGGCGTGGTTGGGTGGGCATGGCCAAGGGGCCTGACAGCACTCAGCCTCCTGCAGCACTCTGTCAATCAAAATGGGGCACAAGGGTTAATTACAAAATGTGGGCTTTGCTTTGTGACATCCAGATCCAGCGAGCAAGGGGTGTGAACTGCACAGAAAATACACTTTTGTTTGGTTATGAAGAAATATCCCCAAAGTCAGATGTACACTAAATGTAGACTGACTTTTAGCTACAAAAGAGCAGAGGTGGCACAGTGGTTACAGTGCAGTACTGTAGGCTACTTCAGCTGACTGCTAGCTACAGTTTGGCAGTTCAAATCTCACCGGATCAAGGTTGACTCAGCCTTCCATCCTTCTGAGGTGGGTAAAATGAGGACCCAGATTGTTGGGGGCAATATGCTGAACTCTGTAAACCGCTTAGAGAGGGCTGTAAAGCACTATGAAACAGTATATAAGTCTAAATGCTATTGCTATTGCTACACGTCTTCCCAGGAAACAGCAAATTTTTAAGCTCTAGGTAAAGAGGATTTATTTTAGGATGAGTAACCGCAGTTTGCATGTTGGAGGTTCCTAAAGGAATGCTGGGAAACTCTGTATTTTAAAGAACATTTGAAGGAGGGGTGCAGAATAGCCCTTCTCTGCCAGAGGCTGTAGAGACCTGGCACCAATCAAAACACTGTTTGTGAAGCAACTGATCAACACTGACAGGGTAAGCCACTAGTATATGAAAATAAGAGCAAACTCCACTCCCTTCTAGTACTGATGATATTACCTAGTTTGGTAATGAAACATCTGCAAGAAAACCATCAAGTTCAGAGAGCACTAAGGACCTCACAGTTCAACCCTGAGCTACAAATATTCTCTTCTATCGATAAACACTTAGTTTAGAGGGACTCAGAGCCTGCCTTATATGAAATGGCTCCCAGTAGATTTCATTCTAAATTTTGATATGATTTCTGTAAATCAGGAATGTAGAATTATAATGGCTGAGTATTTGATCCTTCATACATCAAAAAATACAAAGCTAAGGGATAAACAAATAAAAAATAGATTTGAAAAAGAAAAGGCTAAGGAAAGAAAAAGAGTGAAAGTGTAAGAAAGAGGAAAAGAAGGAAAACTGAAAAAGAATGACTTCCAACTTTCTTTGGTACAGATATAAGTAAAGATATATCCAACTCTTACTGTAAGATTAACATTTGTTTATATGATTTCCATAATCCCTTATTTAATCATCAAAGCCCAGATCAACTTTTAATTTTAGTTTCTCACAAAAAGTCCAGTAATGGTTCATATAGCTTTAATCACTATTTGTTAAGGAAACCACAAGTGATTTATTTAATTGCACCAAACTCTAAATAAAACAGGAATGGAAAATCCTAAGCTCTAGTGTAGACCCATGCTTCTCAACTTTGGCAACTTTAAGATGCATGGACTTCAATTCCCAGAATTCCCCAGGTAGCATGAAGTTCGCCCATCTTAAACTTGCCAAGACTGAAAACCGCTTATCTACAAATAGGGATTTTTCCATTCCTCTTTTACTGGTTCTCACTTACTTATAAGCAATCATAATGCTATAGAACTGGTAGCGGGAATTTTCCCCTGCTTGCCGAACTGGAAGTGATCGCCAATTGGCCACGCCCCTGAACCGGTTCTAATGGTGGCCCCATAGGCACCACCATTTTGTTTTTGGCTTCTGCGCACGCGCAGAAACTATTTTTTGCTTCTGCGCATGTGCAGAAGCTTGGTTTTCGACACTGCGCATGCACACACGCTCGTGTGGTGCAGCCGTGCGGCATGAGAGGAAGCAAACCGGTAGCGATGTGAGTTAGAACCCACCTCTGACCCCATCCCAGAGCAACCACCATTCATTCACTAATCTGATTTCAAGCTCCGTTCTCCTGTGTGCAGGGCAGCAAAAGAAGACCATGTGACTACCAGTTTAAAAAGGTTCAGTCGTGAAGTTGGAAGGACTGATGGAACCTTTTTAAAACTGGTAGTCACATGGTTTTCTTTTGTTACCCTGCACACAGGAGAAGAGAGCTGGAAAGCAGGTTAGTGAGGGAATGGTGGTTGCTCTGGAATAGCAATAGCACTAGTAATAGCACTTAGATTTATATACCACTTCATAGTGCTTTACAGCCCACTCTAACCAGTTTACAGAGTTCAGCATACTGCCCCCAACAATCTGGGTCCTCATTTTACCAACCTCAGAAGGATGGAAGACCGAGTCAACCTTGAGCCGGTGAGATTTGAACAGCTGAACTGCAGCTAGCAGTCAGTTGAAGTAGCCTGCAGTGCTGCACTCTAACCACTGCGCCACCTCGGCTCTATGGGGTGGAATGGGTGGTAGTGAGGATTTTGCATTATCTTTGCTTTGGGATGGGGTGGAGGTGAGAATTGTGCATTATCTTTGCTTTGGGATGGGGTGGAAGTGAGACTTTTGCATTATCTTTGCTCTGGGATGGGGTGGAAGTGAGGATCTTTTCTTCATCACCCCTCCAGGATGGCTTTAGCTCGTTTCGGAGCCCTCTAACGTGGAGAACTCAGTGTGGGAGCACGGAGACCAGCTCCTCACATCCGATATCGCCGCGACATCAGCCGGAAGTCATCAATTCCAGCCTTATGTGGAGGCTGTGGCTGAAGGCATTTTGTTTATGAAAGGAACAGTTTGTGAAACTAAATATCCATTCACAGGGGCCGGATGCTTGAGTAGTTTTACTTCAGGGAAGCATTTTCTCTTCCAGGGTGGAGAAATGCCCCCATTTCTTTGCTTATATGGGGGCTTTCTTATATTAAAAGGAGGAATGTGGATTCTTCCTACAAGATCAAGTTTCCAAGTAATTGAAAAACCAGAATTGAAAAAGCCTGCTGCTTCATGTTGTCCCTGCTAAGAAAAATCTGGAAATGATCAATTACTAAAAAATAAAAATTCTAGTGTTCTCAAGAATGTTTCTTTTCAACAATTTATATCCTTCTAGCAGTACCAAGTTTTGGTAATGGCAACAATATTCTTACTTTCCCTCTTGTACTAGGATTTCAAGATTTTACTGTTTATTCTCCAGATTCTGAGCATTAGTATATAGGCATCTGAACTCTTTATGGTTGACCATACATTGAGAAATTTAGTTTATTAAGTGATAAGACAGTAATAACCTACCAACAAGTATTGGATGATTATGATAACCTTAAAATGAAACAAGATCTCAATGAGTCCGGTATACAACTAGATTGGTGGCACTATCTGCAGGTCCAATCTAGATATAGTAAAGATAAACAACTTGGTTTCCAAAATATGAATGGCCTAGATAAAATATTATTAGGTACTGATGGAAAAATATTATCGAAATTATATAGCTATCTGTTAGAATATAAATTGTTTGAAGAAACTGTTAAAGGATCAATGATAGCTTGGGCCCAAAACTTTGGGTATAATATACATCTTTCTGAATGGGACAAAATTTGGGAACAGAACTACAAATTAACCTTGGCAATACCTTATAAAGAGAACATCTATAAAATGTTTTATAGATGGCATCTCCCTCCGGCCCGACTGGCAAAAATGTTTACTAAATTATCTCCTAAATGCTGGAAGTGTAAAATAGAAAATGGAACATACTACCACCTTTGGTGGACTTGCCCCCAGGTGAGAATATTTTGGAATAAGGTTAAAACTATAATAGAACAAATTATAGCACGAAGTCTTGAATTAAAACCAGAATTATTCTTACTAGGCATATTTAGGGGAAAATTTGATGAACAAGATAGATATTTAATATTACACATTACTACAGCCGCTAGAATTACTTACGCACAAACTTGGAAATTGGACTCAATACCAACAATGATAACTGTGGTCAATAAAATTTTGGAAGTAGCAGAGATGTGCAAGTTAACGATGGAAATTCAGGACAAAGAAGAGACAGATTTTTATAAAACCTGGGATAGATGGTATAATTGGCTTGGACAAAAAAAATACAGAAATCTATTATAGTATAACTTCTTGCAATGACATAACAAACTGTAGTTTATTTCATATATTATGATACTTTACCTCACTTTCTGACTGAAATAATGTTTGCAAACAGCAGGATGAATTGGGTAAATTAGCTGTAGAAAGATTTATAATGTATAAATACAGATATAATATATAATCGAGTGTATAAAGACTAGTAGTAGTAGCTAATAGGCTGTCAAAGAAGCAGGATATCACTTTTATGGTTTGTATTAGTCGGTGTTATGTTTGTAGTCGACTGCGTATGTTATTTGCTTACTGTAGTGTTTCTACAGTTTTTGTATTTGTTTTTTTTGTGTTTATTTTTGTTGTTGTGTGTATTTAATTGTTATGTTTTTAAAGGAAAACTCAATAAATATTATTTTATTAAAAAAAAGAGAAATTTAGTTTAGTATTACCTGTCTATTATACCACCTGGTCTTATTCAAAGGTGTTATCAACAACATGAAGGAAAAACCCATGTCTCTGTAAAGTTAGCTTCCCCTCCATATTTTCTTTAACTGGAAATGTTTGTACAGTTTGTACTCTCCATGGATTAAAGTTTTGAAACATATGAGTTATTTGTTATTAACTAATTTGAAAATATAATTTTCCATTAAAGTCATTAATTCATCTATTTTTTTAATTGACATCCAAAAACTGAATATAGCAATGATTATTTGAGCTGTTAAAGAGTAATTATTAGCAACTAAATTTATGTCTCCTTTAAAATTACCTCTAGTATAGACAATATGCTCTCCTCTATCTCCTATTGGAATCTCATTTTCAGAGGAAGGACAATCATGCAGTTCTAATGAGAATAAGAATTGTTAATATAGATTACAAGGGGGGAAGGAGAAGGAAAGGGAGACTTACATGCCATGTCCTTAAGCTAGAATAGGTGTTTTACATTTGGATGCCTATTAGTCATCACAGTCTTCTCTTGTTTGAAATTTCCACTCAGCTGAGTCTTTGGTTTATGCCTCATTTTAATTTTTCTTTTCAGGTTGTCTTTTATTCCAGCTTTATTTATTTATTTATTTATTTATTTATTTTATTTAGTTTTCTTATATGCCGCCCAACTCCCGAGGGACTCAGGGCGGCGTACAGCACAGAAAAAATACAAGAACATTATAATATTGCATCCCTGATTAGCATTTGAAATTGTGTACAATACTCTAGGATTGCAGAAAATATTTTTTCTAATTACTAAAACAAAATTAAAAATAATTAATTCTAGCCACTAAAAATAAAATAAAAGGAATTGAGTGAGATGTATTATTTACTAGTTGTACCCGGCCACACGTTGCTGTGGCTCAGTCTGGTGAAATGGAGAAGAAAGAAAAGAGAAAGGGCACGTTTCTAATATATTTAATTTCACAATGCTTGTGGGTATACAATACTTTTTGTTGTTCCATTGTCTGTGCAGATATAGAGATTGTCTGGTTTGCCGACTCTAGAACACGCAACATATAATTGTCCATGTGAGAAGCAATCCGTGTCTAGATCTAAACCGCACAATTCTAAAGATTGGCCCTGAGCTTTGTTGATGGTGATTGCGAACGCCAATCGAATTGGGAATTGCAATCTCTTAAATTGAAATGGCATATCCGCCATGATTTTCAATCATACACACACACATACACACACACACACACACCTCTCCCCCTCCCTCTCTCTCTTTCCCTCCCTCCCTCCCTCTCCCTCCCTTTCTCTTTCCCTCCCTCCCTCCCTCTCTGTCTCCTCCCTTTCCCTCTCTCCCTCTCTCTCTTTCCCTCCCTACCACAAATCTAGTTTATAGGTAATAATTGGGCTGCTTTTTATGTATATTTTGGGAAAGGATTTCCTGATTCAAATCAGCGTTGCCCATTAATTTTTTTACTGCAAGCCGTGTGCCGTTGCAAAGTTGATATTTCGCAGCATGATAATTGGCACGTCGATTTTCAATTGCAGTACGTGCGGTGGCATCCCTGTCAGATCGAGTGAATTCAATAGCAATAGCAATAGCACTTAGACTTATATACCGCTTCATAGCGCTTTACAGCCCTCTCTAAGCGGTTTACAGAGTTCAGCATATTGCCCCCAACAATCTGGGTCCTCATTTTACCGACCTCAGAAGGATGGAAGGCTGAGTCAACCTTGAGCCTAGTGAGATTTGAACAGCTGAACTGTTGAACTAGCAGTCAGCCTGCAGTCGCAGCATTTAACCACTGCACCACTTCAGCTCTTCACTTCAAAAATTCTGTTGGATAATTAACCGCTTCATCTGCTTCCACAACAGTGTTGATGGACTTGTATGTGACTGCCTCGCTTTGAATGTTAGAGTGAATAATATTTTTAAGTTCGTAGACGTCTTTGTTCTTGGCCACAAGAATAGCTCGTTCAGTCAGCCAATTGTGATTCTTATAATTGGTTTGAATATTGGGAAATACTTTTTCAACCAATTCTTCTTTTGACGTCACTAAATTGCAGAAGTTATGAGACAATGAAATTCGTCCTGCAAAATATTTAGTATAGCGTGTGTTGCTTTTACGTCCAACAGATGGTGCTGTTTTTCAAAAAAAGCATGTTTTTACCTATCACAGGTGTGACATCTATATAACATAGGTATATAAAAACACGCACATATTCGAATGCAATGTTGTGTCAAAATTTCAAAGCAATTGGTGAAGAACTTTTGGAGATTTAAGATTTTGAACCAACGAACATTTACATTTTTATTTTGATAGATTGGATTTATTGGATTTATTAACAAAGGTGGGTAGATCCTTTTTTCCTAAACATATGAGTAAATTTGTTTTGAAATCATAGTTTTATTGTAAAGGAGTAATCTAATTTTCTCTTGCTATCAGAATCAGAACACATTATAGAATTCAGGATATTTTAATGAATGAAAATGGTCAGTCCTAATATTCCAGGCACAGACAACTTTGCCTTCAAAAAAACTGAGCTACAATAACAGGCTCTGGGATCTATTGGCGATGGCTTATGGGACTTATAACTGAATAGCTGAAGGACACCTGGTTTCCTGTTGATGAACTATTTTAACATAAATATTTCTTAGAGGGTAGAAAAATAATTATTTTAATAAATTAATGTGGCAAGTTTCAAATTTTATTTATTTATAACTTAATGAAAAGTTTAATAATTGTTCAGACAGTACAAACATACATACTCCATAGGAAACATTAAAACACATTCATATTGGCTCACACTTTTATTAAGCTATGTTTATTTGCATAGAAAAATATTTACTAACTATAGGCATCAACTATCATAGAGAAAATGTTTTTTAATTCAGATTGAAAAATATATCTATAAACCTTTCTGTGTTTATTGCAACAATACAAGAATATCAGACACTTCTGCTTAATAAAATATGTAAAAGTAATTGTGAAAACAAAAATAGGTTACAAAACAGATTTTTCTGTTTATTTTTTGTCACAGAATTATATTACAATATTTTGTCCTACAGTTTTTGAATATTCTAATACTGTATTTGGTAGCTAGGTTTAAATATTTCTGCTTCAAAGCATTTTACAATTTATACATAATTTTAAAGGTTCTGCCTGTTTTCATCACAACCTTGTCATATAGCTGCTCTGAATATTTGTTTCTTCCTTTATGATATTGATGCCCTGCTCTTTGTTTAGCAAATCACTTTCTCTGGGGAAATCTGAGCCCTGCCCCTTGGTGGTTTTCCAGTCAGAAGGAGCAGTTTTCTTATTCAGCATAGAGTTGAAAGTCTCCTTTCTATCTTGATTATTACTAGGAACTGTGCTCTTTGCACTGAGATCCTGTTTGTTTAGCTCACAGTTCACAGCCAATGATTTATCTCCCCCTTCAATTACTTTCTTATGTTCTTCTGCTGGTTGATTGGAAATTTCTTCAGAAATTGAATAAATTTTATTTGTACTGTGCTCAGTAGAGCTATTATTTGATTGTCTATGAAACAACCTAAGCTTTTTTACATCAGCTACAAAGTTTACTTTATTTTGTTTTTCCTTTGTGGACTCAGTTGGCATCATTGCTGACCCATTGCTTTGGTTGTGTGCTTTTGCTCTTGGATGAATCATTGTAGTTATTTTGAAAAGACTGAGGTTTTTCTTCATGATTTTTTCATTTCCTCCACTTTCACTTCCTTCATCAGATTCTGTCAAGGAGGAGACTTCTGTGCTAGTTTTAGTGTGTTGTAAATTAGCCAGTTTGTTTCCTTTTAAAAGACCCAATACTTCAAAGCGAAAACTGGAAATATCTTGCTTTAATTCCTGAAGAGGTAGAAGAAAATAAATGTTGCATGCTACTTAAAAAAACCTATATTAGAAAATGAGTTGTTTTGAAAGATTGATTAAACAATTATTAATAAGATTATATATTAATAATTTTATTTTTGAACTATATGCAATGTAAAGTCATACATTAAACAGGTCTCAGTTGAAACTTTGTGAGTTGTTGTTATAAAATTGTTCATTATATGAGCAGTTACCTTAAAATTCTCTTCTGTTAGTCCCTCTTCAGTTTTAGCATCTCTTATCATTGCTGCTACGTATCTCTTAACCAAATTCCTCATCACCTCCTGAAATATAAGTACAAGGTTGTCAAGGTTGTTGATTAGTATTTAATTAACAAGATAGTTGTTCTGAAAAGTCTAAATGGTGAACCTCTGTGGCTAATGATATCATCTTCATCACACTGGCAAGGGAATTTCTGTTCCTCCTTGTTGTCTTCCATGTCCTAAAGATTAACATCTGTAGAGATTCTCAGTCATCCAAGGTCATGGTTGTCCCAAAGGTGCTTATTTCAGGAGGCAACTGGACTTTTTTCATTTTTTCTTTGAAGACATTTTGCTTCACATCCAAAAAGCTTCTTCAGCTCTGACAGGATAATGGGGAATGGAAGGATTTATAAATCTTTCCATTCCCCACTATCCTGTCAGAGCTGAAGAAGCTTCTTGGATGTGAAGCAAAATGTCTTCAAAGAAAAAACAAGAAAGTCCAGTTGCATCCTGAAAAAAAACACCTTTGGGATAAAGATAGGGACATAGCTAATTATGATAGGTAGAACAGAGTGCAATATTTATTATCATCTGCTGAAAGTGCTCTTGTAGAAATCAAAAGACAAAGTGTTCCCCAATCTGCCTTATCATAGTGAATAATAGATGAACCGCTCTCTGTCTCTCCTGATGAACTTCAGCTTTAATTATACTAGGTTGTGCACAAAGCAGTGACAAAATGCACTTGAGTATTACATGTGTAGCAAGGATTTTTCAAGTCCTTTGTTATAATTTACACAATAGGAGGCGTATTTAGGTATGTTTACTGCCTTCAGTTATTTATAAAAATAATAAAGGTGGGATATAAATACATAAAAAATAAAATGAAGTTAAAATAAAGATAACATTTTCTTGACTCTACTTGATTTTTGCACACTGCAAATACAGAGATGTTAAATTAGGACTACATTCATGGTAAACTCTGTTAGTTTAATTTTAAAATATTAATACATAATCCATTCTGTGATATTTTGCCATTACTATTTAAATATATCATAGCATTTAGTAACTATCTTGTAATTAACCTCATGCTGATAGGCTTGTGGGAAAGGCCAAACTGCATGGTATCATTTACTAAAGAATAAGGGACCTGAAATAACATTTGTCTAATATGTTAGAGCAAATTAGACAAATGTGCTTTTTAAGGGCATTTTTGAAAATAGGCTTAAAAATGTTTCCATCTGTGGCTATCACTGACCACTTTTAATAAAAAGAACATCTTAAAGATGTTCTTCCATTAAAAGTGATCAGTGGCATCCATGGATGAAAACATTTTTCAGCCTTCTTTCAAATATATCTTTTAAAAGCACATTCAGATCTGTTTTTAAAAAAATAAAAATGTTTTTCTCATAAATATATTTTAATTTTTAAAATTTTCAATTTTTAACAAATAGCCCAAATCTGCAAAGATTTATCAGGAAAGCTAAGGCTCATAATGAACTAAAACTTGCAACAAATGTCAGAAATAATAATTAGTGATCATTCAAAGTTATAACAGCACTGAAAAAAAGTGATGACCATTTTTAACACCTACGACCACTGCAGCATCCTTGTGGTCCTGTGATCAAAATTCAGATGCTTGGCAACTGAATTTGACAGTTGCAGTATCCCAGTCATGTGATCATTTTTTGCGACCTTCTGAGAAGCAAGGTCAAGGAAGAAGCCAAATTCACTTAACAACTATGATACTAACTGTCAGAGTCCAGACTCTGCCATTCAGAAGGAGAAGGGGGTCTTGGCTCTGTTTGATCAAAAGGTTATAACATATCCGGATCCCAGGCGCCTGGGAGCCCCTTCATCTTAAGATAGGGTTTTATGAGGGTAATTATATGTCAGTTTGAACGGAAGAGAGAGGGTGGAAATGTAACCATCTGTCACACATTTGTGGATTGATTATACTGAATGGGGTGGGGTATTAAGGTTAAAAAGACTTGTCTTGCCTGAAGGCATTTAGACTTTGCTTTGAATCAAATGGATGTTATACAGATGCAAATAAAGGAAATCCTTTTGAAAACCTTTGCTTGGCTCAGAAGTTCGTACCTTAATTGTGGCTGGAAAAACATACCTTACAGAAAGCAAAGTCTGCAAAATCGGTCAACCCAGAGAGTAACTTCGCTCTACTGAGGGGACCGGGCAATCATGGCTGAACAAAACAGGGAACAGGAAGAAATTGAATGCTGGGGGGAGACACCAATCACCCACCTGGGCGGAGGCCTGTTCCGCACTCCCCAGCAAAGAGGCTGAGGGAGGTTTCGAGACCTCTGAGAAGCCCCGATGGTCTATCGGCATTGGAAAAAAAGACAGCTGGGATGGCAGAACCAGAGGAGTCACCCTTAATCGGAGGGATCGGAAGCCCCGTTGGGAATTGGAGCTAGAAGCTGTCATGGACCAGGAGGAGCCCACCGAAGCACCTCTAAGGGAGGGGCGGTTGAAGAGATACCTATCCCAGCTGGTGATGGAAACATTGGAAAATCTCAACATCTGAGGGACCCCAGAACGATGAATAACGAGCGCTGGGAGCATAGCAACTGCTGAGGAGACTGGGGGGGGCAACAACCTCTGGGAAGCTGGCATGCAGATGGAGGACGCGGCAGGGGACCCAACAAAACCCCCCCCAGGGCAGCACACGCAGCGGCACCCCTTCCTGACCAACTCCAAACTCCACAACTAGAAAGGAAAACTCCCCCCCGGGAGTGAAATTTGATGGGGACCCGCAACAATTGGGATTTTTCATAGCACATGTGCTCACCTATATGCAAGAATATGGACGTGAGTTCCAAACCCAGGGATCCCGGGTGCGAGCAGTTACCTTAGCCCTGGAAGGAGCTGCGGCCAGATGGATGGTGACCCTACATAACGATGACGCACCCGAACTGCGCAACTTCAACCAATTCATGACGGCCCTACGACGACGGTTCGAGGACCCGCTGGCTGACCGCAAAGCACGCGATCGTATTAAGGTGGTGAAACAGGGACGACGACCAGTGACGGAATACACTGAAGATTTCTGGGACCTCGCATGTCGCCTAAACTGGCCAGAAGACATCCTGGTAAGCTGTTTTAAGGATGGACTGAGTGACGATCTGTATAATGCCTGCGTGGCTAGGGGTGCACCGAATCATCTGCATGAGTGGTACCTCACCGCTGAAGAAGTGGAGATTGATATGGCTAGGAATCAGTACCGTACGGGGAGAGCATGGAAGAAATCCCCACCCCAATGGAGGAAAGAACCCTTCAGAAGGCAACAGGGCTTTTCCCCTAAACCTCCAATCTGTTACAAGTGCGGGAAGGAGGGACACCGAGCACCCGAATGCTGGCCCCAAACACCCACCCAGAAACCCGAACGCCAAACGGGGGAGAGACCAGCGAGACCCATCCAGCGAGGGAGGGAAACAGCCCTGAGGAGCAGTGAGATAGTGGGACCACCATCCCCTCCTCCCGCTGGAGACAACATCCCGGCATTTCGAAGGGAAGATCCAGCACCATTCGAGAGCGATCCGGAGGATGAACCACTGGTAAGCAAACCAATTGCCAGGGGAAGGATACTGCAAAATCCCCATTCCCTCCCCACTCTGGGGCCAGCCAGAGGTGGTATTTGTTGGTTCTCCGAACTACTCAAAATTTCTGCTACTGGTTCTCCAGAACCAGTCAGAACCTACTGAATTTCACCCCTGGGCTGCTGGTTCTTGGAGGTCCCTGTGTGGGAGCAAGTTCTGACCCGCTCTGGGTCGCTGTTGTGTCCCAGCACGGAGACCCCGTGTACACACAACTGTTTGCAAACAATACTATTTTACTACTAATAAACTTCTTAGTAGCTAAATGTTTTAAAGTCCATGAAGAACAGAGAAGGTTCTTTTTCAGAAAGACTGATACTGTTGCTTCTTAAGAATTGGCCAGAATTCAACCCCCCAAAGAAAATAGGCAATTAGTTCCTCCGTTATCAGTAACTCATAATGGGGAGAGGCAGGTATGGCGGGAGCAGAGGGGTAGGCCGCTCTCAGGGAACGAGAATTCGCTGTTTGCAAGCGATTCCTTGTTCTGGCCCCTCTGGTTTGGTTCCACCTAGCTCTACCCGAGTGCCTGGTAACCAGGGATGTCAGGGCCCTGGGCTCAAGCTGCTGCTGTTAAATGCCAGGTCGGTTACCAACAAGGCCCCCCTTATTCGGGATTTAATCCTAGAAGAGGGGGCGGACCTGGCGTGCATTACCGAGACCTGGCTGGGCCAGAAAGGGGGGTGCCCCTTTCGGAAATATGCCCGGACGGGTTCTCGGTTCAGCATCAGCCGAGACCCCAGGGAAGGGGTGGAGGAGTGGCTATTATAGCTCACCAGAATCTGTGTCCTCGAAGGAGCCCTGCCCCAGAGATTGTTGGGTGTGAGACACTCCTTCTGAAGTTGGACTTAGGGGTTCAGGTAGGCCTTTTGCTAACGTACCTGCCTCCTAGCTGCGTTGCAAAGGCCCTGCCTGTTCTGCTCGAGGCGGTTGCAGGGCTGGCGGTTGAGTTCCCCAGGTTGATGGTGCTGGGGGACTTTAATCTGCCATCACCCGGCGAAGCCTCGGGGGCAGTCCAGGAGTTCATGGCTTCCATGACAACCATGGACCTGACCCAAGTAGTTCAGGGTCCGACTCATGAGGGTGGTCACACACTTGACCTTGTGTTTCTCTCGGGGCAGTGGAGAGATGATCTGAGGCTGAGGGGTTTAGTCACAGTACCCTTGTTGTGGTCAGATCATTTCCTTCTGAGGTTGGATTTTATGGCACCACCCCTCCACCACAAGGAGGCGGGACCGATGAAGTGGTTCCGCCCCAGGCGCCTAATGGAACCCGACGGATTCCAGAGGGAACTTGGGGAAATACCTGAATCCCTGGTACACAGTTCATCCGAGTCCCTGGTCGCCGCCTGGAATCAGGCGGCAGCGGGGGCTCTGGATTGGATTGCGCCTTTGCGACCTCTCCATGGAAGTGGATCCAGGAGGGCTCCTTGGTTTACCGAGGAACTCCGGGAGATGAAGCGCCACAAGAGACATCTAGAGCGACGATGGAGATCTAGTAAAGCTGAGTCTGACCGGACACTTTTAAGAACTTTCATTAAGTCTTACTTAGTGGCGATAAGGGCGGCAAAATGCTCGCATTTTTCCGCTCTTATTGCGTCCGCTGACTCCCGCCCAGCCGCCCTGTTTAGGGTGACCCGCACCCTTCTTGCTAAGGAGGAAGGCGGAGACCCCTTGCAGGGTAGAGCTGAGGAATTTTCTCGGTTTCTGGCGGATAAAGTCACTCAGATTCGGACAGACCTGGACTCTGATTGGGCAGTACAGGCCGAGATGACTGGGGTAGGTCTTAGTCCGGTTATATGGGATAGGTTTGAACCGGTGACTCCTGAGGATGTGGACAAGGCCATAGGAGCTATGAGCTCCGCCACTTGTTTATTGGACCCGTGCCCTTCCTGGCTGGTTTCGGCCACCAGGGAGGTTTCACGCGGCTGGCTCCAGGCGTTGGTCAACGCTTCTCTGAGAGAGGGGTCCGTCCCGCAGCCCTTAATATAAGCTGCAGGCGAGGACTTCAGAACGTGGAGGAATGGCAGACAGAAAGTAAAGTGAAGGTTAGCATTGAAGCATGAGGAGAAAAGTAGTGCAAGCAGGAGAAGAAAAGTGGGCATGGAAAGAACGGAAAAGCGTTCAAATGAACTTTGCCAGAAGGGATAAAAGCTTGAGCCCAGAAGGAAGGAAGCAGAAAGGCTGCAGATCAAAAAGACTGGAGACTAAATAATAGAGCTTGAATGTCAGATGAGATATTGTAATACAGTAAAAAAAAAAGGAGATTGATAAATAATAGATGAAATAAGAAATTAGGGGGAACCTTACAGAACTGGTTAAAAATTGAGAAGAATATATAATATATTATTGAAATATAAGATTTATAAGTGTATATTATTATTAAATGATAAGTCTATATTATAACTAAATAATTATTAAGTATTTACTATTGTAATTTAGTGATTATTATCTGGTAAAATTAATTATTTCTATTATTTATTCTTATACATATATTTACCCTTACATATAGAGAAGGAATTACTGTTAGAAATATTGTTTTTTATTCATTTTGAAATTGAATAATTGAAATATTATATCATATAAATATTTAATATCCTTGATAGATTATATACGTATTGATGAATTAGAGATTATATATATTGGATTAAGGATTTTGGAGAAATTTGATTGATTAGATATAGGAAACACTGATTAATAACTGATTATTATTTGAAATTAAACTAGTAAAATACATACAAATAAGTATCTGATACATAGTGAATTGGGAAAATTTCTATAAGATAGTAAGAATGTCTACCACAACCACTATCCAGAAAACTGGAAAGAAAACTGCATCTAACCCAACATTAACAACAGTGTCCCCTGCAGGACAGAGATCGATAGAAGGTATGCTAAGCACTGAGAAAACAAGTAATATAAAAGCTATACAGATGTTGCAGACAACATTGCTAGCAATATAAGAAACGATGATGAAGATGCAGGAGAAGATGGATAAAAATCATGAAGAAATGAGAGGAAACATACAGAAACTAGATAATAGGATGGGTACAATGCAACAAACGATTGAGAAAAATGAACAAAAAAATAAAAACAGTGGAAAATAGAACTGAGCAGACAGAAAAAAAATTGGAAGTGGTAGACCAAAAATTAATGACAATGAACAGGAAGTTGGAGGAATGAATTATCCATCTCGAAATGGAATGATCAGCCTATTATTTAAGATTCCAAAATGTAACAGAAAACAAAGAGGAGGATTTAAAAGAGACCATGTCAGAACTAATAGCAGAAACACTGCATAAAGATAGACAGGAAGTGCTTGAGGAAATAAATGAAATCTATAGAGTGCGTACAAATTATGCCAGACGTCACAAGTTAGCAAGAGAGGTGCACATTAGATTTGCGAAAAGGAGATTGCGAGATGAAATATATAAAATAACTAGGGAAGAAACATTGATATACAAAGGAAAAGAGATACAGGTACTTAAACAAGTTCTGAGATGGGGAAGGGAACATAGAAGAGACTACCAATTCTTAGCAAGGCAACTTAATAAAAGCAATATTTTATTTAGATGGCTACTACCAGAGGGAATGTTGATAACCTGGCAAGGGAAAAAAATAAAAATAGACAACTTAGAAAAAACACAAGAATTTCTGGATCAATTTATAGAAACAGAAGATGAGTATAGCAGTAAGGAAGAAGTGGAAAGTAGAAGTCAGGAAGAGCAGCAATCGGAAGAAAGGGAGCTTGAGCAAGAATGGAAAAATATAGAGAGCACAGAACAGCAAGTAATAGAAGGAATAAGAACAAGAGCACAGAAGGAGAATAGAATAAATAGAAGACAAACACAAAGGTAGAAATATGGAAGAAAAGGTTAGGATGTTAACAATAAACATAAATGGATTAAACTCTCATATTAAAAGCAAACAGATTTTTACAAAACTACAGAAACAAAATGCCGATATAATAGCTTTACAGGAGGTACATATTAAAAAACAGGATAAGAAATATTTGGATCAAACAAAATTAGGTGAACTATATGCGGCATTAGCAGATCAAAAAAAAGAGAGGGATAGCAGTATACATTAAAAAAAGAATTAAAAGCAAGACAGATATATGCAGACGATAATGGAAGAATATTAATATTGGAAGTGGAAATACAACAAATGAAATTATTGCTAGTGGTGATTTATGCACCAAATGAGAACTAGGAAAATTTCTATAATAAATTACATAAAAAGATAAATGAGATAGGGGTGGAAAATATTTGCATTTTAGGAGATCTAAATGCAGTTGTGAACAGAAATAAGGATCATAAAAGCAATAATCAAACTAGGAAGAAAAAAAGAATTCTACCAAATTCATTTTTTGATAATGTGTCAAGAGTTAAATGTAAAGGATAATTGGAGAGAATTACACCCACAAGAAAATGGATTCACTTTTTACTCTAACCAACACAAATCTTGGTCTAGGATAGACATGGTCTGGATGAATAGTGAAGTAGAAAATAACGTAGACTCAATAGAAATCCTACCTAACACTTGGGCAGATCATAATCCCATATAAATAATTTGGAAAGGCCAAAAGAAAAAGATCAAACGATGGATGTTAAATACGCAGATATTGAAAGAAAAGGAATATACCCAACAGATTAAAAAGAAAATGGAGTGGTTTCTTAAAATAAATAAAAATCAGGATACATCACTACAAAACATCTGGGACACCACTAAAGCATACTTACAAGGAATCACAATATCATATATAGCAAGAAATATTAAAGAAAAAAAGAAGGAGCAAAAATATTACAGGAGGCCATCAAAAAATTAGAAATAGAGTTACAAAAGGACCCACAAAACGATAAAATTAAAAGGGAAAAAGATTTGGTGAGACATAAGCTGAATTTGATAGAACAAGAAGAAAACTAAGAGGTCAGTAAGGGGCGTGCATAAGTGCACCAGCGTGCCTACCGTCCCTGTCCAAATGTTTCCTCTTATCAGTACTCATTTTATGCATATAAACAATGTTATATCTATGTATATTACCAACACGTACTTGACAAAAATAAATAAATAAAATAAAGAAGAAAATGCAAGGAAAATAAAATTAGCCAGAAAAAAATTCATTGAACACACAAATAAGCCAGGAAGATGGCTTGCTTTTAAATTGAGAAAGCAGAGAGAAAGAAAATTAATACACCAATTGGAGGATAATAATGGTAAACCCCACTACCAGATTGAGGGGGGGAAATATTATACGAAATTACTTTAAAGAGCTATATGGAAAGGAAGAAATAGGAAAAGATGAAATTGAAATATATTTGAAAGCAAAAGGATTACCCCCAATAGAAGAAGAAAGTAGAGAGATACTAAATAAAGAAATATCCCAGATAGAATTTAAAAAGGCAGTTTTTAAGCAGAAGAATAATAAGGTCCAGATGGAATCCCAGGGGAATTCTACAAGATAATATATGAAATATTCGAACCATTAATGCTAGAATTATACAATGAAACAATGTTAGAAGCAAAACTACCAGACTCGAGAAGGCATGGCCAACGCAGCGGCGCTATGGAGTTTTTTACGGGAAAGCTCGTAACTCTAACCCAGTGGTTCCCAAACTTTTTCAGTCCACCGCCCCCTTGGTGCTACAAACTCATCCTCACCGCCCCCACCCCACCCCCTCAGGTGGGCATGGCTTAGTGGTCAAGTGACCGGGTGGGCGTGGCCAACTTATAAAATGTGGTGAAACTCACTTAACAACGCTCTTGCTTAGCAACCAAAATGTTAGGCTCAATTGTGGTCATAATTCTTTCTTTCTTTCTTTCTTTCTTTCTTTCTTTCTTTCTTTCTTTCTTTCTTTCTTTCTTTCTTTCTTTCTTTTTCTTTCTTCCTTTTTCTTTCTTTCTTTCTTTCTTTCTTTCTTTCTTTCTTTCTTTCTTTCTTTCTTTCTTTCTTTCTTTCCTCCCTTCCACTTCTTTCTTTCTTTTTCTTTCTTTCTTTCTTCCTTCCTTCCTACCATCTTTCTTTCTTTCTTCCTTCCATCTCTTTCTTTCTTTCTTTCTTTCTTTCTTTCTTTCTTTCTTTCTTTCTTTCTTTCTTTCTTTCTTTCTTTCTTTCTTTCTTTCTTTCTTTCTGTCTTCTTTCTTTCTGTCTTCCTTCCTCCCTCCCTCCCACCCTCTTTCTTTCCTTTCCTTCTTCCCTACCTTTCCTTCCCTCCTTTCTTTTTGACTGTCTTCCTTCCTTCCTACCATCTTTTTCTTTCTTTCTTTCTATCTTCCTTCCTACCTACCATCTTTCTTTCTTTCTTTTTCTTTGCTACATCCCTCCCTTCCCTTCCCTCCCTCCTTTCTTTTTCTGTCTGTCTTCCTTCCTTCCTACCATCTTTTTTCTTTCTTTCTTTCTGTCTTCCTTCCTTCCTACCATCTTTCTTTCCTTTTTCTTTCCTTCTTCCCTCCCTTCCCTCCTTTCTTTTTGTCTGTCTTCCTTCCTTCCTACCACCTTTTTCTTTCTTTCTGTCTTTCTTCCTACCTACCATCTTTCTTTCTTTCTTTCTCCCTCTTTCTTTCTTTCTTTTCTTTCTTTTCTTCCTTCCTTCCTTTTTCTTTCCTTATTCTCTCTCTCTCTCTCTCTCTCTCTCTCTCTCTCTCTCTCTCTCTCTCTCTCTCTCTCTCTCTCTCTCTCTCTCTCTCTCTCTCTCTCTCTCTCTCTCTCTCTCTCTCTCTCTCTATATATATATATATATATATATATATATATATATATATATATATATCTCGCACACACCCCACGGGACTACATTGGCTCCTCTGGGCTCTGCCTATGACAATTTAAAACGCGCTTCTGTCTGCGAGGAAGAGGGGCGTATTTGAAAAGAGGGGCTGGGGGTGGGTGGGAAATCTATCCCACATTGAGCCACTGGGTATGTGTGAGTGTGTGTGTGTGTGCGTGGCTGAAAACTTCCAGGTTTGGAAAACTGGGAGGTTTTGAAACCAGTTCCCCCAAACCTGGTTTGTATTTGGTTGCAAAAACAAACACACAAGCCATTTTGGTTCCTCGCTGAGGCCGGCTCAACTGAAGGACCAAACAGAGCCTGGAAAGGAAAGGAAACTGCAGAAATGGTCAACGGAGGGGGTGGGTGGGACAGATGCACATGAGGGAGGGTCTTCTCCCCCTCCCCCCACACTGGCACATTCAAGGGGCTTCCTGGAAATACACCCCCTCCCCCATGGGAAGCGCTGGCACTCTCCGAATTGTCTTCTTTGGCACAGAGCAGTTCGGAGGACCGAGGCCGGGTGGAGGGGGGGACTCCTGTACCCAGCAGGCACAGCTGGAAAGCCCCCTCCTCACCTGGTGGTGTGTCATGCCTGCCTAAATTGCTATCCATCCGGGGGCAGGGGAAGATGGCATCGCAGGGACGAGCGAGAGCAGTGTGTTAGGTGGGCAGAGGAGGCGAGGCCGAAGGCCACATCGTGGGATGGGCATGTGGAGAGGTTGCCGGGGGGACGCAGGAGGCTGGGCACCTGGGATCTTCAGTGGGACGGGGAAGGGGGTGGTACTGGGTGTTTGGGGTGGGGTGGGGAGTTATGATTTTTAGAAGATGAGACACACATGCACGCACAATGGCCAAGGGGAGGATTTAACTTGGGGTTGTTTGGGAGAGAAAAATAGAGGGAGGGAGGGAGGGAAGGAAGGAAGGAAAAGAAAGGAAAGGAAAGAGAAAGAAAAGGAAGGAAGGAGAGGGAAGGAAATGGAAGGAGGGAGGGAGGGAGGGAGGGAGGAAAGGAGGGATGGAGGGAGGAAAGAAAGTAGGAAGGAAAGAGAGGGAGGGAAATTAAAGGTGAAAAGGAGAGGAAGGAAGGAAAAGGAAGGGAAGGAGGAAGGAAGGGAAGGGAAGGAGGAAGGAAAAAGGGGGAAGGAAAGGGAAGGAAGGAAAGTAGGAAGGAAAAGGAGGGGGAAGGAAAGGGAAGGAGGGAAGGAAGGGAAAGAGACAGAAGGAAGGAAGGAAAGGGAAGGGAAGGAACGGAGGAAGGAAAAAGAGGGAAGGAAGGGAAGGGAAGTAGGAAGGAAAAAGGGAAGGAAAGGGAGGAAGGAAGGAAGGAAGGAAGGAAAGGAAAGGGAGGCAGGCGAAGGCGGCAGAAACTCTGGCGGGCAACTGTTCCCAATCTCCCCCCCCCCCATCGCTGCCCTCTTTCCGGACCGACTTTCCGGCCGCGGCGCCTCTTGGCCGAAGGAGCGGAAAAGAGACAGCTGCGATTTCCCCACAAGGTCTCCCTCCTCCTCCTCCTCCTCCTCCCGCCCCCCCAACCCGCCCCCCCAACCCAGCCCCAGCCCGCCCCCCCCATCCCGCCCCCCCATCCCGTGTCTTACTGATTTAACAGCTCCGTGTTTCTGTCGGCTGGTCTCTAGGGAAAAAAGCTTGCAAAATACAGAAACTCTTCTCGCTGCGAGTTGTTAATTGCTCACCCTCGTGAGAAGAGTTTCTGTATTTTGCAAGCTTTCCAGGGGTCTCCAACCTTAGCAACTTTAAGACTTGTGGACTTCAACTCCCAGAATTCCTCAGCCAGCTTTGCTGGGAGTTGAAGTCCACAAGTCTTAAAGTTGCCAAGGTTGGAGACCAGTGCAAAGAGACCAGACGACAGACACACGGAGCTGTTAAAAGTCCAGTAAGATGCCCGTCTCGCAGCCCACCCAGTCCCCGCTGGGAAAAGAGTGGCAGGAAAAGCGGCGAGCAGGCGATTGGGTGGACATGGGTGGCGGCGCGGGGACAGGACTGGCGAACCACCTACCGCCCTCCTGGCCCCTCTCACCGCCCCCCTGTCGCCACCCTTGCCTCTCACCGCCCCCCTAAGGGTTCCCACCACCCCCTGGGGGGCGGTACCGACCACTTTGGGAACCACTGCTCTAACCTGTTGATGCTGTGGCAGGCTTCCGCCTCAGTCCAATGACCCTGAACCATAGTGGTCTGGGAGTGAGCCCCCCAACCCAATAGGCTGGCATCCGTGGTTACTGTGAGCCTCTCTGGCTTGTGGAAAAGGCAGCTCCTAGGGAGAGCCCCGAAGGACTACCAGAAGAGGGCGCGTCGTACCTCTGATGGGAGGGAAACCTTCACTAATGAGGAGGCTCTTCCCAACTGCTAAAATGGCAGCAGAAATCATTAAAGGTCCCTGGAGTGTAACCGTGCCCAAGGAATGATTGCTATGCACGAGATCATTTTTCCCAGGAGCGTAGAGAGAGTTTGCAGGGAAACCCGGCATTGAGTCCAGACCACAGAGACCAATTGTCTGATGCTGTCCCGTCGCTCCTGGGAAAGGTACACCCTACACTCCAGGGAGTCCACAACTGCTCCCAGGTGCTTTAACCGCATGAGAGGAGACAGGTGACTTTTCTCCAAATTAATGGAAAACCCCAGACACCTGAGAGTGGATAGGGTTGCCTGGACGTCCCGCACTGCTTGGGGTCTGAGCGATGCCTTTACTGATGGCCGCAGAAATAATGGCCTGCATCTCAGCTCACATCCCTGAACCCTGGAGACCAGAGGAACCAGGTTGGGCAGGGTCACGTGCAGCGGTAGCTGAGGGAGTGGCAGCGACAGAAGTCTCCTCCCTGGCAGGGGCATCTGTCATGGCCACTGCGGACCCCGCCGGCATTCCCCAAACCTCCGAAGGGGCAACCTGGACACGATGCTGGTCCAACGATAATTGATCAGTAGGCAATGCAGAAACAGGGGACAGAAGAAGGAAGCGCACTGGGGCGAGCCACAGGGGTTGTCACAGACCCCCTAGGTAGCCTACTTTTTCGCTTCCTGGCCATTGGCAGTTTGGAGGTGACCGTATGTGTCACCATTAGTCCTGACGGCATTTGCTACAAGCAAGGAAAGTGAAGATTGGAGTCATCTGGGTGAGAGAATTTTTTTAAAGTTAATTAATGATCTGGACTCAAGTAAAAGAATGAAAATAGCCATATTCTAATTTTTAAAAGTAAATGGATTATACTTTGAAAGTGTCATGGAAAAGGGAAGTGGTGATTGAAGCCACTTCTGGATTTTAAGCGGCAGAAAAAGCTTCAATGGAGAAAGTTTTTTATTTGGATTATTTTGGACAAGTGAAATTTTGAGTGCCTTTTGAACTTTTTGAACTATAGAAAGATACTAATTTGTTTTAAAGTGGATTGTGATATTGTATTACTGTATCCTTTCTTTTTCTATTTCAATACTGTGTTGGAACATTGTATTTTAATTAAACAGAGTGCCACCTAACATTTAATTTGGATACAAATTTGGATACATTTTAACTTTAAAACACAGCTGCAGAATATTTTTACTGTATTTTATCTCACCCTTGAGAAGTGCCTATGCTATTTGAAAATGAGAAATTGTTTTGACTAGAACTAATTTTGTTTGTGGCTTAGGAACTTTTTATCTTTTTGAACTTTTGAGTTTTGCCTTGAAGTTTTTGTTTGCAGTTTCTTTTGGTGGATAAGTGGATTAAGGCAAGACAAGCCTGAAAAGACAGTTTGTGAATCATCAAATTTACTTTTTGTGATTTATTACACCCATCTTTTCTCTTTTCTTTTTTTTAGATTGGGATTTTAATTTTTTGGAATCATTTTCGGATTATTGAAAGGATTTTATTTTGCATAAAAAATTATATATCTTTTTTCTGCTTTTTTTTCTTTAAGAGTGGCTTACGTTGGAACTCAAATAATATCTCTCTTTTCTCTTTCTCACCATTTTTATTGTGGATTTGATCATGTTAGATTGTTTCATTTTCTCTTTTTGGATTGATTGATTGATTGATTGATTCATTGATTCATTGATTCATTCATTTATTTGTATGCCACCCAACTCCCGAATGACTCTGGGTGGCTAACAACAATTGCAAATACAAAAAAATATAACAGCATTAAAACAGATAAAAAACAGATTTAAAAACTCATACATACCCATTCATGGCCGGATCTCTCCAATTATAGCTGTGAGATCAACGGCCTTCAGCCTGCTGGAAGAGCCAGGTCTTAACCACTTTTCAGAAGGCCAATAGGGTGGGGGTGGTCTGGATCTCCAGAGGTAGTTGGTTCCAGAGAGCCGGGGCAGCCACAGAGAAGGCCCTCCCCCGTGGGCCCGCCAGCCAACATTGTTTAGCTGATGGGACTTGGAGACCAACTCTGTGGGATCTCACCGGTTGCTGGGAGTTGTGTGGCAGAAGGCGGTCTCAAAGATAGCCTGGTCCTAAGCCATGTAGGGTTTTAAAAGTGATGACCAACACCTTGAATTGTGTCTGGAGACCAATAGGAAGCCAGTGCAGCTCACGGAGAATTGGTGTAGTGTGGGTGTATCTAGACGCACCCACAACAGCTCGCGCAGCTGCATTCTGGATCAACTGTAGTCTCAGAACACTCTTCAAGGGTAGCCCCATGTAGAGCGCATTGCAATAATCTAAACGTGAGGTGACAAGGGCATGATTGACTGTGAGGAGAGCCTTGCGATCCAAGTAGGGTCATAATTGGTGCACCAGATGGACTTGTGCAAAGGTCCCCCTAGCCACAGCTGTCAGATGATGCTTTAATTTCAGCTGTGGGTCTAGGAGGACACCCAAATTACAAACCCATTCTGAGGGGGACAATTTCTCCCCCCAAAAAAGACCTCCACCCGATCTTGTCTGGGTTAAGTCTGAGCCTGTTGACTCCCATCCAGATGCTCACAGCTTCAAGGCACAGCTTCAAGGCACAGCTTCACATCCACTGCTTCATTGAATTGATGCAGGGTGAAGATGTATAACTGGGAGATGTATAACTGGGTATCATCCGCATATTGTTGATACCTCACCCTGAATCATCAGATGACCTCCCCCAATGGTTTCATGTAGATATTAAATAGGAGGGGAGAGAGGACCTAACCCTGAGGCACCCCACAAACAAGGGGCCTAGGGGATGATCTCTGTCCTCCTACTAACACTGACTGCGATCGACCAGAGAGATAGGAGGAGAACCACCATAATACGGTGCCTCCCACACCCAGCTCTCTTAGCCATCCCAGAAGGATACCATGATCGATGGTATCAAAAGCAGCTGAGTGGTCAAGTAGCACCAAGATGGAGGAGTGACCCCCATCTTGGGCTCACTAGAGATCTTCCATCAATGCGACCAAAGCGATTTCCTTGCTGTAGCCAGACCTATAGACATGTAGTCCAGATAATCTGTTTCATCCAATAGCCATAGGAGTTGGAGTGCCACCACTTTCTCAACAACCTTTCCTACAAAGGGTAGGTTGGAGACTGGATGAACATTTTTTAATTCAGCTGGGTCCTGGGAAGGTTTCTTGAGAAGGGGTCGCACAACCGCCACATTTAAAGGTTGCGGGAAAGACCCCTCACTCAAGGATGCATTGACTAACACCTGGAGCCAGCCTCGTGTCACCTCCCTGGTGGCTGAAACCAACCAGGAGGGGCATGGGTCCAATAAACAAGTGGAGGAACTCATCGCTCCTATAGCCTTGTCCACTTCCTCATGGGTCACAGATTCAAACTCATCCCATATAACAGGACTAAGACCTGCCCCTATTGTCTCAGTGAGAATTGCCCAATTAGAGTCCAGGTCCATCCGAATCTGAGTGACTTTATCCAACAGAAACTGTACAAATTCCTCAGCTCTACCCTGTAAGGGCTCCTCCATTCCCTCTACGTTAAGGAGGGAATGAGTCAGCCTAAAAAGTGCGGATGGGCACGAATCAGCGGATGCAATAAGTGCAGAAAAATGCGAACATTTTGCCGCCCGTATCACCACTAAATAAGTTCTAATAAAAGCTCATAGATGTGTTCGGTTGGATTTGGACTTACTGGTCCTCCAGCGTCGCTCTAGATGTCTCTTTTGGTGTTTCCTCTCCCGGAGCTCCTTGGTAAACCAGGGAGCTTTCCTGGATCCACCACCACGGAGAGGTCGCAAAGGCGCAATCTGGTCCAATGCCCCAGATGCCACTCTATTCCAGGTGGCTACTAGGGTCTCAGCCGGATCATGGACAAGGGAGTCAGGTATCTCCCCAAGCTCCTTCTGAAACCCTTCAGGGTCCATTAGGCATCTGGGGTGGAACCACTTAATCGGTTCCACCTCCCTGCAATGGAGGAGTGGTGCCTTAAAGTCTAACCTCAGCAGGAAATTATCTGACCATGACAAGGGAGAAACGACTATACCCCTTAATTTCAGATCATCTCTCCACTACCCTGAGAGAAACACCAGGTCAAGCGTGTGCCCCCCTATGAGTCGGACCCTCAACTACTTGGGTCAGGTCCATGGTTGCCATGGAAGCCATGAACTCCTGAGCTGCATCAGAGGATTTGCCGAGTGATGGCAGATTAAAGTCCCCCAGCACCATAAGCCTGGGGAACTCCACTGCCAGCCCGGCTAACACCTCTAGCAACACAGGCAGGACCATTGTAATGCAGCTGGGAGGCAGGTACATCACTAATAAGCCCAACTGAACCCTTGAGTCCAACTTCAAGAGGAGATACTCACACCCAACAATCTCCGGGGCAGGGATCCTGCGAGGATGAAGACTCTTGTGTGCTATAATTGCCACTCCTCCACCCCTTCCTGGGGTCTCGGCTGATGAAGAACTAGAAACCCATCTGGGCAGATCTCTGAGAGGGTAACACCCCCTTCCTGGCCCAGAGAGGTCTCAGCTATGAATGCCAGGTCAGCTCCCTCTTCCAAGATTAAATCACGAATGAGGGGAGCCTTGTTGACAATAGACCTGACATTAAACAGCAGCAGCTTGAGCCCAGGGCCTTGACATCCCAAGTCACCAGGAATACGAGCCGAGCCAGGTGAACCATAACCAGAGGGGCTGGAACAAGTAATCGCTTTAAGACAGCGAGTCCTAGTTTCCCGAGAGCGGCCTACTCCATGGCTCCTGCTGTATCTTTCTCTCTCGGTTACGACCATTATACCCTGGCTCTCTAACCCCCCAGAGATCCCCTCCCTCACCCCATCGCCCCCCCTTCCTATGCAGGCCAAACATCTCACTCATACCAGGCTGGGGGTCGCAAATGAGTCCC
The DNA here is from genome assembly GCA_023053685.1 of Diadophis punctatus similis. Taxonomy (NCBI): domain Eukaryota; kingdom Metazoa; phylum Chordata; class Lepidosauria; order Squamata; family Dipsadidae; genus Diadophis; species Diadophis punctatus. The sequence continues at coordinate 102,473,985 of JALIGW010000002.1, forward strand.
CACCTGCTTCTGTTTGCACACTCAGCAGGGGGGGCTCCATCACTTGCCCCCAGCATGCTCATTCTTCCGATTGCACACACTCAATCACTCACTCTAATCAAATCATCCATCCCCTCACACATACATCCAAACACCCCCAAGCATCCCCCCCTGAGGTGAGATATTAAAATAAAACAGCAACAAATCAATGAAGGGACATGCAGAAAAAAAACATGCATGACAGCCTCCAGCCGCGATAGAACTCATCCGTTCCCTATGGTGGCTGCACCACAACCAATGATAGTTCTCAGGGAAAGGAATGTCCAATGCACTTCCAGGGCTTTCCTCAGCCATCCGTCGCTCTCTCTCATGGTACTGTTTAATCCGAGGCTCTCTGTGGTGCACTGGCAAGCCTCGGAAGAGACGATGGTATCAATACCAATGGCGACTCCCCCTGCAAGGATGGTGTCAATGGTGACGATGCATCAACGGCCTGTTTCCCAGAGACAGTCCTCTGCTTTCCCCAAAAGGACTCCACAGCAGAATGCAAATACAACCAAGAAACTTAATCTTATTGTCCCGTTTCCTCCCATTTCTATTTCTCCTCTTGTCCCACTTCCCCCCACTGCTGGATGCTATAATGGCAATAGCAATAGGGGCGGCTGCAGTTAGATCCATAGGCAGGCCGCACAGGGTGTGTGTGTGTGAGGCCGCACCGATCAAAATGGGCCTCACGGCCGTGGCTACATTCCAAAGAGAGAGATGCCAGAATGCTGGAAAAGGAGGAGAGAGGAGGCCGTGCCTGGGGGAGTGAAATTAAAACAATTTTTTGGATTCAGTCTTTTATTTTTATTCTTTGTTCTAATTGTTTATTTTTTGGATTTTTTTTGAATTTTTCATCTTTTCCCCTCTAAACTCATTTTATTGGATTATTGTACCATTTTTGTATTGGATTAAAATATCACAAATTGGATTACAAATTTTTGTTAAGATGACGACAAGAAAGATTCCATCATATCTCACATCATCATCTACTTCATCACAAAGTCCAGGGCAGAAAACGACCAATACCACAATATATGGAATTTAAAAAATATGATGCAAGCACTATTTGAAGATTTAAAAATGGATATTGCCGGCAAGATGGAAGAGAGCATGGGTAAAGTAGAAGGAGAATTAAAGGAAATGAGAGGCCTAATGGAAAAAAAATGAACAATGTTTGCAGAAAGCAGAAGAAGAAATTCAAGACAATAAAAAGAAGATACAAGAAGTGGATGTGCGTCAGACAGAATTTGACAAAAAGCAGGAAAAGATAAATATAATTTCAGAGATGGACCATTCGGAATATTATTTACGATTTCAGAACGTGATAGAAGAAAAAGATGAGAATTTGGCGGAAATAATGGTGGAAATGTTAGCAGAGCCAATGGAAGAAAAACTATTGAATGATGATGAAATTTATAGAGTTAATACTAGATATGCGATGAGAAATAAATTACCGAGAGAGGTCCACATAAGATTCACAAAAAAGACGTGAAGAACAGAAGTTCTACAGAAATTGAGAAATGCGACTCTTAAATACAAAGAAAAAGAGATTGTAGTTCTGAAGCAAGTTCCTAGAAGAGTTAGAGACTTAAGAAGAGATTATCAATTTTTGACCAAAAAACTGATTGAGAGAGGATTTACCTTTAGATGGCTGATACTGGAAGGAATAATGATGACATGGCATGGACAGAGAATAAGATTGGACACAATTGATAAAGCTGAAACCTTTTACAGACAACACTTTGTTTATGATGAAGAAGAAAGAAGAGAGAGAGAAGCAAGAGAAAAAAGAATACAAAAAGAGGGGACAGAGGCAAAGATTAAACTACAAGCAACTCAACAAGAAGAAGAGATACAAGAGAAAGAATTGGAAGGTGCAACTGCTATGGAGATGAAAGATCAAAGGGAAATGAGAACGACAAGATCGACTAAGGCATTAAAATAAAAATAAAAATTATGGAAAATGAAATTAAGATTATTTCAATGAACATAAATGGACTAAATTCGGCCATAAAAAGGAAAAGAATATTCAATAGATTGAAAAAACTGAAAATGGATATTATTTGTTTACAAGAAGTACATATTAAAAAGCTATACGAGAAATTATTACAATGTGCGAGATTGGGAGAATCATATTTGACACTTGCAGATCAAAGTAAAAAAGGAGTAGTACTATATATATAGAAAAAATAACCTTGAGGTGTATATATACTGATGAAGATGGATGGATTTTAATGGTAGAACTAACCATGAATAACAAAAAAATATTGCTAGTTGCAATTTATGCACCGAATGAAAACCAAGATAAGTTTTATGTAAAGTTACATCAGAAAATAATTGAATTAGATTATGAAAATATATGTATGATGGGAGATTTCAACGCTATTGAAAAGGCAGATTTGGATTATAAACCATCAAAAAAGAATAAGATACAAAGGAAAAAATTACCACGATCTTTTTTTACTATGGTGGATGAACTGAATATATTTGATGTATGGAGAAGAGATTTCCAGAAGAAAAACAATATACTTTTTATTCGGCATGACCTAAGCATAGCTCATAAAATTATCTGCTACAACGTCCTTCCTGTCAATGACTACTTCAGCTTCAACCACAACAATACACGAGCACACAACAGATACAAACTCAAAGTGAACTGCTCCAAACTTGACTGTAGAAAATATGACTTTAGCAACAGAGTGGTAAATGCCTGGAACTCACTACCTGACATTGTGGTTTCGTCACCAAACCCCCAAAGCTTTACCCTTAGACTGTCCACTGTTGACCTCACCTGATTCCTAAGAGGTCAGTAAGGGGCGTGCATAAGTGCACCAGCGTGCCTACCATCCCTGTCCTAATGTTCCCTCTTATCAGTACCCATCTTATGTATATAAACAATGTTATATCTATGTATATTACCAACACGTACTTGATAAAAATAAACAAACAAACAAACAAACAAACAAATAAATAAATAAAATATGTCATGGTCAAGGATAGATATGTTGTGGATGTCTTTGGAAATGATGAATAATGTAAAACATATAAATATTGAATCTAGCAATTGGGCCGACCACAACCCAATAACAATAAGTTTGAAAGGGAAAAGGAAAAGAAATAGATGGACTTTGAATCAAGAAATATTAAATGAAAAAGAATTTCAACAATTTATAGAAAAAGAAATGAAATTTTTCTTTAAAGAGAATAAGAAGAATGATGTATGTTTACAAATTGTATGGGATACAGCTAAAGCATATTTCAGAGGATTGGCGATGACTTACATGGCTAAAAGAAATAAACAAAGACGAGAAACTCAAAAAAAAAAGATGTAGCAAGAAAACTAAAAAGTGCTAAACAAAATTTTTTTGAACATGCCAATAAACCGGGAAGATGGTTAGCCTATAAGATGAAAAAAGAAAAGGAAAAAATGAATAAAACAACTGGAAGACATCGATGGAAATATTAGACATAGTGATGAGGAAAAAAAGATAGCATGGACATAAACAGACTTAAGAAATTTCTTAACGATTTTATACATTCTGATCAAAATGGATTTTTACCAAAAAGACAGATAAAAGACAATATGCACATGATTTTAAATACTTTAGAGTACTATGAACAACACCCTGGAAAACAAGCAGCTTTAATGTTTTTAGATGCACAGAAAGCCTTTGATAATGTTAATTGGCAATTTATGACACAACAACTTCAAATTATGGGTTTTGGGGAAAGATTTATAGGGGTAATTAAAACAATTTATACTAAGCAATCGGCTAAAATAATATTGAATGGAGATATGACTGAAAAAGTTGATATTATGAAAGGAACCAGACAAGGATGTCCACTATCACCGTTATTATTTATTTTGACCTTGGAGGTCCTAACTAGACATGTAAGACAAAATAAAGACATAAAGGGAATAAAAATTAAAAATGAAGAATATAAATTGCAAGCTTTCGCTGATGATTTGGTGTTCATATTGGAAGAACCATTGGAGACGGGTCCAAAATTATTACAACAGATTGAACAATATGATGAAGTGGCGGGATTAAAAATTAATAAAGATAAAACAAAACTTTTAGTTAAAAACATGACAGAAAAACAAAAAAAGGAATTAACTGAAACATTAAATATACAAGTTGTAAAGAAAGTAAGATATTTGGGGATCCATTTATCGGCAAGATGTTTAACAATTAAAGAAGATAATTATATAAAGCTAAAGAAACAAATTGAGGTGGATTTGGAAAAATGGAAAAATCTTCAATTGTCGCTGATGGGTAGAATTGCGCTGATCAAGATGAATATACTACCTCGTTTGTTATTCTTGTTTTCGACAATCCCAATAAAAATAGAGAAAATATACTTTAAGGAGCTAAACAAAATGATTCTGAAATTTGTTTGGCAAGGAAAAAAAGAGAGAATAAACTTAAAAATGTTACAAGATGCAAGGACTAGAGGTGGCTTCGGACTCCCGAATTGGGAGCTCTACTATCATGCTATCGACATACCATGTATAGACATGGATGAGAGAATGGATTTTATTAAGAAATCAGAGACTTTTGCTATTGGAAGTACATGACTTGCAGATAGGTTGGTACATGCTTATATGGTATGGAAGAAACAAAATACACAGCTATTTTCAGAGACATTATATTAGGAACTCTTTATATTTAATATGGGAAAAAATAAAAACAAAAAACTATATGAGCATTCCGAATTGGATATTGATTATAGATGCATTAATTCATCTAAGCAGAGTGAATTGGCAAAACATACCACGGTATAAAGACATTTTGACAGAAGATGGGAAGCTGAAATCAACTCAAGAATTAGAGAACCAAGGAATTACAATGGACTGGTTTATGAGACTACAAATACAGACAAGATATGAAAAAGACAGTAAAATGGAGGGAATCATGTTAGAGAATACAGAATTAGATGAAATACTTACAGGACAGGATGAAAAACTAATCAAGAAAATTTATAACTATTTATTGTATGTGGATTTAGAATTTGAACAAGTGAAAGAGACAATGATAAAATGGGCACAAAACTTTGGTTACACAATAGAACTAGAAAAATGGGAGCAACTTTGGGAAAGGAACTATAAATTGACTATGGCAACAGTATATAAAGAGAATTTATATAAAATGTTTTATAGATGGCACATGTCACTAGAAAGAATTGCAAAAATGTTTAAGAATAAGACTATGAAATGTTGGAAATGTCAACAAATACCAGGTTCTTTTTATCATATGTGGTGGACATGTGCAGAAGCAAAAGATTATTGGACTCGAATTCAGATATGGATAGAGAAAATGTTGAAACGAAAGATAGAATTGAAACCAGAAATATTCTTGTTAGGAATTATACCAGAGACATTTAACAAAGAAGATACCTATTTAATTATACATGTGATAACTGCAGCTAGAATTGCGTTTGCACAAAAATGGAAAGGAACTAAGATCCCATCTGAAGAAGATACACTTTAAAAAAATTTGGAATGTGCCGAGATGAATAGACTGACAATGAAAATTAAAGACAAGGAAGAATCAGAATATTTATAACTGGATGGAAAGTGAATATACTGTAGGTAGAATTTAAGATAAAATGATTATTGAAATTACAGGGTAAGGAATTGAAGAATAAAGGGGAGAACCCAGATGACAAAATTAGATTCTAAAGAGGTAAATAGTAATGTTGAAGCATATATTTAAAACAAAGAAATATGGTTATGGATAAGATATGAAAATATACAAAGAATAAAAGGGACACCGATAGGCGATAAATACATAGCAATATATTATCAGTCTGTTAATAAAAAGATTAGAATTAAAATCACTCAGGTAAGGGTTTTTAGAGGGAGAAGAGGAAGTAGTAGGGAAGGAGAAAGGGGTGGAGAGAGAGTTGTAAGGTAGGGGGAGAGAAGGGTAAGAAGGTTGTTGGAAGAGATGGAGTTGTGAGAGGTGAGTGGAAAGGTAAAACAGAAATTCAGACTGGTAAACAAATAGTATGATATAGGTGCATATTAGGATATTAAATTACAATGGATTAGATAGAATTGTATAACCATATTTGTTATTGATTTTTTTAGCTACATGTATTATTATATGTATGGATAATGTGGAGAGAAATAAAAAAAATTTTTTTAAAAAATGATGGCCACGGCCTTGCCTGCTTTCAAAATAGCGGCCGTGACCTCGCCCGGCTTCAAAATTGCATCCGTGACCTCACCCAACTTCAAAATGACGGCCGTGACCTCGCCCGCTTTCAAAATGGTGGCCACGAGCTTGCTAGCCCTCAAAATGGCACCCGCACTTGGCCACGAGGTCAGGGGACGAAAAACAGCTTCAGCTCCCATTTAAAAGTCTTTGCCTGCACCCTTGGGCCGATTTCAATGTGGAGAGTTAAACTCCAATGGCCAAAAAGTCCACTTAGGACCACAGTTGCTAGGGCCGGGTTCCCCCAGGCTCCAGATTTAGAGAACAAGCTGCAACACACACTTTGCGTGCGGGGGAGCGAATAAAACTCCTCCAGCCACCCTAGTAGCCTCAATTGAAAGCACCAGGCTCCCTTCAGCAAGAAAAAACCTGTAAACTTCCATTATCTGATAAACGGAGAGATTAACTCCAGCGGCAGCACGGAAGACCAAAAACGGCCCTTCAGGCTTAAGTACAGGTTGAGGAGGCAATCGGCTTTTATCCATTTTAAATCTCTGTAACATTTAAAGGGAACAGCGATCCCAGTGGAGAGGAACTGATAGACAACTCACAGTTCTGGTAGAAGAAGTGGATAAGATCAGTTTCAATTTCTCGATAGAGGGAGAGCTAGAAACCACACATCTGTCCTTGTTTGAGGACTGAGTGAAACTGGGGTCCCTGGCTCATGGGCAGGAATAATCAGTAAAAAAGACACAGTCCTATTGGATGAACGGATGAGGACAACCCATGTTTAGATGATAGCTCCACCCTCTATGGAGAACCAGCACCTATCTGAAATGGTATAGGGCAGGGGTGTCAAACTCAATTTCATTGAGGGGTGCATCAGGGTTGTGTTTGACCTCAGGGGGGCGTGGCTGGGGGGGCATGGCCAGCTTGACATCACTCCTGTCAGGGGTGCCTGTGGTGGCCTGAGCACTCTGCCACACTGGCTCCTGAGCTCCATTTTCAGCTGCCACGGCCTCCTGCAACCCTCTGTCAGTGAAAATGGAGCTCAGGAGGACTGCACACAGCCCTCCTGAGCTCAGTTTTCACTGGCAGAGGGTTGCTGGAGACCGTTGCAACTGAAAACGGAGCTTGGGAGCCCGTTTTCACTGGCAGAAGCACCGTGGGCCGGTCCTTCGCTGTTTCTAGGGCGGTCCCATGGGCCAGATCTAAATACCCTGTGGGCCGGATCTGGCCCCCAGGCCTTGAGTTTGACACCCCTGGTATAGTGTCTCCTGCTTGAGCACAGGGTTGGACTGGAAGACCTCCAAGGTCCCTTCCAGCTCTATTCAGATTGATTGATTGAATGAATGAATGAAAATCATGTGAAGCAGTAGTGGGTTCTAAAACCCTTTACTACCGGTTCGCGTGCACATGTGTATGTGCAGAAACATCCCGGGTGGGTGGGTGGAGCCTTCCGTCACTGGCGCTACCAGTTCTAAGAAACGGTCCAAGAGCAACCCACCACTGATGTGAAGTATAATTACCACTTTATAAAGCCTTAGAAAAACCAGACCTGTAATACTGCATCCAGTTTTGGTCACCACATTAGAAGAAAGATGTTGGGACTTTGGAAAAAGTGCAGAGAGGAGCAACTAAGATGATCAAAGGCTAGGAGACTAAAACATATGAAGAACAGTTGCAGGATTTGGGTTTGGCTAGTCTAGAGAAAAAAAGGACTAGGGGGAACATGATAGCAATATTCCCTTATTTGAGGAACTGCCACAAAGAAGAGGGGGTCAATTTATTTTCCAAAGTACCAGAGGGCAGGACAAGAAACAATAGTTGGAAACTAATCAAGGAGACAAGCAACCTGGAATTAAGAAGGAACTTCCTAACAGTGGACAGAGAACAATTAACCAGTGGAACAGCTTGCCTTTAGAAGTTGTAGGTGCTTCATCACTGGAGGTTTTTAAGAGGAGACTGGACAGCCACTTGTCTGAAATTGTATAGGGTCTCCTGCATGAGCAGGGGGTTGGACTAGAACAGGGGTCGGCAAACTTAAACACTCAAAGAGCCAGTTGGAACCGTTTCCCACAGAAAAAAAACACCGGGAGCCACAAAACCTGGGTGGGTGTGGCCAACTCGACATCATTCACTCCCACCCAGTCACATGACCACCTAGCCACACCTACCCAGCCGGTCATTAGGGCAGAGAACTGGGAACCACAAAACCTCTCTCTCTCTCTCTCTCTCTCTCTCTCTCTCTCTCTCTCTCTCTCTCTCTCTCTCTCTCTCTCTCTCTCTCTCTCTCTCTCTCTCTCTCTCTCTCTCTCCCTCTCTCTGCATCTCTCTATGGCACTCTCCCCCTTTCCCTCTCTATATCCTCCCTCTCTGTATCTCTCTCCCCTTCTCCCTCTCTCCCTCTCTCTGTCTCTCACCCCTCTCTCTCCCCTCTCTCTGTATCTCTATCTCTATTTCTATCTCCCCCTATCTCTGTATCTCTCTGTATCTCTGTCTCTCTCTCCCCCTCTGATAGATAACATTACAAACATTGATCTTTCTTGGGCATGCAGTTCATATATGAAGTGCGTCACAAAGCAGTTTTGATGTGTGTTTTGCTTATTCAGTAATATTGTAATATACTGAAACCGGTGTTTCAATTTGGAAAGTCCACTGCAGTTAATGAAACAAATATCCAAAAAATAAGTTTTAAACCATTGTTTTAAATGGTGTTTAAAATAAATACAGTGAATAAGATGCATCTTTCTCTCTTCTCTGAGTGGTCCTTGGTGCTCTCTAAAGTTTGTTTTCTTGCAAAAGTTTAATTATCCAACTAATTAACAGCATCAGTGCGATCTCATTTTAATCAGGCCAGCTGTGATTTGGCCTTGCAGGATATTTGATCTCAGTCACTGGACTGTCAGCAGGTGCCTCTGCAAAATTCAATTTGCAAGCCAAATTGTGGGCATTTCATTATGCTCCTCACTGTTACAAAACACCCATGTCCCTTAGCAGCCCAGTTCTAGACAGGTTGCCCTCACCCTGTGAGCCCCCTCCCAGTATAGATTTAAAATCAAGCCTTGCCTTGTTTCTGACAAACGTTGATGGATTGGGCTCAGATGTAGCATAAAGCTATCAGGGCGAGAGCTAATCAGAGAAACATCAGAATGAAGCAAAATCCTCCACTATTTCCTGGCAGTAGACCTCCTGATCTCTAGCAAGTGCCACTTTTGAACAAGCAGAAAATCTTCCAAATGAATTGGAAGATATCTGGCTGCAGACGGATCCAAAGGATCAAAACCGCCAGCAATTCCCAAAGTTCCTTCCTTCCTTCCTTCACTCCTTCCCTCCCTCCCTCCTCTTTTCAACTGAAGAAGCTTCTTGGATGAAAGTGAAACGTTTTTAAAACGTTTTCAAAGAAAATCCAAGAAAGTCCTGTTGCCTTTTGGAAAAGCACTTTTGGGACAACCATAACCTGGATGACTGAAAATCTCCATAGACATTAGAGATTCCCTTTTCAATGCAATGCAGCTAGCCCCGAAACTAAAACTCTTCCCCGTTGCTCTTCCCACGGTTCTCCCCAGAGCCCCCTGCTGCCTTTCTGCCCCTCGTCACGCACCCACGGAGGTGTCATTCCTAAACAGCAGGACCAAACCCGGGTTTTAAGTCCACCGCTTTTCCTGGTCCCATGAATGAATGAATTGCATGGGGGTTTTAAAATTGTTGGTTTTAATGTTTTTTAATGCTTTTTTAATAGTTACTGTTTTTAATGTTTTTTAATATTTATTATTTGCATGTAGATTTCTTATTGTTGTGAGCCGCCCAGAGTCTCTGTGGAGTGGGCGGCATACAAGTTCAAATAATAAATAAATAAATAATGAATGGTAGGGAAAATGTAGGTAACACAAATGCTCATTCCAAGGATTTCCCCCCCCCCCACATTTCATATATTAACTATCTATATTTAAACTAAAGTAATAGAGGTGGAATTATTTCATTCCTCATTCCTCTTTGACGAAGTGACATTAGTGGACCAGAGGAATGCTGTGGATATAATTTACTTGGACTTCAGTAAGTCATTCGATAAAATAAACCACAACCTACTATTTGATAAGATAGAAAAATGTGGGTTAGACAGCATCACTAACAGATGGATTCGTAATTGGCTGAACAACTGCACTCAACATGTAGTCCTCAATGGAACTGTACCTACATGAATGAAAGTATTCAGTGGGGTACCCCAATGCTGTTTTAGGCCCAGTACTCTTCAAAATCTTCATCGATGATTTGGACGAGGGGATAGATGGGAAACTCATCAAATTTGCATACAACACCAAGGTGGCATGAATAGCCAACGCTCCAGAAGATAGGCTTAAGATACAGAAAGATCTTGACAGACATGAACATTGGGTGCTATCTAACAAAATGAAATTCAATGGTGAAAAAAGTAAGGTTCTACATTTCGGCAAGAAAAACAAATGCATGAGTACAGTGTACCTCACTCAATAGTAGTAACTGTGAGAGGGATCTTGGAGTCCTAGTGGACAATAATTTAAATATGTGCCAGCAGTGTGCTGCAGCTGCCAAAAAAGCCAACACAGCTCTAGGCTGCATAAAAAGAGGATATAGAATCAAGATCACGTGAAGTGTTAATACCACTTTATAATGCCTTGGTAAGGCCACACTTGGAACACTGCATCCAGTTTTGGTCACCACGATGTAAAAAAGATGTTGAGACTCTAGAAAGAGTGCAGAGAAGAGCAACAAAGATGATTAGGAGACTGGAGGCTAAAACATATAAAAAATGGTTGCTGGAATTGGATATGTCTAGTTTAATGAAAAGAAGGACTAGGGGTGACATGAGAGCAGTGTTCCGATATCTCAGGGGTTGCCACAAAGAAGTGGGAGTCAAGCTATTTTCCAAAGCACCTGAGGGCAGGACAAGAAGCAATGGATGGAAACTAATCAAGGAGAGAATCAACCTAGAACTAAGAAGAAATTTCCTGACAGAACAATTAATCAGTGGAACAACTTGCCTCCAGAAATTGTGAATGCTCCAACACTGGAAGATTTTAAGAAGAGGTTGAACAACCATTTGTCTGAAATGGCATAGGGTTTCCTGCCTAAGCAGAGGGTTGAACTAGAAGACCTCCAAGGTCCCTTCCAACTTCCATTCCATTCCATTCCATTGTTTTGTCTTAAATTCCTTGTACAAATATATGCCCATCCAAATGAAATAATTCTCTCTTTTGCCAGAAAATGTATTTTTCTCAGTATCTAAACTCTAGTGACATGATGGCAAATGCATCTGACTTTGTGACATTAATCAATTAAATTGTACAGGACAAAATAATAAATTTCTCACCTGATACTGATGATGTCTTCTCAAATTATCTGCTGCACGTCTCTGAAAATGAAAAACATGTCATAAACCGGTACATATTGTACGAGCAGACATAATGATCAATAGGTCCCATACATTTTCCTGAAAACTTAGTTTGATCTATGTAACATTTTAATCAAAACTTTCAATGAGGGACAGTCCTCCAAGATGGCATGCTGAGCAGTGGTGGTGGTGGTGGTAATGGTGATATTTGCTTCTCCTGCCAACAAATAGCTGAATTTGCTGCTAAAGCAGGTTTCTTGGCAGCCAGCTTCCTAGATCGAATAGGAGCATCTAGGGAATGACCAAAGATGACTCTTAGATGACCGTGGACCAGTGGTGGGTTGTAAATGATTTTGCTACCGGTTTGTGCATGCACAGAAGTGTCCCAGGTGGGCGGAGCCTCCCACCACCGATGCTACCAGTTCTAAGAACCGGTCCGAACCGGGAGCAACCTACCGCTGTCATGGATACTCCTGGGAAGAGGAATCCTGGATGTTGCAATTCCTTGTAAGATCAGTCAGTCTGTCTGACAGTCAGTCTTACCAGTCAGTCTTACAAGTCTATCTTTCAATTGTTAAGTTTTTAAATTACACCTTGGCTTTTAACTGCATGTTTCAAAGATCTTTTCTTTTAATTTGGTTCTTATTTTTAAATTTAACTGACTAGTTGAAGGCTGATTTACTCTAGCCTCCTGCTGGATGTTAACATCTGATTTGGCTGTGAACTACTTTCACTTTCCATATGGAAGCTAACAGCAACTTTCTGAATAGTGAAACTGACCAGATTGTATTTACCTCTACAGCAGGGGTGTCAAACTTGATTTCATTGAGGGGCACATCAGGGCTGTGGTTGACCTTGGGGGGCCTGGTGGGCATGGCTGATTGGGTGGGCATGGGCAGTTTGTTGCCGCTCACTGGGCATAGCCAACTGGGTGTGTGTGGCTGACTCGGGATAGCTCTTGTCACCTCCCGTTTGGACTACTGCAATGCGCTCTACATGGGGCTACCCTTGAAGAGTATCCGGAGACTCCAACTGGTACAAAATGCGGCTGCGTGTGCTGTGGTGGGTGTACCAAGGTACACCCACGTGACACCCATACTCCGCCAGCTGCATTGGTTACCCATTTGTCTCCGGGTCCAATTCAAGGTGTTGATCATCATCTTTAAAGCCCTTCATGGCTTAGGACCAGGTTATCTCCGGGACTGCATTCTGCCTCATACTTCCCTTCGACCGGTTAGGGCCCACAGAGTTGGCCTCCTCCAGCTCCCGTCAACCAAGCAATGCCGGCTGGTGGGCCCTAGGGGGAGGGCCTTCTCTGTGGCAGGCCCCGCGCTCTGGAACCAACTTCCTCCAGAGACCCGAACCATCCCCACCCTGCTGGCCTTCCGAAAAGCCGTTAAGACGTGGCTTTTCCTGCAGGCAGGGGGTAGAGCTTAATTCCAGCTGAACTCTCCCCCGGGTATGCCTGGTTGTTGCATGGTTGTTTTTATACTGCATTTTTAATTTTTATATTATGTTTTTAAATTTTGTTTATTGGTTTCTTGTATTTTCCCATGCTGTACGCCGCCCTGAGTCCTTCGGGAGTTGGGCGGCATATAAGAAAGCCGAATAAATAAATAAATAAATAAATAGCTGACTCGGGATGGAACAAGTAATACCGGCTAACTTGGTGTGGGGACAATTTGGTGCCCCACAAGCTCACCTCCCCAAACTGCTGGCAGCCAAGTGCATGCGCACACACACATACACACATTCCAAATTTGGGGACTTTTATTCAGATAGGAAAGAGAGGGCTTTCTCCCCAAGCCCAGGTATGATTGGCAGTTTCTAAGCTCAAATGTGGATAAAAGTCTCCAAGCTCATAATGGTGTGTGTGTGTGTGTGTGTGCGTGCGCGCATGCACAACACACCAAAGGAGACATTCTTCTCCCAATCCCAGACATCATTGGCATTTCCCTGTCTGGTGCACCCTCCCAACAAAGGAGGAGACAGAGGACGCCCCTGCTGTATGTGGAAACACGGAGGAGAAAGTTTGCAGGAAGCAGTTTTCTCTGAGTCCAACTTCTGCCTCCAGATCTCTGGAGAGCAAGAGGAGGTGGCAGGATAGCAGTGCTCCTGGTCCTGCATGAGGGAGGCTAGCCCTTCTCAAAAGGGAATCCCTGTTTCCAATTATGAGTGGTAAGGATGCTAGCTTGTTGGGGCAGCCTTCCCTCATGCTACTCCCCCACCATCCCCTCCTCTGCTTCAGAGATCTTTCAAGGCAGAAGTTGGACTCACTTGGAGGGAAACTTTCACTGCATCAGCATTATGGTTGTCCTCAAAGGGCCAGTTGCATGTAAGACTATTATATCATATTAGTTCAGGAGTGTATTAATGTCGGCCAAACAGGATTAACATTTCAAATATGAACAAATATTTCAAATAAATCTGCAAAAACAAATTTAAAACAAAGAACAAACATAAGCTTTTAATATGCAAAAACAAATTTAAAACAAAGCAAAAACATAAGCTTTTTAGTTCTCTTTCTCTCATGCTGCTTTGTCCGAGCTGGATGCTTGGCATCTTTTATTGGCTACATGTTCATCCATGTCAGGTTCTGAGCTGTGGAAATTCTCAGGATAGAGTGGAGCTTTTGTTCACCCTCATCACAGAGAAAAGTTGCTCACACAGGTATGTACTTCAAACATGCACAGAATTCGAGCAGCTTGTAGGCAGACTTAGGGCATCGTTTCAGGAATGAAGCTGGTGAATTGTGTGGGGCCTACAGAATCATATTTTGCCTTAAGTATGCTGTTACATTGGAGTTCTTTTTTATTGTTTTTCAATTGTAAACATCATGGTATTATAACACAGATCTACACCCATTTACATCTGTTATTTTTTGCTAGTGAAAATTTATACAGTATTTCCCTATATTTTACAGTCTTATATCTTCTTCTTCATCCAACATTATTTCATAGTCTCTCCTTTGTCTTTCCTGGTCCATTCGTACCATTTTGTCCATATTTCATAATAATCTGAGTTATTTTGACCTTTAAGTTCGATGGTTAACTTGTCCATTTCCGTGCATTTATATATTTTATCTATTAATACGTTCTCCGGTGGTGTTTGATTGTCCTTCCAGTATTGTGCATATGCAATTCTTGCCGCCATTATGATGTGTAATATTAAATATTGAATATTCTTAGGATGTTGTTTCATTATTATTCCAAGTAAAAAGAATTCCGGGGTATATTCTATGGCTCTTCCTGTAATACCTTTTAACCATTTATATACTTTATTCCAATAACCTCTCACTTCGGGACACGTCCACCACATATGAAAGAAGGTACCTACATTTTTTTAACATTTCCAACAAGCCAAATTTGCATTTGGGTATATCTTAGCCAATCTTGCCGGGGCCAAATGCCACCTATAGAACATTTTATAATAATTTTCTTTGTAAGATACTGATTTTGTTATTTTGCAATTTATATTCCAAGTCCTTTCCCAGTCAGCCAAGTGTATATTATGACCTACGTTTCTCGCCCATGCTATCATCGAATTTTGACTATATCTTCAAATTTGTCAAATCCCAATAAATAACTATATAATTTTGATATCAATTTTTCTTCTGGACCCGTCAAAATGTTATCCAATTTTTGTGTTTCTATATCTATACCAGCTCCTTCAATATCTTTTTTATATCTTGAGTTCAATTGTAAATAGTGCCACCAGTCAATTTTTATATTCTGCCAATTGTTCTCTACTTTTTAGTTTTCCAAATGGATCCAGAATGTCTTTGTATTTGATTGTTTTAGGCATGCCCATTAAATTTGGGTAGGTCATAGCCTCCATGGTGGAAAGCCAATTATGAATTTTTAAATAGTGATTCTTTTTTATTTCGAACCATGTTTTCAAAAGAGAGTTTCTAATTAAATGATTGTTAAAGCTTTGTCGTGGTTTAGTTCCATCGTTCCATAAGTAAGCATGCCATCCCATCTGCAGGTCGTGTCCTTCTAATAACAGTGTTCGTTTGTTTGTTAAATTAATCCATTCTTTTATCCAAGTTAGGGATGCTGCTTTATAATAAAGTTTCAAATCAGGTAGTCTGAGGCCACCTCTGCTCTTATTGTCTTGTAGGTGTGTTAGTTTGATCCTTGGTTTTTTATTTTGCCAAATGAATTTAGAGGTAATTTAATGGGGGCTGTTTGGAATAAATACAGAAATTTTGGTAAGGTGCTCATTTTAATTGCTGCTATACGTCCCAATAAAGATAATTGTAGTTTCCCCCATTTTTCTAATTCCAATTTGTTTGATATATTAATTTCTCGTAAGGGTCTACATTTATTTCTTTAGATTTAATTTCTTTTTGTACATATATTACCACTCCCTTCTTCTTCTTTTTCTCTCCTAATGATGCATATAATTCACCTAGTTTTTTGTTTTCTAAGTATTTTTTATCTGTTTGTGTTATGTGGACTTCTTGTGAACATATTATTTCTGCTTTCAATTTAATTAATTTCAAAAATACTTTTCTTCTTTTCCCTGCATTGTTTAGTCCTTTGATGTTTAATGATATAAGTTTAGTTTCTTTTTGCATTCCCTATAGATTTGTGACACTTTATTTATTTACTTTGCTGCTGTTTGCTTCCTGGTTTTAACTCTTTCTATCTTTGGATTAACTTCTTCTGATCTTTTAGTTTTCCCCCTCTTTTCCTCCTCCCCCTCCTCCTGTCTTCCCTCCTGACTTACTATCTCTAACTTTTCCCCACTGTCTGTTTCTTCTTCTAAACCCACAAGTTGATCATAAACCTCCTGGACCTTTTCTATACTATCTACTTTTACCTTCCTTCCTTCTATTGAGATCATCAACCCCCCTGGGATGATCCATCTGAACATGATGTTTTTCTTGTTTAGTACAGTCTCCAGAGATTTATAATCTCGCCTTAATTCCCTAACTCTCCTTGGAACCTGCTTTAAGATATTTATTTCCTTTTCTTTATATATCAGTGTTTCCCCTCGTGTGGCCGCATAAATATTGTCTCTTATCTTTCTTCTTGCAAAACGGATGTGTACCTCTCTCAGGAGATGATGGCATTTAGTGTAGTTTGTTTGTATTCTATACACTTCATCTATCTCTTTTATAGTATCATTTTTGTCTTGTTGTAAGATCTCTGCGATCAACCCCGCCATTTCTTCTCCTAGGTTCTCTTCCTTATTTTCTGGGATATTCTGGAATCTTAGGAAGTAAGAGGATCAATCCATTTCTAAATGAATTAATGATGTTTCTAATTCTTTGTTGGTTTCTATCATTTTCTGATCTACTCTCTCTATTTTTTTTCATTCTGTTCAGTTCTTGTTTCAACTGTACTAATACGTTGGTCATGTTTTTGTATGGCGGCTTGTATAAACTCCATTTTATTATCTAGCTTTGAAATAGCTGATTTTAATTCTGTGTGGTTTTGTGCAATTAATTCTTGTAGTTTGAGCATCGTCTCTTGTACAGTATTCAGTGTAGTATTCATATTTTGCATTACTGACGAGCTCCCCTTCTCGGTTACTAACATCTCATCAATTTGTCTCTGACTTGCAGGTGAAGCTACTCCTGCTGTTGTAGTAGGTATTGTTTTCTTTACCCCCTTACTGTCATAGTTGTAGTGGTACTAGTCATTTCTTTCAATATTTGGCTTTGCTGTTCTAATATTCTATAAATTCTACTCCAAATTGCCATATAGCACCTTAGTTCTTTTAACTTTTGTTATTCTTATAGTATTTACCTAGCACTTAATCAGTATATAAAAACTGTTATCAAAGTAGTAAAAAATACTCTAAATCGCTTAATAAATATAAATATAAATATATAGCTTAAGTACTTCTAATATGGAGAATATCAATAATCTACTTAAATACCGTATGTTCTGGCGTATAAGACGACTTTTTACCCCTTGAAAATCATCTCGAAAGTCGGGGGTCGTCTTATACGCCGGGTACTGAAACTTCGGAGCCGGGGGGAGCTGAAAAACGGCCGCGGCTGCATCCCTGCCATTCTCCAGCCAAGCGGCCGAAGGAGCCCCGGAGCCCCGACGCTGCCCTGCATCTTGGTCTCCTGCCGCCACCGCCAGCTGCAGCCTTCCCAGCAGGTGGGCGCACGCGGGAGGGATCGCGGAGCAGAGGCGCCCGGCGGCTTAAGTCAAGAGGCAGGCGGGAGACGGGCAGGAGCCTGCTGCCGCCGATGCCACTTCTGGCATCCCTGCGCCTCTCGCACCGCTCGCCGGGCGCCTCTGCTCCGCGATCCCTCTCACGTGCGCCCACCTGCTGGGAAGGCTGCAGCTGGCGGTGGCGGCAGGAGACCAAGATGCAGGGCAGCGTCGGAGCTCCGGGGCTCCTTCGGCCGCTTGGCTGGAGAATGGCAGGGATGCAGCCGCGGCCGTTTTTCAGCTCCCCCCGGCTCCGAAGTTTCAGTACGATAGCAGTAGCGGCAGCGCGCGCTGTCTCCTTCCCTCCCATGCGCGTTCACCCTGCTGGCGCCGCGGTCGGGGACTCAGTCATGAACTTCACACAAAAAGATTCCTCCTAGACCGAATCAACAAAGATCTCCTCACACTACACCTCGAACTCAGCAACAAGATCCACCCCACACTTTGGGACAAATCCAAACAACTCGCCGTCTGGAGAGCCGAAACACAGACTACCCTCAAGACAGACACACACACCAACAAACTCCGAAGACTACAAGAACAGCAGAAACAAACCCCTCCCCCCTCACAGCCACACAGGAAACAAACAATGCATAACATCTCAGATAGGATCCTCAGCAAAGCCGAAACCAATGTCCTTTCCAAAGGATTCAACTTTGCAGTCGCTCCCAAACACATCCCCACTGAAACCATTATATGCGGAGTTGAAACCAGCCTGACCAAAATCAACCCCGACGATGCTAACAGAATCAGACTCGATATCACCAACATCCTCTGCACCAGCAAGCCACCCAAAAGCAACTTACCCAAAGAGGAACAGACTGCACTACGTAACCTGAAAGAAGACACCAGCATAATAATCCTACCAGCAGACAAGGGCAACGCCACGGTGGTTATGAACACATCTGACTACCAAACCAAATTAACCAACCTACTCCAAGACTCCACATACAAACCCCTAAACACAGACCCCACCACCTACCTGGAAAAAACCACTAGATCCAAAATAAAAGCCTCTCCCATCAGCGAAGAGATCCAGCAAAGAATCATTCCCAGAGAGAAATCATCCAGATGCCCCAAGCTCTATGGTCTCCCCAAGATACACAAAGAAGGAGCCCCACTTAGACCCATAGTCAGCTCCATAGGCTCACCCCTACAAAACCTAGCCAAATTTCTCGCAAAACAACTACAACCTTATGCAGAATCCATCACCTCATATGTAAAAAACTCATTCCAGTTCATAGAGATCATAAAGAAACAAAACTTACAGCCCAGCGACCTACTCGTGAGCTTCGATGTCATATCCCTCTTCACCCAAGTGCCAATCAAAGAAGCCTTGACAGCTATCCAAAACAAATACAACCCCCCCAAGCACATCCTAGATCTGACCAACCACTGCCTATCCAACACATACTTCATCTATAACGGACAAAAATACAAACAAATGGAAGGAGCACCCATGGGATCACCCCTCTCACCTGTCATTGCTAACCTCTATATGGAACACTTTGAAACCCAAGCTCTAGAAAAATCTGATCACAAACCCAAACTCTGGCTCAGATATGTAGATGACACCTTCATAATCTGGCCACACGGGAAAGAAAAACTGGACAACTTCCTCATACACCTCAACAGCCTACACCCCAAAATACAGTTCACCATGGAAACAGAAGCTAACAACCAACTTCCCTTCCTGGATGTCTTAGTCTACAAGAAATCCAATGGCTCCCTAGGACACACCATCTACCAGAAGAAAACCCACACTAACCGCTATCTGCACGCACTCTCACACCACCACCCAGCACAGATCAACTCCGTAGCCAAGACACTCATCTCTAGAACAAAACGCCTAGCTGACGAACAACACCTAAAAACCGAACTAAATACTCTCACTAACGTACTAGTATCCAATGGATTCCAAAGAAATAAGATCACCAACCTAATCCAAAAAGAAACCCCCACTAAAATCCAAGACAGAGAACAAGAAAACGGCAAAGCCCTCCTACCATACATAAAAGGAACCACAGACAGAATCAGCAAGATCCTCCACAAACACAACATCAAGACAGCATTCTGCACAAACCGAAAAATATCCACCATCCTAAGAAACCCCAAAGACAAAATTGAGTTAGAAAATCAAGGAGTATATGAAATCCCATGCACCGCCTGCCCCACCACATACATTGGACAAACCAACAGAAGAATAAGTGCACGCATTGAAGAACACAAGAACTCAGTCAAAAAAGAGGAACCAACTTCTTCCTTGGTCCAACATCTTAAAGCCACAGGACATGAAATTAACTTTAAAAAGACCAGAACTATCGCCAAAACTGAACATTTTAACAACAGAATAATCAGAGAAGCCATTGAGATAGAGAAACGCCCACAAAGCATGAATAAACGAGATGACACCTCCCGCCTACCAGCCATTTGGAAACCCGCACTTGTTGACAAACGAGTCCCTAACACTAAGAATGACACTAGACCCACACTCACGAAAACCACACAGGATGTCACCACCACACACCCATGCAAAAAGCAAACCCAAACCCACACCAATGAGGCACGGCCACAAACCAGAAGCCAGACCATAGCTGCATCTTTAGCCACTCTAAACCCCTCCATTCCATACATGAAGCAAACTGACACCCCAGCCAATCATAGCACAGCCAACCCCCCATCCAATCAGAGCACAGCCAAGCCCCCAACAAATCAGAACACACCTCCACCCAATCAGAACACAGCCAAGCTCCCACCCTATCAGTTCAAACCCCCAGTGGCAGTTAAAAGGAAGAAACAGCTGCAATCTCACATTGCTCCTAGAAGCAGCAAGCTGAAGACTCCAGCCTGATGATGACGAATGGGACTTCGTCGAAACGTTGCAAAGATACTTCCAATTTCACGCGGGAGAAAACCCGAATAACCAAAGACCTACATACAAACACCCGCGAAAACCTCAGAAAACAAATATCGTACCTCTACGGGGAGGATATCCACCATCTGACCAGGACTTATGAAAAACTTGAAGTCCAAAGAGCTTCCATTTTATGTGACCTTGCGTTCCTACGCAACTGCCGTGATCAAAATGTTATCCCCAAATGCTTCCAATTGAAATACCACTCCAACTCTGCAGCCACCAAACGCATCCTGAAAAGAACAGGACTGGCCCTAATCAGAAATGAACTTCACACAAAAAGATTCCTCCTAGACCGAATCAACAAAGATCTCCTCACACTACACCTCGAACTCAGCAACAAGATCCACCCCACACTTTGGGACAAATCCAAACAACTCGCCGTCTGGAGAGCCGAAACACAGACTACCCTCAAGACAGACACACACACCAACAAACTCCGAAGACTACAAGAACAGCAGAAACAAACCCCTCCCCCCTCACAGCCACACAGGAAACAAACAGTGCATAACATCTCAGATAGGATCCTCAGCAAAGCCGAAACCAATGTCCTTTCCAAAGGATTCAACTTTGCAGTCGCTCCCAAACACATCCCCACTGAAACCATTATATGCGGAGTTGAAACCAGCCTGACCAAAATCAACCCCGACGATGCTAACAGAATCAGACTCGATATCACCAACATCCTCTGCACCAGCAAGCCACCCAAAAGCAACTTACCCAAAGAGGAACAGACTGCACTACGTAACCTGAAAGAAGACACCAGCATAATAATCCTACCAGCAGACAAGGGCAACGCCACGGTGGTTATGAACACATCTGACTACCAAACCAAATTAACCAACCTACTCCAAGACTCCACATACAAACCCCTAAACACAGACCCCACCACCTACCTGGAAAAAACCACTAGATCCAAAATAAAAGCCTCTCCCATCAGCGAAGAGATCCAGCAAAGAATCATTCCCAGAGAGAAATCATCCAGATGCCCCAAGCTCTATGGTCTCCCCAAGATACACAAAGAAGGAGCCCCACTTAGACCCATAGTCAGCTCCATAGGCTCACCCCTACAAAACCTAGCCAAATTTCTCGCAAAACAACTACAACCTTATGCAGAATCCATCACCTCATATGTAAAAAACTCATTCCAGTTCATAGAGATCATAAAGAAACAAAACTTACAGCCCAGCGACCTACTCGTGAGCTTCGATGTCATATCCCTCTTCACCCAAGTGCCAATCAAAGAAGCCTTGACAGCTATCCAAAACAAATACAACCCCCCCAAGCACATCCTAGATCTGACCAACCACTGCCTATCCAACACATACTTCATCTATAACGGACAAAAATACAAACAAATGGAAGGAGCACCCATGGGATCACCCCTCTCACCTGTCATTGCTAACCTCTATATGGAACACTTTGAAACCCAAGCTCTAGAAAAATCTGATCACAAACCCAAACTCTGGCTCAGATATGTAGATGACACCTTCATAATCTGGCCACACGGGAAAGAAAAACTGGACAACTTCCTCATACACCTCAACAGCCTACACCCCAAAATACAGTTCACCATGGAAACAGAAGCTAACAACCAACTTCCCTTCCTGGATGTCTTAGTCTACAAGAAATCCAATGGCTCCCTAGGACACACCATCTACCAGAAGAAAACCCACACTAACCGCTATCTGCACGCACTCTCACACCACCACCCAGCACAGATCAACTCCGTAGCCAAGACACTCATCTCTAGAACAAAACGCCTAGCTGACGAACAACACCTAAAAACCGAACTAAATACTCTCACTAACGTACTAGTATCCAATGGATTCCAAAGAAATAAGATCACCAACCTAATCCAAAAAGAAACCCCCACTAAAATCCAAGACAGAGAACAAGAAAACGGCAAAGCCCTCCTACCATACATAAAAGGAACCACAGACAGAATCAGCAAGATCCTCCACAAACACAACATCAAGACAGCATTCTGCACAAACCGAAAAATATCCACCATCCTAAGAAACCCCAAAGACAAAATTGAGTTAGAAAATCAAGGAGTATATGAAATCCCATGCACCGCCTGCCCCACCACATACATTGGACAAACCAACAGAAGAATAAGTGCACGCATTGAAGAACACAAGAACTCAGTCAAAAAAGAGGAACCAACTTCTTCCTTGGTCCAACATCTTAAAGCCACAGGACATGAAATTAACTTTAAAAAGACCAGAACTATCGCCAAAACTGAACATTTTAACAACAGAATAATCAGAGAAGCCATTGAGATAGAGAAACGCCCACAAAGCATGAATAAACGAGATGACACCTCCCGCCTACCAGCCATTTGGAAACCCGCACTTGTTGACAAACGAGTCCCTAACACTAAGAATGACACTAGACCCACACTCACGAAAACCACACAGGATGTCACCACCACACACCCATGCAAAAAGCAAACCCAAACCCACACCAATGAGGCACGGCCACAAACCAGAAGCCAGACCATAGCTGCATCTTTAGCCACTCTAAACCCCTCCATTCCATACATGAAGCAAACTGACACCCCCAGCCAATCATAGCACAGCCAACCCCCCATCCAATCAGAGCACAGCCAAGCCCCCAACAAATCAGAACACACCTCCACCCAATCAGAACACAGCCAAGCTCCCACCCTATCAGTTCAAACCCCCAGTGGCAGTTAAAAGGAAGAAACAGCTGCAATCTCACATTGCTCCTAGAAGCAGCAAGCTGAAGACTCCAGCCTGATGATGACGAATGGGACTTCGTCGAAACGTTGCAAAGATACTTCCAATTTCACGCGGGAGAAAACCCGAATAACCAAAGACCTACATACAAACACCCGCGAAAACCTCAGAAAACAAATATCGTACCTCTACGGGGAGGATATCCACCATCTGACCAGGACTTATGAAAAACTTGAAGTCCAAAGAGCTTCCATTTTATGTGACCTTGCGTTCCTACGCAACTGCCGTGATCAAAATGTTATCCCCAAATGCTTCCAATTGAAATACCACTCCAACTCTGCAGCCACCAAACGCATCCTGAAAAGAACAGGACTGGCCCTAATCAGAAATGAACTTCACACAAAAAGATTCCTCCTAGACCGAATCAACAAAGATCTCCTCACACTACACCTCGAACTCAGCAACAAGATCCACCCCACACTTTGGGACAAATCCAAACAACTCGCCGTCTGGAGAGCCGAAACACAGACTACCCTCAAGACAGACACACACACCAACAAACTCCGAAGACTACAAGAACAGCAGAAACAAACCCCTCCCCCCTCACAGCCACACAGGAAACAAACAGTGCATAACATCTCAGATAGGATCCTCAGCAAAGCCGAAACCAATGTCCTTTCCAAAGGATTCAACTTTGCAGTCGCTCCCAAACACATCCCCACTGAAACCATTATATGCGGAGTTGAAACCAGCCTGACCAAAATCAACCCCGACGATGCTAACAGAATCAGACTCGATATCACCAACATCCTCTGCACCAGCAAGCCACCCAAAAGCAACTTACCCAAAGAGGAACAGACTGCACTACGTAACCTGAAAGAAGACACCAGCATAATAATCCTACCAGCAGACAAGGGCAACGCCACGGTGGTTATGAACACATCTGACTACCAAACCAAATTAACCAACCTACTCCAAGACTCCACATACAAACCCCTAAACACAGACCCCACCACCTACCTGGAAAAAACCACTAGATCCAAAATAAAAGCCTCTCCCATCAGCGAAGAGATCCAGCAAAGAATCATTCCCAGAGAGAAATCATCCAGATGCCCCAAGCTCTATGGTCTCCCCAAGATACACAAAGAAGGAGCCCCACTTAGACCCATAGTCAGCTCCATAGGCTCACCCCTACAAAACCTAGCCAAATTTCTCGCAAAACAACTACAACCTTATGCAGAATCCATCACCTCATATGTAAAAAACTCATTCCAGTTCATAGAGATCATAAAGAAACAAAACTTACAGCCCAGCGACCTACTCGTGAGCTTCGATGTCATATCCCTCTTCACCCAAGTGCCAATCAAAGAAGCCTTGACAGCTATCCAAAACAAATACAACCCCCCCAAGCACATCCTAGATCTGACCAACCACTGCCTATCCAACACATACTTCATCTATAACGGACAAAAATACAAACAAATGGAAGGAGCACCCATGGGATCACCCCTCTCACCTGTCATTGCTAACCTCTATATGGAACACTTTGAAACCCAAGCTCTAGAAAAATCTGATCACAAACCCAAACTCTGGCTCAGATATGTAGATGACACCTTCATAATCTGGCCACACGGGAAAGAAAAACTGGACAACTTCCTCATACACCTCAACAGCCTACACCCCAAAATACAGTTCACCATGGAAACAGAAGCTAACAACCAACTTCCCTTCCTGGATGTCTTAGTCTACAAGAAATCCAATGGCTCCCTAGGACACACCATCTACCAGAAGAAAACCCACACTAACCGCTATCTGCACGCACTCTCACACCACCACCCAGCACAGATCAACTCCGTAGCCAAGACACTCATCTCTAGAACAAAACGCCTAGCTGACGAACAACACCTAAAAACCGAACTAAATACTCTCACTAACGTACTAGTATCCAATGGATTCCAAAGAAATAAGATCACCAACCTAATCCAAAAAGAAACCCCCACTAAAATCCAAGACAGAGAACAAGAAAACGGCAAAGCCCTCCTACCATACATAAAAGGAACCACAGACAGAATCAGCAAGATCCTCCACAAACACAACATCAAGACAGCATTCTGCACAAACCGAAAAATATCCACCATCCTAAGAAACCCCAAAGACAAAATTGAGTTAGAAAATCAAGGAGTATATGAAATCCCATGCACCGCCTGCCCCACCACATACATTGGACAAACCAACAGAAGAATAAGTGCACGCATTGAAGAACACAAGAACTCAGTCAAAAAAGAGGAACCAACTTCTTCCTTGGTCCAACATCTTAAAGCCACAGGACATGAAATTAACTTTAAAAAGACCAGAACTATCGCCAAAACTGAACATTTTAACAACAGAATAATCAGAGAAGCCATTGAGATAGAGAAACGCCCACAAAGCATGAATAAACGAGATGACACCTCCCGCCTACCAGCCATTTGGAAACCCGCACTTGTTGACAAACGAGTCCCTAACACTAAGAATGACACTAGACCCACACTCACGAAAACCACACAGGATGTCACCACCACACACCCATGCAAAAAGCAAACCCAAACCCACACCAATGAGGCACGGCCACAAACCAGAAGCCAGACCATAGCTGCATCTTTAGCCACTCTAAACCCCTCTATTCCATACATGAAGCAAACTGACACCCCAGCCAATCATAGCACAGCCAACCCCCCATCCAATCAGAGCACAGCCAAGCCCCCAACAAATCAGAACACACCTCCACCCAATCAGAACACAACCAAGCTCCCACCCTATCAGTTCAAACCCCCAGTGGCAGTTAAAAGGAAGAAACAGCTGCAATCTCACATTGCTCCTAGAAGCAGCAAGCTGAAGACTCCAGCCTGATGATGACGAATGGGACTTCGTCGAAACGTTGCAAAGATACTTCCAATTTCACGCGGGAGAAAACCCGAATAACCAAAGACCTACATATATATATATGTGTGTGTGTGTGTAACATTTTTTGCTGATAAATGAAAATAAAGGGAGACTATTATAGATCTATTTCGAGCTATTTTGCTCTCGTCAGATAGCCATACCCGTAGTGGGAATTGAACTATGGCTATCTGACGAGAGCAAAATAGCTCGAAATAGATCTATAATAGTCTCCCTTTATTTTCATTTATCAGCAAAAAATGTTACACATATAGACAATATAGTTTGTCGACTATAGAAAACTGCCTAGATGGTCCCAGGAGGGGCTGAAAGGCAAAAGGAAGCTGTGATGTTTCCTTCCATACACCAGGATGACTCGACAGAATATATATATATATATATATATATATATATATATATATATATATATATATATATATATATATATATATATATATATATATATATATATATATATATATATATATATATATATATATATATATATATATATATATATATATATATATATATATATATATACACACACATACATACATATTCCAACTGGGTGGATACGGACACGGTGACAGGGAATAGTATATATATACATATATACATATACACACACACACACATATACATACACACACACACACACACACACACACACACACACACACACACACACACACACATATATATATCAATAGTTCATCAATAATTCATCAACTATAAAAATCTACAATCTATATATGTAATAGAGAATATTTGGTACATATAAAGTAAAAGTAGTAAATAGAAAGATTATTTTTTTAGGCAGCAAGCAAGGAGAAAAGATAGAAAAGGAGGGTGTTAAATATGCACATCGGAGGCCAGGCCAAGTTCACAATAAACTCTTTATTAACTCAGTAACTCAGTAACAGTACAACAGCGATCAGTCTAGCAGAATTGCCTCAGCCACACTCTGACAGCTCTTTTATATTGAGCTGTCAGGCGCGGCAGCCAATAGCAGTTCTCTGTTCTCCCGCTCGGCAGCCGGCTTGGCTGCGGCCAATCTGGAGAGCCGCTCGCTGTTGCTGGCGGCTTTGAAGATGTAACACCCCTCTCCACCTGACATGCGCAGACGTAGTCCTCTAGGTACGCCGGGCACCTGCGCAGCCTGGTTGAGCGCCGGAGCTCGGAAGGAGTGGGCAGAGCGGCTTCTGGCAAGTTGGGCGGCTCCAGTGGATCTACAGCCAGGACAGGAGGATTGAACGGTTCCAAGGATTTGCTGGTGGCAGCTGCAGGACTGGGAGGTAAGCTGCGCGTATTCGCCCATGCGGGAGAGCTGGTTTCTATGGCTGGGTTTTCTGGCAACGTGTTAACAGGCATCTGTTTCGGCTCTGGTGTTGGAGCGGCACTGGGCAGGCTTCATCCCCTCAGTTGGTCAATGTGCCGCCTCCATTGGCGGCCATCCTCTATCTCCACCCTGTAAGAACAGGGTCCAGTCACTACAATAACCCTGGCTGGCAACCACCGCGGATTTCCTCCATAGTTCCTAGCATATACAGCATCTCCCTCAGAGAATCCCCTAGCACAGTCACCCAGGGAATTCTGATTCTCAGGGGCAAAGAGGGGGTACAGACGGTCTAGCACCGTTCTTAGCCGATGGCCCATCAGGACTTCTGCTGGGCTGCGGTTAGTCAGGGGGCAAGGCGTTGAGTGTTGGGCCAACAAGTATTGGGACACCCTATCTTGCCAATTGGGAGTGTTGAGTCGACCCAAAGCCTCTTTAGCTGCTCGGACGGCCCTCTCAGCCTGGCCATTGCTGGCTGGGTGCCAGGGGGCTGTTAAGGCCTGGTGAATGCCATTTGCAGCTAGGAACAATTGGAAACGGCTGGAAGTGAATTGGGGGCCATTATCAGATACCAACAGGTCAGGGAGACCGTCAGTTGCGATCCACCTTAACAGAATGTGTATAAGGGCTTCTGTTGTGGTTGTGGGCATCAGTTCTAACTCTACCCACCCCGAGTAAGCATCTACAAGCAGCAGGAATTGGTGGCCCAAGTGGGGTCCTGCGAAATCCAGATGCACCCTGGACCAAGGGCCCCTGGGGGTCTCCCATGACCTGGGAGCTGCCACTGGAGGAGCTGCTCTCGTGGCCTGGCAGGGCTGACAGTGAGCTACCCATATCTCTATGGCTTGGTCCATGCCCGGCCACCACACGTAACTTCTTCCTAACTACCCCAGGGTGGCTGTCATGTAGTTGGCGAAGGATGGGCTCGTAAAGAGTGGGTGGAGCTACTACTCTGCTGCCCCAGAGGAGACAGCCCTTGTGGGTAGACAATTCAAATTATCGCATTTTGAATGGTGTGAAGGCAGGGTCCAGTCCGGCCTGAGGCCAGCCCCTCTTCACCCAGTCCAAAACTTGGCTGAGTACAGGGTCTTGAGCTGGGTGGGCAGCAATGTCTGAAGCAGACACTGGGAGGCCCATGTCCTCAATGAGGAGGACGTCAGAGGTGGGGGCTGGTCCTGAACCGAAATGGGCAGAGGGCAGTGGCTAAGGGCATCAGCATTGGAGATTAGTTTGCCTGGGCGATAAGTTAATGAGCAAGAGTACCCTGCCAGGAATTCAGCCCACCTGGACAGTCTAGGGGAAATGAATTGGGGTGTCTGGCAATTTCCTGCCAAAATTCCTAAGAGGGGTTTGTGGTCGGTTACCAGGGTGAAAGGTCGGCCATAAACATAGTCGTGAAACCTTTTTATTGAGGCTACCAGTGTGAGGGCCTCTTTGTCTGTTTGGTTGTAATTCCTCTCCGTGGTGGAGAGGGTGCGAGAGAAATATGCTATCGGGGCCTCAGAGCCATTGGGCAAAATATGGCTCAGTACTGCCCCAATGCCATAAGGGGAGGCATCGGCGGACAGTAAGAGAGGTAACAATGGGGTGTATTGGACAAGGACTGCGTCTGACATGAGTAGTGATTTAACATTGGAAAATGCCGCCTGAGCCTCCTGGCCCCAATGCCTGGGATGGTGTGTGTTGAGGAGGCAATGCAGGGGCTCGGCTATGGTGGCTTTATGTGGCAAGAATATGCTATAAAAATTTAGGAGGCCTAAGAAGGCCTGCAGTTCCATCTCATTGGCTGGTGGTGGGGCCTCTTTGATTGTGGCTACCTTGGAGGATGTGGGGTGAATGCCCGAGGCATCGATGTGATAGCCTAAAAATTCCACGCTTGGCACCCCTATCTGGCATTTGCTTTTTTTGAGTTTGAGGCCTGCCTTCCTGAATCTTAACAACACGTCTCAAACCCTTGAGTGTAATAGTTGCAGATTTGGGGCTGATATCAGGATATCATCGAAGTAGGGTATTACACCTGGTAGGCCGCATAGTAGACGCTCCATTACATTTTGGAAAAGGCCAGGGGCAACGCTTATGCCAAACTGGAGACAGCGACATTTAAAAGCTCCCCAGTGGGTGACTATGGTCTGGGCTTCGTCCACCGGGAGCTGTTGATAGGCCTGAGCCATGTCCAGTTTGGCAAAAACTGTTCCCCTGCCCAGGGAATGGAGCAAATGCTGCACTATGGGAACAGGATAGGGGTGAGACTGTAGGACGTTGTTAAGAGAACACTTATAGTCCCCACAGATTCTAATGGAGCCATCTGGGTGCAGTGGCACTACTATGGGGGTCTCCCACTTTGAATGGTCAGTTGGCTCCAGGACCCCCTGAGCAATGAGCTTGTCCAGCTCTGCATCTACCTTGGGGCGCAAGGCAAAAGGCATGCACCTTGGTTTCAGGCAAATGGGGGCTACTTTGGGGTCTAGATTGAGAGATATGGGATTGCCCACATAAGTTCCCAATTTCCCATCGAACACATCGGAAAATTCTGAAAAGAGGTTGTGTGAGTCTTCACAAGAGGTGGAGTGAACCCCCGAGAGTGATAATCCCAGAGAGTCAAACCAGTTGAGGCCTATCAAGGAGGAGAGGGAACCAGAAACCACCACCAGGGGTAGATGCGCTTTGAAAGACCCCTTTTCCACTAGGAGGGAGGCCTGTCCTAAGATTGGGATGGAGTACCCCAGGTAATCCCTCAATTTGATGTTACAGGGAGCTAGGTTGGCCTCAGAGTATACAGGCACAAGGCTCTTTAAGGTGTGCCATGCAATGATGCTTTTGGAGGAGCCTGTGTCAACCTCCATTTTGCATGGGGCCCCCTCAATTGTTACAGACAAATAAACTTTTTTAAGTGCACCCTCCCCCCAGTCGCTTGGAAAACTTCCTCTGCAGGGTAGTCATCAGGCAGGCGCACAGCATAATAGTTGTCCTGTCGAGTCGGTGGTGTCCAAGGCAGGTGGCTTGGGGGTGCTGAACGGACAGTGGCAGACGCCGCTGAGCAGCAAATGCAGGTGAAGTGGCCGTAGCGGCCGCAGCGGCAGCAGGTGGCTGTTTTAAAACAGCAAGTGCTGCGGAGATGCGAGTCCCTGCAGCTAAGGCAAGGAGGCATGCCCTGGTGGCACGGCTGTTGTGGTGGTGGCGGTGGTGGCTGCGATGGAGCGTATTATGTAGGTTGTCTGCGGTTCCTTTGGCAGATTGGAGGCGGCAAACTGCGGAATCGTCGTTGGGCTCGTCAGGGAAATTTTCTTCCTGGTGGTGAACTGAGGCCGAGTGATGAATATTGGAGGCAGAAGACTGGAATCGGTTGATTTCAGCTGGTGAGTGGGTGGACATCTCAGCGGCGTGCGCTTCATCCAGGGCCACCCCCAGAGTCAGCTCTGTGCGAGCCAAAAGGTGCCGCTGGAGGTGAATATCCTGAACTCCACAGATTAATTGTTGCAGCAAGGAATCGTCCAGATTAGGGAAGTCACAATCGAGCGCTGCAGTTCAAAGGGAGGCCATGTAATGGTTGATGTCCTCACCTTCCTTTTGCAGCTCTGTTGGAACGCAAACCTACGAGCAATGAGCGATGGTGTAGGCGAATAGTGGTTCCTCAATTTTGTGAGGAGGTCCCCCCAAGGTACGGTGGAAACTACTTGGGGGCCCACTAATGCTCGCACTGTTGAAAACATTTTGTGGCCGCAGGCATTTAGAAAATAAGCCCTTTTCCGGGCATCAGAGAGGTCTGTGAGGTCGTTTGCCTCCAAAAAACAGTCAAAACGTTCTAGGTAGGCATCCCAGGTCTCGGAGCCCAGGCAGTAGGGTTCAAGAAAGGGAGAATTTTGGGTGTTATGGGCCATAGCCTATGGAAGAAGTAGTTGTGGACGTACCAGACACAGATGGAGTGAAGCACTTTGAGAGTGGACACGGTGAATCGATCCAGCACCTTCGTCGCCACTTGTTAAATATGCACATCAGAGGCTAGACCACGTTCACAATAAACTCTTTATTAACTCAGTAACTCAGTAACAGTACAACAGCGATCAATCTAGCAGAATTGCCTCAGCCGCACTCTGACAGCTCTTTTATATTGAGCTGTCAGGCACGGCAGCCAATAGCAGCTCTCCGTTCTCCCGCTCGGCAGCCGGCTTGGCTGCGGTCAATCTGGAGAGATTGCTCACTGTTGCTGGCGGCTCTGAAGACGTAACAGAGGGGGAGTGAATTTATGAATGGGAAATATAGGAAAGGAAGAAAATAAGAGAAGTAATATTAAAAGGATCGTTCTATATCGATACTAATAAATATAAGTCTCAACTGTCAAGTTCATATTTTAGAAGTCTTGATTTCTTCGGATTCTGCATTCAGATCTCATCATAAGCAGTTAAAAGTCTATTGTAAATCTGCACAGTCATCCACCATTCGCAGTTCTTGCTCTGGTATCCGGTCTCCCATGCTTTATAATCAGCTGGCTCTCAATGTATAGTAATAGATGAAGAAATGTAGAGTAATAGATGAAAAAAAAATATTGTATTTCTTGTCCACCATGGAGTACATGCTGCGTCTCCCAGCTTGTACTTTTTATTCGCCGCTAGATTCCTTTCCGAGCTCTTTTTCTCCTCTCGTCTTTGTGGCTGGATCTCCTTCACATCTATACTCCTGTGATCCTGCGAAGTTCTAATTTTGGCAATATAAGGTGCAATCTGTTAAAATCTTTGCTTCCTTGCCTTATGTGGTCTGCCATGGCTTCGGGCCCACCATGTTCCTAGGGACAAGATGGATGCTTTCGCTCAGGATAGAAGAAGTGCCCTTCGCCCCAGCGGGCAAACACCTTCGCCTCGCTGTTGCCCTGGCTATTCCTCTTTCTCTGCACAGTCCTTCATACTGTTTGCGTCTCGAAGGGTCTCCAAAAACAAAAGAAAAAGGCAGCCTCAAGGGACGGAGATCGTCCTTCTACAGCTGTCTCGCCTCGAGTCACCACCAGAAGTCCTGTTATATTGGAGTTCTATCAGCTCCATCTGCATGTTTATAGGTGCTTTCTCTATGTCAACTGCAAATGGATTGCTGAGCAGTTCAAAATTGAATGTCTATGCTTCGAAATCAACAAAGTGATGTGTAAACTCCATTTAAAGTGTGCTCAGTTTATCAACAAAATCTGAGAACACAGTGATGGTGACTTGGCTGATGAGCATTTGGCAGCAGGGAAAGTGACTCAAGTTTCCCCGAGTCTTCCACAGTTGCAGCTTTACCTGAAAAGCTTTCACTGCATCATACATGTCCGTGATCACGGTCCCGTCCCTGAAGCTGAAGGTTTAGCGCAATGAGATGCTTTGTAATGTCACACAGAAAAACTAATTCACACAGCCACTTTTCATCCCACAGTATTGTGGAGTCTTTTCCTTTGCTTTCAATGAACTCACAGATTTCCATACACAACTCAGAAAATCTATTGAGCACTTTTTCTCTACTTCTGTGCACTTCTGAGCACTTTTTTTACACCTCTGTGTGATAGGGCAGATCACCAAGTTCAGAATTTATTTCCTCAAGAAAAGACTTAAACTGATGGTGATTTAAACCTTTGGCTCTTATAAAGTTAACTATCTTTGTTACAGTTTTCATTACATGTTCCATCTTCAGGGCTTTGCCGCATAGTGTTTCCTGTTGAATGATGCAGTGATATGCTGTCAGCTCACCTGTGCAATTCTCACTCTTCATCTTCTCTTGCATTCTTCCCACTAATCCACTCTTTTCCCCTCACATAGAAGGTGCTCCATCTTTTGTCAGTCCTGTAAGTTTGTCCCAGGGCAATTTCATGCCTTTACACCTTTACATACTGCTTCAAATATGTCTTTTCCTGTGGTAGTGCCATGCATTGATTGCATATCTTCTGTTCTTCTGTCATGCATAAAGTTGCATGATTAAAAAAAATCACATAAAAGCAGCCAAAAAAGCCAATGCAATCCTAAATTGCATTAACAGAGGGATACAATAAAGATCAAGTGAGGT
Organism: Diadophis punctatus similis; assembly: GCA_023053685.1. Classification (NCBI taxonomy): domain Eukaryota; kingdom Metazoa; phylum Chordata; class Lepidosauria; order Squamata; family Dipsadidae; genus Diadophis; species Diadophis punctatus. Next base: position 102,507,618 of record JALIGW010000002.1, read on the forward strand.
ACTAATACCACTCTATAAAGCCTTAGTAAGACCACACCTAGAATACTGCATCCAGTTTTGGTCACCACACTATAAAAAATATGTTGAGACTCTAGAAAAAGTGCAGAGGAGAGCAACCAGGATGATTTGGGGACTGGAGACTAAAACATATGAAGAAAGGTTACAGGAACTGGGCATGGCTAGTCTAGTGAAGAGAAGGACCAGGGGAGACATAATAGCAGTGTTCCAATATTTGAGGGGCTGCCACAGAGAGGAGGGGTTTTTTGCAAAGCACCTGAAGGCCAGACAAGGAATAATGGATGGAAACTGAACAAGAAGAGATTCAACCTAGAAATAAGGAGGAACTTTCTGACAGTGAGAACAATCAACCAATGGAACAGCTTGCCTTCTGAAGTTCTGGGAGCTTCATCACTTGAGACTTTCAAGAAGAGATTGGACTGCCATTTTTCCGAAATGGTGTAGGGTCGCCTCTTGAGCAGGGGGTTGGACTAGATGATCTATAAGGTCCCTTCCAACTCTGTTAATCTGTATCTGTATCTGCATCCACTCCACGGATAAGATTGTCAGCTGTGCCGTATCACTGATGTCAGTGCTCTCATCCACAGCAAGGGACCAGGCAATGAAATCTTTTCCCTTTTCAATCAGCTGTCCTTGTAAAGGATTGTTTGTTGATTGATTGTTGCTCGCAACAGAATACTTATTCCACCAGACTTGAAATTTCGGCCTTAGATAGCTTAGAGCTATGTCGCCTTCGATCTGATCTAAATGTAGTTCATAAAATCATCTGCCACAATGTCCTTCCTGTCAATGAATACTTCAGCTTCAACCGCAACATTACACGCGCACACAATAGATTCAAACTCAATGTAAACCGCTCGAAACTCGACTGCAGAAAATACGACTTCAGCAACAGAGTGATCAACGCCTGGAATGCACTACCTGACTCTGTGGTTTCTTCCCAAAACCCCAAAAACTTTAACCTTAGACTGTCTACAGTAGACTTCTCTCCATTCCTAAGAGGTCTGTAAGGGGCGTGCATAAGCGCACCATTGTGCCTACCGTCCCTGTCTTACTGTCCTATTGTCCAAATTTACCTGTACCTACTTTGCTTTTGTATATGTTTATACCATACCTGCAATCTTGTACATGTTTTGACAAAATAAATAAATAAAATAATAAATAAATAAATAAAATAAATTAGTGGCAAGCTCACATATCTGATCAGCAACAGTATTTCTGCTTAGGCTTACATTCAAAAATGCTTGCTTTTGGTCTGGACACAAGACTTTGCACACTTTAATCATGCAGCACTTCAAAAACTCCCCTCTGTAAATGGCCAGGCTGATTTAGCTATCTCTTCTGCCACTATAAAATTAGCTTTCACAGCAGCTTCACTTTGTGACTTTGCTTTTGTGAACATGTGCTGCCATGACATCAGACTCTTTTTCAACTCTTCCACCTTCTTTAGCTTCTGGTGTATGTCCAAGTTTTTGTACTTGTCCTGATGTTTTGTCTATAGTGCCGTCTCACATTATGTTTTTTAAGTACAGCCACAGTAGATCTGCACATGGCCTTATGTTCAATGTTAACAAACAGGTACTCTGCCTCCCACCTCTTTTGAAAGCACCTGTTTTCAAAGTCCACTTTCCGTTTGGCCATTTTGGGGGGTTTAAATATCAGCACACAGGTATTCACAGCAGATGTTGTATATATGTAGTATGAGACTGCACAGAAAGCTCAAAGTCCCAGGTGCTGCTTGAGGCAAGCAGTTGTGAGCACTTTAGGTATCCACTCTGGAGGCTCAGTAGGATGCTGTGAGTCCAGATGTTTTGAGCAGGTTTAGCAACATCACAGCATCTATGGAGAGAAAGCAAGTGACTGCAGCCCTCTTTGATACCATTGAAATTATATATTTTATACAGGACAGCTCCTGGATGGATGGAGGGAAAAAATCAGCCATCTACCATCACTCCAAAGCTGGTCTAGCAGCCACAAGGGCTACTCAACATCTCTAGTAAAGCTAGCTCCATTTCTGATCAGATTCTGATATTTTCAGGGCTGCCTTTCAGTGTTTCTGATTGTAGGGGGAAAAAACCATGACAGAATCCAGCTTTTCCAAATAGGAAAGAAGGCACCACGGTCTCCATCTTTTCCCAACAACAACATCCAAGAAGATCAGAAATACAGTTCAAAATGCCTGAAATATCCATCCAAAATTTAGCTTTCACAGGCAATGCTGGTTAGATCCCTCAGGGCCTCCTTGTGGGTCTGTTCTTTGAGGAGGGAGACCCAAAGCACTTCTCCATTGACTTCCAGACATTTTCCACAAAGCCTTGGAGCATGGTGTGCTTTGGGGGCCCAGGGGGCAAGGGGATAGGGCCTCATGGGAGAGGATGCCCATCAGATGTTGGATGTCAGTGGTTTAACACATGTGATGTGCCAATGAAGGGTTTTGGCCTCTGGGCAGTGTCTCCTGTGCCACCCTCGCTGTACCCTGATATCAGGGTAACCCATCACCTTTGAGTGATATCCTCCAGTTTAAGTGCCTTTAAAATGGTAGGTCTTTGGGAGCCCAAAGCCACCTCTAGCTCTTGTAAATCTATCAATTTTATTCTCGGTTTTTTACCTAACTATATGAATTTCAAGGTCATTTTGTTCAATTCAACAAAAAAAATTTTATCCAATTTTATGGATATGGTTTGAAAAAGATAAAGTAGTTTTGGTAGGACAGATCTTAATAGTTGCTATCTTACCTAGTAAAGATAATTGCAATGTCCCCCATCTTTCCAAATCTGTTTTTATTTGTTGCAATAATTTCAAATAATTGTCTTCCTTGATTGAGGAGCATCTAGCTATTAACTAGACCCCTAAATATTTAATTTCTTTTGCAATTTGTAACCCCAATGCTTCTTCAAGTTCTTTTTTCTGTTTTGATGTCATATTTTTAACTAGTAATTTAGTTTTTTGTTTATTAATTCTAAGGCCCGCCACCTCTCCATATTTTTCTATTTCCCTTATTAAGGTCGGTCCTGTCTCCTGTGGGTCTTCTATAAAAAATACCAGGTCATCAGCGAACGCCTGTGTTTTATATTCTTCCTTTCTAATTTTGGTTCCTTTAATAGCTGGGTTTGATCTAATTCTATTTATTAGTGTCTCTAAAGTCAAAATAAAGAGTAGAGGTGACAATGGGAATCCCTGACGAACTCCTTTCATTATTTGAAATGGCCTCTTGATATCTCCATTCATTATTATATTGGCTTTCTGTATTGTTTCAATCATTTGTTCAAATTCATCTCCAAATTTCATTTCTTTGATTTGCCGAATCATATACTGCCAATTTACATTGTCGAATGCCTTTTGAGCATCCAGAAAAACAAGTGCTGCTTGTTTCTCTGGATGCACTTCATAGTATTCTAACATATTCAATAAGACTCTTGTATTAGTTCTAATCTGTCTTGTTGGAAGAAAACCATTTTGATCAGGGTGTATGATTTTGTTTAATTTTTTTATCCTTCCTGCCATAATGCTCATAAAGATTTTATAATCGGCATTCAACAATGAAATTGGCCTATAATTATGTATTTGATTTGCATCGGTACCTTCTTTCACGATCATGGTGATATATGCTTCCCTCCACGAATTTGGTATTTTTGCTTCCAATAAAACCTCATACCTTCTAATAACATTGGTTCTAATAATTCTCCCGCATTTTTATAGAATTCCCCTGGGAGGCCATCTGCTCCCAGAGACTTGTTGTTCTTTTGCTTTTGGATCGCTTCCTTTAATTCCATCAATGTTATTTCCCTATTCAACATTATTCTATCTTCCCCATCCAGTGGTGGCATACTTCCCCCTTTGAAATACTGATCTATTTTATCCATCTCTTTTTCATCTTGTTTATATAGGTTCTCAAAATATTCTGAAGCAATCTCCTTCAATTCTTCTTCATTAAATTTTGTAAGTTTCCTGCCTCATCCTGTAGTTGGTGTATCATCCTACTCTCTTTCTTTTTTTAGTTTGTATGCCAACCATCTGCCTGACTTATTTGCATTTTTTTAAAAAAACTGTTTTGTAAATCTAATACTTTTTGCATATTCTGTTTGTTCTATCATATTTAATTTGTGTTTTGCTAGTGTTAATATCTCATTTATTTGTTCACCTCCTGGTTTCATTTGAAGTTTATTTTCTAGTTGTTTTATTTCATCCAATAGTCTATTTTGTTGTTTCCATTTTTCTTTATTCTTCCTTGCAGTATATGCTATCATAATCTCTCTGGTATAGGCCTTCATTGTATCCCATAGATTTTGTAATGAGGTGGGTTGCTTTTTGTTCTCCTCAAAAAAATAAAGTTAATTCTTTTACTATCATTTGTGGATATTCATTGTCTTGCAAAATTTGTGTATTGAGTGTCCATCTCTTATTTCTCCTTATTTGGCCTCTCCATGTTATTACCAAAGGATTGTGGTCTGCCCAGGTATTTGGGGGAATCCCTACTTTCTCCATTTCTTTACTTAGTTCTCTATTCGCCCATACCATATCTATTCTTGAATATGACTTATGTAGGTTGGAATAAAAAGTGAATTTTTGGGGGGTGTAATACTCTCCACATATATCAGATTCAATTCTTCTGCCATTTCGAAAAATGTTTTTGGTAATGTAGTTCTTTTTCTTTGTTTTTTCTTATCACTACTATAATCTTTTTTAATAGCCACTACTCCGTTACAGTCTCCCACTATACATACATCTCAAGATGCTTGGCGCCAGGGTATAAGCTGTAAAACATCAATTGACACAGGCAATGCTAATAAATCAAACCCAAGGCCCTCCCCTCTCTCAACTGAATGGTAGAATCACTCTTTGTGATCTGACATACCGCCTTCCTTAGAAAAAAAGGGGTCCACCTGTGAAAAGATATAAACAAAAAAAATCCATTATAGTATATTAACAAGGTTTTTTTGGGGTATTGGGAGTGAAATTTTCTCAGCAAGGTAAGAGCCCTAACATGTTGTTTAGTGACCCATTCATTTTGGGATGAGGGCAAATGTTTCCAAGCAACTAAGTATTGGGTTTTCCCTCTGTGAATCCTAGAGTCAAGGATTTCCTTGATTTCAAAGTGTTGTTCCCCTTCTATCACGATTAGAACAGGTCAGTGGTGGGTTCCTCCCAGTGCGCCCCGGTGTGGGCGCACTGGTAGTAGCCTACTGGTGACATCATCAGCCAGTCCTGGTCCCTGGGCGCCGCCATTTCCCCCCCGATTTTTTTTTGAATTTTTTGGGATTTTTTTATTTTTTCTTCTAATGAGCATGCACAGAAGCCGAGTTCCGGCACTGTGCATGCGGCCCCCATCTGTTTTCTGGCTTTGTTTTTTGCACCGTGTGGCAGGAGGAAGCAAACTGGTAGCGAGGTAAGTCACAACCCATTCCTGAGCTATCCCCATTTCCCCTCCCCACTTCAGCAACCAGAGAAGCTCCGAAATGGCCAGCGATGATCCCAGGCATTTCCGCACATTGGGGGCTTCTCTGGCTGCTGAGGGGAGGGGGACCGCCCAGCAGGAGCTATCCCCATCCCCCCCCACTTCAGCAGTCAGAGAAGCTCCGAAACGGCCAGCAATGATCCCAGGCATTTCCGCATGTTGGGGGCTTCTCTGGCTGCTGAGGGGAGGGGGACTGCCCAGCAGCCTGCCATGGCTACATCCCATGGGTGGTGGGCACTCCTGGGCAACGCAGAATCCCAGTGGCAGTGGCAGGCTGGGGCAGTGAGGGCATCGCTTCCCCGGTGGGCATGGGCCGGGACGTCCCCTCGCTGCTCTCTAGGCAGCCGAGCCGGCCAGGGGTCTTTCCCCAGTCCAGGCCTTGGTGCCCCAGGTGCGTTTCAGCACCGCAGCACCAACCCTCCTTTGGCACTGCCCCCAGGCCACACACTTGCCCCGACCGGCTGCTTCTTCACTCGCCAGCCCAGCATTCAGATGATGCGGGCTGCGGCGAGGCGGGGCTGGAGAGACGCACTTTCCTGCCCCACTGGGGTTCCAGACCAGCTTGCCATCTGTCAGGCACCCCACTTTCCCACGGAGCATTCCCTGGGACTGCAGAGATCCCCACCAGTGCTACCCTGGGGCAGATGCCTTGGCAAGCGTGGATAGGAGCTGCCACCCAGGGAGACGCGCAACGGGTTTGTCTGACTTTGCTTCTCTCTCCCCTGCCGGGCACAATAACTTCCTTCGCTTTTGAGGGTCTCCAGCCCAAATTGCACGCTCCCAGGATGCAAGGATGGGGGTTTCTCTTGGGGAGGGGGGCACGAGCGATCCTCTGCAAGGTGGATGACATGCGCTGCACCCCTTCCCACCTCTCAGCTCGATCCTCTGGGACAGGGGTCCTCAAACTTGGCAAACTCCAGCCAGCATAGAATTCTGGGAGTTGAAGTCCACAAGTCTTAAAGTTGCCAAGTTTGAAGACCTCTGTTCTGGGAGGAGCTGAAGAAGCTTCTTGGAGGAGAAGAAAAAGGTCTTAGAAGAAAAAGCAGGAAGTCCAGCTACCTCTTGAAAAAAAAAAGCATTTTTGGGGCAACCTGGATGATCGAGAATCCTCATAGACATCCCTCATCCTAGCCTTCCTTTCTGATGCCTCCTAGCCTGGCTTGCCTTCCATCCCTGGTTTGATGCTGACCTAGAGGTTTTTGTTGGAATCCTGGTTTAAGTTTTGGAGAAAGACTTAATTCACCCTAAGCTTGTGACTGCTTTCATCAAACCTTAGAGTGATTTAAAAAGTAAGAAAAAAAAAGAAAGAGACAGAGAAAGAAAAAAAGAGACAGAGACAGAGACAGAGAAAGAAAGAAAGAAAGAAAGAGAAAGAAAGAGGAAGGAAGGAGAGAGAGAGAGAGAGAGAGAGAGAGAGAGAGAGAGAGAGAGAGAGAGAGAGAGAGAGAGAGAGAGAGAGAGAGAGAGAGAGAGAGAGAGAACTCTGTACTATTATTTTAAATTGTTCCATTATTTATCATGTGTTAATATTTTATACTATTTTACAGTAGAGTGATTTTACTGCCTTTCTTTTGCCCAGGGCTACCACATATTTTTCAGAGATTTACATGCATTCGATGTCTATAGTCCAGAGCATAAATATGTGTGTGTTTATTTTGTACATCAGGTTGCATAAGTCCAGCTTAATATGATATTCCATAACCAGCCACATCAGCCATAATACTAATTACTGTTTTGAACAATATGCAGGTTGTATTACACGAATGGCTTTTTATATCTGAAATTATGACTGAAATATTTCTGCACCTATTTTGGTTCTCACTGTCAGGAAGTTTCTCCCTAGTTTTAGGTTGCTTCTCTCTTTGTTCAGTTTCCATCCATTGCTTCTTGTTTTGCCTTCTGGTACTTTGGAAAATACATTGCCCCCCCTTCTTTCTGGCAGCCCCTTAAAAGCCTGTTGCCTATCACACCCTTGGGCAAAGCATGTGAGCCATTTCCTCCTTTCAGTGGTCCATGAAAGTACATCTATAGTATGTAGATAATAAAGTTGAAAAATTGTGAACAATATTTTTACAGAACTGAAGATTCATTGAGGCTGGGTGTGACAAGGAATGGCTGGGATGGGCCAGGTGAGGCACCCCTTGACGTGAGTGACATCGAGTTGGCCACGCCCATCCAGTCACATGACCACCAAGCCTCACCTGCCGAGTCACATGACCATGAAGCCACGCCCACCCAGTCACATGTCCATTAAGCCACGCCCACCCAGTCACATGACCATCAAGCCACACCCACAAAATAAGCTGCACCCACAGAGTGGTAGTAAAAAATTTGGGAACCCTACCCTGGAACAGGTGGTGCAGATACAGGTGGTCTGAGTGACGAGGTTACCGCTCGCTTGAGTAAACTAATGTGAAACATTGGGTGGACTTGCCTGAGTGTCTTTGGAAGGAGTAATTCAATTGTTACTGGATTGATGACCCTAGTGATAGGGAAAGGTCCAATGAAATTTGGCCCTAATTTTTTGGATGGCTGTAACGATTTCAGGAATTTTGTAGATAAGTATACTCTATCTCCAACATGGAAAGGTTTGGGTTCCATTCTTTTCTTGTCAGCTTGAATTTTAAAAGCCTCTCTAGCTTCCTTTAAAGCTAATCTGACTACTGGCCATGTGTTTTGTAAATTCTCTATCGACTCTTAAGTGAAGGGATAGTGGGTTCTTCTGTGGGTAGTTTAGGCATGGGGCTGAAATCCTGGCCTGTTGCTACTCTAAAAGGGGTAAAACCAGTACTTGGGTGTACAGAGTTATTGAATGCGACTTCAGCAAAAGGTAAACGTTCAGTCTAATTATCCTGTTGAAAATTAATAAAACATCTTAGATATTGTTCTAAAACTGAATTGGTTCTCTCACAATTTCCGTTAGTACACGCGTGATGTGAAGAGCTCAACACCTGGGCAGTGCCAAGTAAAAATGCCCTCCAAAAGTTGGAGGTAAATTGGACTCCTCTGTTGAAGATGATTCTTTGTGGAGCTTCATGAAGATGATAAATGTGTATTAGGAATAATTTGGTTAAACTTTTAGCAGTTGGGATATTTTGGCAAGGTATAAAATGTGCTTGTTTTGAAAACAGGTCTGTCACAACCCAAATGACAGTGTTCCCCACACTTTCTGGCAGTTCTACAATAAAATCCATAGCAATCTCTCTCCAGGGTGCTGAAGGTTTAGCTACTTTCTGTAGGAGTCCTGGGGTTTTCCCTTGAAGTCTTTTTGCTGCAGCACAAATGGGGCAACTCGCTACATAGCTTTCTATGTCCTTTTTTAGTGATGGCCACCAAAATTGTCTTTTAATTAAGTGTAAAGTTTTCACAAAACCCAAGTGTCCAGCTAATTTGGAGTCATGGCACCTTGCCATTAAGCATAGTCTTTAGCTAGCTGGAACATACAGCTTCTCTCCCATCCAAGCTAAGCCATCTTTCATCAGGCAGCTGGATTTGTGGTTCAAAAACCATTCATCGGTGGCCAATGCTTGTTTTAAAGTTTGGATAGTGTCATTGTCTGTCAATGTTTTTTTTGTTTTTCCTGGGATCTGGTGATTACTTTAGCGGCCAGTTGATTGTTTTGTATTATGGGTTTGATTACCTCTGGCCCCATACTATTGTATTGCGGTTTTCTGGATAGTGCATCTGCCAGAAAGTTTTTTCCCATGGGGAGATATCTGAGAGTAAAATAAAATTGTTTAAAGTACTGAGCCCATCGTACTTGTTTTGTGGATAGTTTCCTTGGGGTCTTTAGAGCTTCTAAATTTTTGTGATCAGACTTCAAAAGGGATCTTACTCCCCTCTAGGAAATGCCTCCATGTTAAAAGTGCCCACCGAACTGCATAAGCCTCTTGCTCCCAAATGGCTCACCTTTGCTTAGTTTCATTCAACTTTTTGTATGTGTAAGCGCATGATTGTAATTGATCTTGTTCATTTTTCTGAAGCAGGACCACACCTATTGCCACATCGCTGGCATCTGCTTGTATGATGAATGGTTTCTCTGTGTCCGGGTGTTTTAGGATTGGTTCTGCTGAGAACAGCCGTTTGAGTTTTTCAAATGCAGCTTGGCATTCCATTGTACAGGTTAAAGGCTGCTTCAGTTTAGGGTTGCCTTCCCCCTTTGTTTTTAAGAGCTTGGTGATAGGGAGGGCAATCTGAGCGAAAGTGGGGATAAACTGACGGTAAAAATTGGCGAACCCCAGGAAGCTTTGTAGCTGTTTACACACGTGGGGTGGTTCCCAATCAAGTACAGCCTGCACTTTTTGAGGGTCCATTTCTACGCCCGGCCTTAAATGCAGTACCCGAATTAGTCAATTTTTTCTTGGTGGAATTCACATTTAGAGAGTTTAGCATAAAGTTTGGCTGAGCGGAGTTTGTTTAAAACAGCCCTGACTAGTTTTACATGTTTTATACCAAAATGTCATCTAAGTAGACCAGGACCCCCTTATATAAATGCTCAAGTAGAACTTCGTTTATTAATTGCATAAACACTGCGGGGGGGGGCTTGTAACCTAAAGGGGAGCACTTTGAATTGGTAGCACCCAAGGGGGAGGGTGTTAAACACAGTTTTCCACTCATCCTCCTCCTTAATTCTGATCCGATAGTAAGCCTCCCTTAAGTCCAGCTTTGAAATTTTTTTCCCTTTAGCAAGGTGTGCTAGCATATCTTTCATCAGGGGGAGGGGGTACATTTTCTCTACACTGATTGTATTTAAATTCCTAAAATCCACACAGAGGTGTTTTGAGCCATCTTTTTTCTCTCTAAATAACACTGGGGCTGCAATTTTTGGTCAGGCTGGTTCGATGAAACCCCTTGCTAGGCTTTTCTCAATGAAAGCTCTCAGTTCTTCTGGCTCCCTCAGGGACATGCTGTACATCTTAGGTTTAGGGAGTTTGGCACAGGGTAAGATTTCTATCGCACAGTCAGTGGAGCGGTGGGGGGGAGCTCGTCCGAGCCTTTTTCGCTAAAAACTTCAGCAAAATCTTTGTATTCTTTGGATATGCCCTTGGTTGGCATGGTGTAACCAGGCATGGCTGTTTCTTGGTGCTCTGCCCCCTCAGTTTCTTTATGTGGATTCTCGACAAAAGTCACGTGCATCTGGAATTTATGATGCCTTGCTTCTAATTAATTTTGGGGTTCCATTTTTTTCAGCCATGCAAGGCCCAAGACTAGCGGCCATTCCATGCCAGGCACCACTATAAATGTAAGTATTTCTTCTTGTGGCTCCCGATGCCTATTTTTAGGGGTTCAGTGGCAGAAGAAGCTGGCTCCCCCCTGCTATTGACCCATCTAGTTGGCAAAACAGTGATGGGGTTTTTCAGCTTTCTCATGTTAATCCTCAACTTCCCTTATAAGGTTGGGTTGATCAAGCAGTGGGTACACCCTGAGTCCACTTAAGTGGAGATATTTATCTCCCCGTCTTGGTTTGGGATAAATAGTCTTAAGGGGAGAGTAAGCAGTGTAATTGGTTTGCTCACCAGTGGTTCATCTTCTGGATCGCTTCTGAATGAGTGTGATTCCTCCTGCTGAGATGCCGGAATATTCTCCCCAAAGAGGGGAGGGGATGGAAGCTCTACGATCTCCCTGCTCCTCAGGGCAGTCTCCTTCCCGTACTGGTCAGGTTTCGCAGGTTTCCCTCCCATTGGGCGTTCTGGTTTCTGGGCGGGTGTTTGAGAACGACATTCAGCAGCCCAGTGCCCATCCTTTCCGCACTTGAAACAGGCTGAGGATTTAGGAGAAAATGCAGTTTGTGTTTTGAGGGGCTCTTGCTTCCATTGGGGTGGGGATTGCTTCCATGCTTGCTCTGCTCGGTACTGGTTTCTGGCTATATCGATTTCGGCTTCTTTGGCAGTGAGGTACCACTCATGTAGGTGATTCGGTGCGCCTCTGGCCATGCAGGCATTGTATAGATCATCACCCAGCCCATCCTTGAAACAGCTTACCAGAATGTCTTCTGGCCAGTTCACACAACATGTGAGGTCCCGGAATTTTTCAGTATACTCTGCCACTGGCCACTGTCCCTGCTTCACCACCTTAATGTGGTTGTGTGCTTTGCGATCTGCAAGTGGGTCCTTGAAACGTCATCACAGGGTCATCATGAAACGGTCAAAATTGAGCAGTTCTGGTGCATTAGTGTTATGCAGGGTCACCATCCATCTGGCAGCGGCTCCCTCCAGGGCTAGGGTAACAACTCACACTCGGGATCCTTGTGTTTGGAAATCACGCCTGTACTCTTGCATGTAGGTGAGTACGTGTGCCACAAAGAATCCTAATTGTTGCGGATCCCCATCAAACTTCACCCCGAGGGGAGTTTTCCTTTCCAGTTGTGGGGCTTGGGGCTGGTTGGGAATGGGCACCAGTACATGTGCTGCCTGGGGGGAACTGTTTTCTGGGTCCTCTGCTGCCCCATCTGCTCAATTGGCAGCCTCCAGAAGGGGGTAGCCCCCCTGGCCTCATCAGCGGTTGCTGTCCTCCCAGTGCTCCTTGGCTGTCATTCTGGCTCCCCTCTGATGTTGAGATTTTCCAAAGTTTCCATCACCAACTGGGCTATACATCTCTTCAGACGATCCTCTCTCAGCGGTGCTTTGGTTAGTTCCCCCTGGTCGGAGAGGGCTTCTAGCTCCAATTTCCACCCCAGTTTTCAGTTACCGCGGTTGAGGGTGACTCCTCTGGTTCTCCCATCCCAGCTGACTTTCTTCCCGATGCCAATTGACCAATGGGGCCTTCCAGGATCCTCCAGGGTCACCTCATCTTCTCTGGTGGGAAGCAAGAAGCAGGCATCTGGCTGGGTGATGTCTCCCCCCAGCATTTGGCTTCTCCCTGTTCCCTATTTTGTTTGGACATGGTTTGCAGGGTCCCCTCAGTAGAGCGAAGATTGCTTCTCTGGGCTGACCATTTTGCAGACATTGCTTTCTGTAAGGATTGCCTCTTCCTCTAACTTAAGAAAGTGAGAATTCTTGAAACAAAGTATTTTGAAAGGATCTTTTATTAAACAGAATCAATCCAAAGCAACGTCTGAATACCCTTAGGCAAAACAGGTAGAGTTAAAGCAGTAGAGACTCCTCCCATTAGCCAGAATGCAGATTGTAGCCAATACACAAGTGTGAAAATGTTTTCTTTATCAACTGCTCTGAGAACCGGATAAACATATCTCTGACTGTCTTCCGTTATCCATTAAAGTGAAACATCCCACATTGCCCCTCATAAACCTTCTCCAAAGGTGAAGAGCTCTCAAGATGCTTGGCGCCAGGGTATAAGCTGTAAAACATCAATTGACACAGGCAATGCTAATAAATCAAACCCAAGGCCCCCACTTCTCTGAACTGAATGGCAGAATCACTCTTTGGGACCTGACACTTCCTTTGGGATCTGCATAAATTTTGTTAGTTCTTTCTTTTTTGGTATATACCACTACCCCTCTTTTTTTCTTCCCTGCTAACGATGTGTGGATTTCTCCCAGTTTTTTATATTCTAAATATTTTTGGTCTTGTTCTTTAATATGTGTTTCTCGAAGACATATAATATCTGCATTTTGCTTTACTAATTTTGTGAATATTTTTTCATTTTCCCTACATCTTTTAATCCTTTCATGTTTATTGATATTAATTTGATTTCTTTCTGCATTTTTCTATTTCCCTATGAGTTTTTTAGTTTTTGCTTGTTTTTGTGGCTCTTTGTGTCCTAGTTCTAATTCATTCTTCTTGTTTTGGGGGCTCTTTTACTTCCTTAGTTCTTTCTTCCCTTTCCTCTTCTTCAGATTCCTGTCGCTTTTCTTGGCTTACTAACTCCAACTTCTCTTTACTATTTGATTCCTCCTCCATCCCTATTAATTGGTCATACACTTCTTGGGATTTGTCTAGGTCACTTTAATTTTCCTGCCCTCCCAAGTGATTATCATTCCTTCTGGGATGATCCATCGAAATAATATGTTTATTTTATTTAATGAGGATGCCAAGAACCGGTAGTCTCTCCTTTGTTCATGGACCCGTCTCAGGACTTGTTTTAGAGTAATAACCTCTTTCTCTTTATATATCAACGGATCATCCCTCGTAATTTTGTAGATGATGTCTCGGACCTTTTTCCTTGCAAATCTGATATGTACTTCCCTGGGTAGGTGATGGCATTTAGCATAGTTTGTTTGGACTTGGTATACTGCATCCGACTCATTTACAACTTCTTGCTTATCTCTCTGTAGGGCCTCAGCTCTCATTTCCGCCATTATTCCCCCCAAGTCTTCTTCCTTGGTTTCCGTCACATTTTGGAACTGCAAATAGAAGGAAGATCGGTCCATCTCCAGATGAATCAAAGAGTTTTCTAAGTCTTTATTTACTGTTGACATTTTTTGGTCCATCCATTCTAATTTTTTCTCCATTTGTTCAGTCTTTGTTTCCACCAATTTTATATGTTGTTAATTTTTTGGGATTGCCTCTTGAATCGAACCAATCTTATTGTCCAATTTCTGGATATTCGTTTTTAACTCTACATGATTCTTTGATATCGCTTCTTGTAGCTTCACCATAGTTTCCTGCATCATTACTAGTGTGGAGTTCATTGTTTGTATTATCGATGTACCACTTGCTTTTTCGACAGTCAACATCTCTTCTATTGATCGCTGGCTGGCAGGGGATGCCATCGCTATAGTGGGGTTAGATGTTGTTTTTTCCCTGCTCTCAGCAATGTTGTATCTAGATAGATAGATAGATGGATGGATGGATGGATGGATGGATGGATGGATGGATGGATAGATAGATAGATAGATAGATAGATAGATAGATAGATAGATAGATAGATAGATAGATAGATAGATAGATAGATAGTGATCGTAGTGTAGTGATCGTAGTCATTTCCTTTATTATTCTATTTTGTTCCCCCCAAATTTTATAAATCCTTCCCCAGATCACCATCCAATATTTTTTATAATACTGGTATTCCCCACCCTTTCTAAGTTACTTTCTGTATATCTATAAGCTTAAATATGACTATATATAACTTTCACTAATGAATGTAGTTTAAATGTAATTTAAGTCATATAAATCCTATAAATATTGCTAACCAATTTTATGTATTTTCCTATTTGCAATTCACTATTTTCTATTCCCCCTTCAATATTATAATATTATCTATCAAAAATCCAATTAATATGTCTAAAGTTACTAGTTATAGATATTGACTATATTATATCCTTAAATATAATATATTCAATGTAATCTATACAATAATCAACTATATTAATACAACTATAGATATATTTTTAAATAAGAAGTTTAAATAAGAAATTAATAGTATAAATGTTATAATCTATAGGGAAGAGTGAATAGGAGAAAAAAGAAGAAGAAGAAAAGCAATTTCACATTAATGTGCAGTATTATCACACCAATCAACGTGGTGATCAAACAATTTAGCAATTAATTATTCAAAAACAAGGTCTGTACCACTTTTCCAATAGTATAAGTTTCAAACTTCAAAGTTATTCCAAGTTTGTAGTGTTACTGTCTCATTTCCAGCTCCGTCTCTGTCAGATCTTTTGCTTAGTCATTGCTAGCACTCTTCTGCTCCCTTCGTTTTCCATCCTCACTTCCTAATCTCTTTACTTTCACTGGTGGACTCTGGATTGTTCTGGACTTTCACCTTCAGTTGGTCCTGAGCTTAGGTTCGTTTCCACTGCACAAAGTTCTTTCTTCTCTCAATTTATCTGTCCTTAGTTGTCTCCTCTCGTGCAGTCTCTAAGCTCCCTGATGTTTTTTCCGGCTTAAATCACCTCCATCTTGCCTCTAGCTCAATCGATAGCTGTCCAACCATACATTCCACCCTCGTCTTTCCTTCTCAGGCGTTGTTCACCATCTCTCTCCTGTGCCGTCTCTCTCGCACACTCGCTGTCAATCTCTCATTCTATCCAAGTCCTTTTTTTTACTTTATCTCTCTATCGGCAATTGTTTTTCTAGTTTCCTGCTCTTCTCTTGCAATTACCGAAGCTTCCTTCTTTGCTGTAAATTTTGGAACACTCACTCTGACAGTTCTATCCACAATGAATACAGGGTTCCCACACTCTTCGAGTCAGGCATAGACTGCTTATACAATTCTTCTTCCAAGTCTGTTGTGGCTAATTACGGCTTCGGGTCCACCATGTCAAAATGACATGACAGGACACTTTCACGCCGGATTAAAGAGGGTGCCCTCCAGGAAGTGGCTGGTCTCCACCTCGCTGTCTCTCAGGATGCCCCTCTGTTTCACAAACTTTTTGTGCCTCGAAAGGTTTCCAAGCGTGAAGAAAAGCAGAATCAAAGGACAGAGATTGTCCTTCTCCTTCTGCACTGCCCCAACGTCACCACTGGAACTCTATTGCAGAATTTTATGTGTAATATAAAATTTCAATACATACAATTCAAATCACATTGTGCTTTACCACAACAGTGTATTGCATTTAATTTTGTAAATTAAAATCTAACAGGCCTAATAATTTCAACTGACTAATACTTATGTAAATAAAAACAATTTCCAGTCTCTACTTAGATTCCACAAAAGAGTGAAACACAATGTAATTATATTAATAGCTTATTACTATAAGTTAAGCAATAATCTTTCCCCTAAGCTAGAGATTGGCATTAAATACCATTTTAGTCCCTCAAGGAAGGCCTTGAACCTTCCACTTTTACTTTCACTCCAGAGCCCTGGGAAGCGTAGGGCAAGCTGTTTTGACTTTTACACTCTGTTGAATGCTGGAATTGGGAGCAGGGGAGCCATTTACTGGAAGAATAAGATTACTGCAATGTGGGAAACTTAAGTGAAAGTGATGAAAGGAGAGAAAGTAATTAACACCTGGAAGACTATTTGACCTTGACTTTATCTTAGTAGGCGATATGGATGCTTGGAAATATTTAGTGAGCTTTTTGAAGATCTTTAAGGCAAACTAAACTGTAAATACTAAAACTTTATTGAAACTGTTCATTGTAAGGTGGAGTTGAAAGATTTGAGGAAACCTGGTGGGCCAAGTTGGATTTTGTTTACTAACATCATTTATTAGATCATCCTGAAGAAAAGCAATAGAAGGAAAAAGAAAAAGAAGAAAATACAAACAAGACTTTAACATTTGTACAATTGGGAAAGTGTAAACTGGAAATTATAAAGACTGTAAAGTATACATTTATAGCTTTTAAGGACTAGAAATTTAGGGGACTTGGAGGAATAATTCTGGGATTGACTAAATTTTATTAATAATTGACTTTTTTGGTACAAAATGACTCAGCAGGAGACAATAAATGAATAAATGAAGAACATGAAGAAATGATAGTGATGGTTAAAAGTATTTATGAAAATGTGACAAAGAATCATAAGGAGATGATGGGATTGTTCAAAGTTAAAAATGTGAATGTAGAAGACCCTCAACAAATGGTAGGAAAAGATCTGGGGTGGTATTCACTTACCTTCCCTACCGGTTCACAAATGTGAGTGTGTGCGCACCCCCGCACCCAATTTTGGGCCTAGCAGGCCTCCCTACAGCCTCCTGGGACCAAAAATGGGCCATGGGGGGGCGCTGCATCCCCCCACACTCCCCCTGCCCACCGCACATGCACGCGCATCTCCCACATGCGCCCAACCCCCCACGCATGCACAGCAGAGACCTGAAAATTGTTGTGGTCCGCCAGCGCCTGCAAAGCTGGCAGCAGAGTCAGACAGCAAGGAGGCTGGGGAGGAACATGGGCCAGGCCTGGAGTCTGGAGAAGGCTCAGTGCCATAGGTAGGGATCCAGCCCATCTGGGAGGTCTGTGCTGACTCCAGAGCCTCCAGAGGCTGACATGAATGAGGCAAAGGAACAGGGGGAGCCTGTTCTCAATGCACGCATGCGCAGAGCTGCCAGAAGGCAAGAACAGTTACAGAGGAGAAGGACTACTTGGGAGTAAGGCTTGGAGACAATTGGCCCCTCCCATATGCTATAAAAGTGAAGCAAATGGAGGTGCTCGTTGCAGGAAATAGGTGGCACATGCCATGATTTGCCATCATGGATCTAGAGTGTTAGCTATTCCTGTCAGCTTAGTATCATCCACAAATTTGGTAAGTTCCCCTTCTATTCCCTCATCTAAGTTGTTTATGAAGATATTGAAGCATATTGGGCCTAAGACAGAACCTTGTGGTACCCCACTGCTTACTTCCTCCATGTACATGAAGACCCATTAAGGACTACTCATTGAGTACGGTTTGTCAGCCAGTTGCAAATCCATCTGGTGGTGATGCTATCTATCCCTCTTTTTTCTAGCTTACCAAGAAGTAGATTGTGGTCTACTTTGTCAAATGCCTTGCTGAAGTCTAAGTATATTATGTCCACAGTATTTTGCTGGTCTATTCATTTAGTCACTATGTTGAAGAATGAAATGAGATTGGTTTGGCATGATCTGTTTTTAACAAACCCATGTTGACTGCTAGTTATTACTTTACTCATCTATTTTTTTTATTATTTTCCCCTAGGTATTGATGTTAGACTAATTGGTTTGTAGCTTTCTGGGTCTTGATCTCCAATGGATCAGAGATAATGATTGTAGTGATTTGTGGCAGATAAGAAACTATTTTTTATAAAAATATTTTTATTAAACATTTTTAAAAACAACATTCAAATACAAATATATACACAAATTACACATTCAAAAAAGACGTAACACAACATAACATAAGCATTAAATGACAAGACCTAACAAAACATATACCATAAAATATTCATTTTACAGCGTACTGTATTGGTGTACCTTCTATATTTTTATATCTCCTATTCATTAACCTATATATTATCGTCTATTTCCTAAGTCCAACTAGGGGTGGGTTCCACTTACCTTCGCCACTGGTTCACACCGCGACGTTTCACGCACGTGTCCCCTTGTGCAATTTGGCTTCCGCACATGCTCAGTAGCATGAATCAGCCCGAAACACAGCTGAGGAGCTGATCAGCTGTGCTTCGGGCGAAGAAATAAAGGTCAGTATTAACCCGGGGGCGGGCAGGAGGGCCTTTTTTCAAGCAGTGGAAGAGGAGATGCCATCCAAACAGGGAAAAATTCGCAAAAAAATTCAAAAAAAAGATGGCGGCGCCCACAGATCGGCACCGACCGAATTGGATCCGTGATGTCACCAGCGGGTTGCTACCGGTTCGGGTGATCTGGTCCGAACTGGGAGGAACCCACCCCTGAGTCCAACCTATTACAATCTTCTTAATATCTAACCTTTTGTCTAAGTCTATCTACAGTATCTATCGCCTTGTTTTCTATGTATATAATTAACTATCTATTTTTACTTTTCTGTTCCAGCCAATTGTACCGTTTGTTCCATATTTTGTAGAATTCTGTTTCCTCTCTGTCGTGTATTTCCATAGTTAATTTATTCATTTCCGCACATTCTATTATTTTTGTGATTACAATTGAGCTTGAAGTTTCTGCTTTCCAGTGTTGGGTATAGCTGATTCTAGCTGCCGTTATTATATGTAATATAAGTTACTGATCATTTTTATTTATTTTCCCTTTTATTTATTTTTATTTTAATAGATTTTATTTATTTAATAGATTTGTATGCCGCCCAACTCCCGGGGGACTCTGGGCGGCTTTTTATGATTCCCAACATAAACAATTCCAGTTTTAATTCTACTTTTTGGTCTATGATTTCTTCTATCCATCTTTGAATCTTTTTCCAATATTTTTTTGCCTCTGGGCACATCCACCACATGTGGTAGTACGTCCCCAGACCTTGCTTACATTTCCAACATTTCATTGTAATATTCGGAGACATCTTCGTCAATCTTGCCGGAGGTAAGTGCCATCTATAGGACATTTTCTAGATGTTTTCTTTATACGATGTTGCCATTGTAAGTTTGTAATTTTGGTCCCATACTTTTCCCCAATGTTCTAATTCAATTGAATAGCCAAAATTTTGTGCCTAAATTACCATAACTTCTTTTACTGTTTCCTCCTCCATTTTAACATTTAATAGACAGTTATATGGTTTTTTTATCATTTTTTCTTCAGTTCCCATTACAATTTTATCCAGTTCTTGATACTCTTTTTAAAATCCAAATTGTGATAAATCTTTTTTATACCTGGATTGAATTTGAAGATAGGGCCACCAATCTGTGACGCCATTGTGATGTCACTAGCGGGTCGCTACCGGTTCGGGAATCTGGTCCAAACCGGGAGGAACCCACCCCTGGGCCCAGCCAGTGTCTCAGCATGGAGAAAAGTCAAACGTCTGCCCCAGCGGCTGAGGTGCGCACAGCGCCAACAAGGGCCAGAAAAAGAGGCAAGTAGAGGGGTGCTTCGCTCCTGCCCTGGAATATGGAGCGAGTCTCCATCCGCCGCAGTTGCCCTTCTCTACTCAGGGCAGCCAAGGAGTGAGGGGGAGGGGCCACCCAGTGGTGGGATCACCTAATAGGGAGCTGCAGGAGAGGGTCCAAATATGTTTTCTTGAGCAGTCAGACCTATTTCCATAAACCAGCGAGATATTTATAACTATTTATAAATTTTGGAGGGAACTAACTCTAGCATGCTATAACACCCTTCCTGTAGCAGTTCTGGAGACCTGATACAAAAAAGTCCCATATGATTTGATATTGTGCCTCTGTGGAAAGGGGCCACTGAAATCACTGCCCATAGCCTGTTATATTGTACCCTCTATAACAGTGTGTTGGTGAACCTTTTTCGCACAGAGTGCCAAAATCTTCCAGTTTCTGGCATGCACATGGAATTTACAATGGGGGAAAGGCAAGAACTTTAGCTAACTGAGTAAGAATTTCTCAATATTGCAGTTAAAACAACTTTCTGCCCTCCACCTATATTTCAATTGTCACATTGTCCAACCAAGCCAAGCTAGGTAAAGGCAATGTCAGTGAGTCATATCCTGATTAAATATACATGTCAAACAAATGGATCAAATGATCCAACTACCAGAAAATAGTCTGGAATAATTCTGAACTCTTGGGTTATACTTTAAATTAACTATTTTCACTATCTTGAATAAAAATAAACAAAACTATATTTTGGATAGTACTTCCTCTATGTGTAGACCCAAGGCAGTTGCTTACATGCTTTGCAAAAGTCTTATTTTAAATTCCCATTATTCAAAAGTCTTTTTGGCATTGTCAAAAAGCAGAAATATACATTCTTCTAGCTTCTGTAGGTAAGATGTCTATCCATTCTCATAAGGATAAGGAAGGAAATGGCTAATTTTGCTTACCCCAATGGTTCCAAAGCTTTTGGTTTTTTTTTTAATGTTTTGCCTGCATAATCGTCTCCACAGCCATCTTAGCAAATACCATAGAGATTTTGGACTTGGTATGACATTGAAAGGCGTGGGCAAAGTTCCTCCTTCTTCAAAGTAACTCATCCATAGCTTTGTACGAGCAAATTTCCATTCAATATCTGCATGATCCTGAATATATAAAACATGAAAGATTTTTAGAAAGATAAACACTATTAGAAATAAAGATCGCAGAAGAATTGAAATCCAACATTCATCTATATTGTTTTTTATACTGTCCATCACTTTTTCTTATAAGCAACTTGCCATGTTTTAAAGTGAAATAATAATAATGACTCAACAGGTGGATAAAAATGCAAAATCTAGTCTAAATGTCTGGTTGATCATGTGACCAACCATAATACTAATAAAACAAAGGAAATATTTAGCTAAACTAAATATGTATTTTCAAAATGCAGTTTTTCTGATTTTTTTTCATTTAATCTATATAATTATGTTAGGAGTGTATTCTTAACCACATGGTCATAATAAAACTGTCAACTTTGAAATAGATTGGGCCGGTTGCAACCATTTTCTCCATTTCTCATCTTACACACTTTGGGGGGAGGAGGGAGCTCTGGAATGTCAGACCAGACTTCAACAACCTACTATCTCATGGGAACCAAGGTCATCCCAACAGGTGCTGGCTGAAGGCTGGGATTGGTGACCAAGAAGATGCCAGAACACCTAATTGGATAATGTGACCTGTGACAAGAAGGGAGGGAGCTGTCTATTCTTTTATACTGAAAGCGGGGAAATAGTCAGAGCTGGTTTTGCATTTCAAATGTGCTAAAATGATATACTCAATAAAGCAGTTCTTTGGGAAAGCTGAAAGTCTCAGAGTTGCTGGATTGGTTGGGTTCATTATTCAGAACCTTGACATTAAACCAGTTTTCTTTTTAAGCTTTAATTAGCTACAAAATCCTCCGGGGTCCTGAGCCCCAGCTGCCTACTTGATCACCTTTGGGAGGACAGAGAAGATTCAGGGAAGTTCATAGAGATGGAGGCAGTGCTGAAGAGAAGCCAAGAATGGCGCCCACTTGTCCACATCTGCTCTGTGGCTGCTCCCCCAGTCACACCAGCCCGTGGAATCATCCTGTGCTTCCAATGTGGCCAGCAGGGCCATAGGGCAGCTGAATGCTTGGTACCCACTCCCCCGCCAAGAGGGGGGGCACCCGCTCCCATTGAGGCAAAGAAGCCACAACAAGAGGGAAAGGAGAAGTCAAGCATGGCATACCAGGTCGTAGAGTTCTCCTCCCCTCGTAGTGAGGGAGAGGGAACCCCGGCAGAAGGGGAACAGCAGCTGGCCCCTTATGAGAGCGAAGACGAGGGAGAATATAACCCAATGGTAAGTGGAGCCATCCACCCCTTCTCTATCTCGGTGAAAGTCATAGAGCCCAAGCTGGAAACCCAGAGAAAATTGAAGGCACTTATAGACACAGGCGACACCTGATGCTTGATGAGCATGCCAACAGTGCTGAAACTTGGAATATGAGTGAGAAAACTGCCCCAATCCATGAGGTTCGAACAGGTGGATGGTTCACTGATAGGAGGCTCCCCCATGACATACCTAACAGAGCCCGTATGACTAGAGATAGGCCAGCATCAAGAGACCATCTGCTTCGTGGTAGCACCAAAGATGATGGAGGCAGTGATCCTGGGACTGTGTCCTGGCTAGACAAGTGGAGCTGTATGATATGGTGGCAAGATGGGGAGAGAAAGATGAGATTGAAGAAGGAGCTATGTCCCCCTGCGGGAGGCCCTAGTCAAAGAGCCGAGCAGTAGAGAGAGGAAGAGGGGAAGACCAAATGTCTTTTTTTAATTTTTTTTAAAATTTTTATTAAACACACAAAAATACAACATGAAACAATACACACATAAAACATACAGTTAGGAGTATTTTATCCCCCTCTATACAATAAACTTTCATCGGATAACATTTTTTAAAATATTATCCGTGAGTAAAAATGTTTACCTTTCTATTTATTTACTTGATCTTTAAATATATAGCATGTTCTTACTTCTACTAGTCATTGACTTTGTTCCATAAAATATAGTAAATTAATAATTGACCCTCGTTTTTCTTTTACTAATATAATTTCATTAAATCTTTTTTGAAATAGTAAAGATGAGATTGTTATGGTAAGGTTTGTTACCTATTTCTTAACTACTTTAGTAGTTATTGTACTTGTCATATTAAATGATTCACATTTATTTTTCTAAAATACCATTTTCAATTTATATTTGTTATAATAAGATATAAAAGTCATAGTAAAAAAAACTATTACAAGTAAAAATCAATAATTCATTAATTTGAAAGTTCCTTTCGTGAGTCTTTGGTTCTTCCACTTCTAGACCATTGTTCAGTTGATCGATTGTTCTTTCTCACCAAAATAAAAGTCTTATTTGTTCTGTTTCTTTCTTCTCTTGATGATTCTTTCAAGATAAGGTCCATAATAAAGTATAAAATAGTATCGTAGTCAAACAGGAAAATCTATTATAAATAATCTATTATAATTCTGGTATATCAAGAGCTAATTTCTTAATATAAATGTAATTATAAATAAATATAGTTAAACACTTCGGGTGATATTTATCAGTCATTTCACTATATCCAAACTCTAGACAGTCATTACTCTATATAATATCAACAATTCTTTAACCATTATTGTCCATATTATTTTTTTCTGCTAACACTGAATATAATTTGCCTAATTTTGGCTTCTCCAGTAATCTTTGGTCTTCTTTTATAATATGGACCTCCTGTAAGGAGATCACATTACAATCAAGTTTTTTTTAATTTAGAAAATATTTGGGATCTTTTTTATTGTTTACGCCATTTATATTTAATGATATTAATTTGAGCTCTTCTGCCATTACTGTCTGTAGTTTCTTTTAGTATTCCTTGTTTCTCTAAAAGTTCTACTTTTTGCTCCTTCTAGCTCTTCCTGTCTCTTTTTCCTTTCTTTTGGAACACTCTCTTCCATTTGTGGCACCTCCTCCTGACTCCTGCTTTCTAATTCCTCTCTACTGTCTTTACTGGTTTGTTCCTCCTCTGATTCACAATATAGATCAAAGAATTCTTGTGCTTGTTCAATTGATGAAATTTTGTGTTTTTTATCCTGCCACGTTACTAATAACCCTTCTGGCATCAACCATCGAAACATAATTTTGTTTTTTGATAACTGAGATGTTAAAAATTGGTATTGTTTTCGGTAGATCCTTATTCTGCAGGGTATCTGTTTTAGAATTATAATCTCTTTGCCCTTGTATAGGATGGCCTCATTTCTAATCAGCTTAAGTATATCATCCCGGACTGCTCTCCTTATAAATTTGATATGAACTTCCCTAGGAAGATGATGTTTTCTCGCATAGTTTGTGCTCACTCTATATATTTCATTAATTTCTTGGGTCATTGCTTGTGAATCAATTTGGAGAATCTCTGCCAGTATTTCTGCTAATTTTTCCCTTAAATTCTCTCCTTTATCTTCCAAAATATTCTGAAACCTTAATATGAAGCACACTCAAGTTCCAGATGGGCTAGAACATCTTCCAAGTTTCTGATCGTTAGGGCATTGTTCTCCTCCATATTGGTTACTTTTTGCTCCACCAATTCCATCTTATTTTCCAATATTT
This sequence comes from Diadophis punctatus similis, assembly GCA_023053685.1. NCBI lineage: Eukaryota > Metazoa > Chordata > Lepidosauria > Squamata > Dipsadidae > Diadophis > Diadophis punctatus. Next base: position 102,532,030 of record JALIGW010000002.1, read on the forward strand.
TGACTTTTTGTACATTTTCAGCTAAAGTCTGCTGGATATTTGCTACCTTTTCATCCACCCTATTCACCTTATCTTTTACTACATTCATTTCTATTTTAAGTTCTGCATGATGTTGTCTTGCCTCATCTCTATTGTTCTCAATTGACTTTTGTGTTCTAGCCATTTGTTCCTGCATCATTCTCAAAGTGTCTTGAATAGATTGAAGACTTGTAGATGAAGCCGATTTCTCTTTTGCTAACATGGTTTCTATTGATCTTTGTTGGTGAGGAGACCCTGGTGTTTGTGGAGGTGGAATTGGTATTTGTTTTTTTACTCACTTTGGTAATCGTGGATGTACTGGACATATTAAACGATTGACTAATGTTTTTCCACAAACGCATATACAAACACCTTGCCAATATGATTAGACAATGTAATTCTAAGCTAATATCAAATCACAGTTTTCTCTTTTTTTCCTTATATTATTCTAAACAGTCTATTTTAATTCAATATACACATCTAATTCCTATGAAAAATTGTAATAATATAACCAATGAATTAATTGATAACTAATAATTAGATACCAGCAGATAGACTAGACTAATAAAGCTTAAAGAAAAGATAACTTAATTGTAATAGAGATTAAATCAAAGATTATATATATATATAAGTTTATATATATAAACTTAAGGATTACTAATACATCCAACCAAATTAGTTAATATGGGTTTTACAGTTTTAAGATAAATATTTATAGATAATTAAACAATTTATTCAGTCCAAGAATTAATCCAAAAGGAAAAACTGGATGGTAATATCAATCAGTCTCACCCCACAGTATTTGATTTGTAAGTAGTTAAGTTGTAGTCTTTGCTTCTCACTTTCACTGTGACCCCAGTTCTCCACAATGATTTCAGCTATTTCAAAGACAAGTCTCTTTGTAATGTATTCCCAACTGTTCAAAAAGTTTTTTTAGTTGTAAACTCAGTCAATTAATAGTCCTTTTATCTTTCTTTTTCGTGTTTCAATCAGTAGTTAAAGTAAAAGCTGTTTCAACAGAAAAGTATCCATTCTTATTCACTGTCTCTTTAAGTGCTACAAAGTGTTTTAGAAATGGCTGCTCAGATATCACAAATGTCACAAGTACCTTCGTATCTCTATTCCTCTCAGGAGAAACAGGATCCAAATCCCCACAGCAGAGACCAAAGCTTTCTGTCTTTATTACAGCTGCAATTCAGGATCGTTAGCTTCAAAGTTTAGAGTTCTCTCAGTGTGTATTCTACGGAGCTTCCAATCCTTTCACCGGTGAAAGTGCTCTTAAAGTTTTTGCCTTGTCACTCACAAGTGACTCTGGTCTTTCAGCGTTTATTCAACTCTTATAGCAGTTCAGCTTGGTTTGCCGCCTCCTCATCTGTTGCTCAATTTCAAGCTCACTCCCTCCGCACCTCCGATCTTACGGTAATCTCAAAATCTCCAATGTAGCTTATTTTTGTCTTTTCTCCTTCCTTCTTTGTGGTCGTCTCCGCAATGGCTGGTCAGAAACTACTGGTTCTTCTTTCCAGTCAGAGTTGAGGGGTTTAGCCCCATCCTACAAGGCAATAGCAAGTTGCCTCTAAGATTTAGGTATTTCCCCTCTCCATCGATCGGACTCTTCGTGTCCAATCGCACAGAATCTGGGAAGACCAAATGTCTGAAGGCCATCTCAGAGCAGCTGCCAAGAATTCAGCTTGTTCCTACAGAGTACAGAGACCTTGCAGAGGTGTTCAGCAAGAAAGAGTGTGACATGCTACCTCCACCACTACCTGACTGACTGCACGATCGAGAACCTGCTGGGAGTGACGCTCCCCAAGCGGAAAATGTACTCCATGACCCCAAGGAGGAGTTGTGGAACTATATTAACAAAAACCTGGCCAGGAGTTTCATCCAGCTAGCCAAATTCCATGTGGTGGCCCCCGTGCTGTTTAAGGAGAAGAAGGACAAGTTGATGAGGCTATGCGTGAATTTCAGAAAGATAAACAGAGTGTGCATAGAGAACATGTACCCCTCCCCCTCATGAAGGACATGTTGGGCACTTAGCCAAAGGGAAGATCTTCACTAAGCTGGACCTGAGGGAGGTGTACTATAGGGTGAAGATAAAGGAAGGTGACAAGTGGAAAACCACCTTCAATTGCTCAATAGGAAACTTCCAGTACAAAGTAATGCCATTCAACCTTCAGGGAGCCCCCGCGGTGTTCATGCAGCTGATCAATGAAGTGCTGCATGATCACCTGTATAAGGGGATCCTAGTGTACCTGAATGACATTCTCATCTTTACCAAAATGATGGAAGAGCATGTGAAACTAATGCAACAGGTGCTCAAAAAACCTTTGGTGGCCAATCTGTATCCCAAATTATGCAAATGTGAATTCCACAAGTCTCGCTTGGACTACCTGGGCTACTGAGAGTCAAGTGAGGGGGTACAAATGGACCTGAGTAACATGAAGACCCCCCAGACCTGAAAACAGATTGATAGAGTTGGAAGGGACCTTGTAGGTAATCTAGTCCAACCCCCTGCCCAAGCAGGAGACTCTACACCATTTCTGACAAATGGCAGTCCAATCTCTTCTTGAAAGCCTCCAGTGATAAAGCTCCCACAACTTCCAAAGGCAGGCTGATCCATTGGTTCATTGTTCCCACTGTCAGAAAATTTCTCCTTATTTCTAGGTTGAATCTCTCCTTGATCAATTTCCATCCATTATTCCTTGTCTGGCCTTCAGGTGCCTTGGAAAATAGCTTGACCCCTTCCTTTCTGTGGCAGTCCCTCAAATATTGGAACACTATCATGTCTCCCCTGGTCCTTCACTTCACAACACTAGCCATGCCCAGTTCATGTAACTGTTCTTCATATGTTTTAGTCTCCAGTTCCCTACTCATCCTGATTGCTCTTCTCTGAACTTTTTCTAGAGTCTCAACATCTTTTTTATAGTGTGGTGACCAAAACTGGATGCAGTATTCTATGTGTGGTCTTACTAAGGCTTTACAGAGTGGTATTAATCCCTCACTTGATCTTTATTGTATCCCTCGGTTAATGCAATTTAGGATTGCATCGGCTTTTTGGGCTGCCGCTGCACACTACTGGCTCATATTTAGCTGATTGTGCACTAAGACTCCAAGATCCCTCTCACTTACTGCTATTAAGCCTCTTTTCACCCAGTCTATATATGTACTTTTGGTTTTTCTTGCCTAAGACTTTACTTTTCTCTACATTGAATTTCATTTTGTTAGATAGGGCCCTGTGTTCAAGTCTGTCAAGATCCATCTGGAACTTGAGCCTATCATCTAGGGCCGTGGTGGCGAACCTATGGCACGCGTGCCACAGGTGGCACGCGGAGCCATAGCAGAGGGCACGCCAGCGTTGCCCACCGGCAAACCGGAAGTGCAGAAAAACGCACTTCCGGTTTGCCGGTGAGCTGTTTTTTTGCACTCCGGAGGGTTCAGGGAAGCTCCCTGAAGCCCCGGAATGCAAAAAACTACAAAACAGACAAACCGGAAGTGCATTTTTCCGCACTTCCGGTTTGTGCGTTTTATAGTTTTTTGCATTCTGGGGCTTCAGGGAGCTTCCCTGAACCCTCCGGAGTGCAAAAAACAGCTCACCGGCAAACTGGAAGTGCGTTTTTCCGCACTTCCGGTTTGCCCGTTTCGTCGTCCCAGGCTCCGGTAAGGCTTTTGCGCGGGGGTGGGGGTGTGTGCGCATGCGCAGGGGGCAGCATGGGGGGGTGTTGTGCGCATGCGTGGGAGGGAGGAAATGGGTGTGGGCATGCGAGCGCGCGCTAGTGCGGGCACCCCCCCCTTTTTGGCACGCGAACCTAAAAAGGTTCGCCACCACTAATCTAGGGTGTTAGCTATTCCTGTCAGCTTAGTATTATCACAAATTTGGTAAGTTCCCCTTCTATTCCCTCATCTAAGTCGTTTATGAATATATTGAAGAGTACTGGGCCTAAGACGGAGCCGTGTGGTACCCCACTACTTACTTCCCTCTATGCAGAGGTAGACCCATTAAGGACTACTCATTGAGTATGGTTTGTCAGCCATCTGGTGGTGATGCTATCTATCGCACTTTTTTTAAACTTACCAAGAAGTAGGTTGTGGTCTACTTTGTTGAATTACTTTACTCATTTCCAGATGTTGGCAGATCTGTTTTTTTTAAATTATCTTCCTGGGTATTGATGTTAGGGTGATTAGTCTGTAGTTTTGTGGGTCTTTCCCCTTTTTTTGAAGATTGGAACCACATCAGCTGTTTTCCAGTCCTCTGGTAGTTCCCTGGTGCTCCAGGATTTTTCAAAGATGTGGTACAGTGGTTCTGAGATGACATCTGCTAGCTCCTTTAGAACTCTGGGATGTAATCCATCAGGCCCGGTGATTTGTATTCATCAAGATCAGACAGGCGTTCTCTTACTTTTTTTGCCTATTTTAACTTTTATTTCTAGTCTGACTTTTACAGTTATGTTTTTGGTAGATTGGGCTATAATTTCTTTTTGCATGAAGACTGATACAAAGAATGAGTTCAGCAGCTCTGCTTTCTCCCTGTTGCCTCTTACTTCCTTGTCATCTTCTCTCTTTAGTGGACTGACTATTTCCTTGATTTTTTTCTTTGATATTGATATTGATATGTTGGAAAAAACTTTTTTCTATTATCTTTGACTTACGTTGCAAGTCTTTGTTCATTCTGAGCCCTTATTATTTATTTATTTATTTATTTATTTATTTATTTATTTATTTATTTATTTATTATTTATTATTTATTTATTTATTTATTTATTTATTTATTTATTTATTTATTTATTTATTTATTTATTTATTTATTATTTGTGAGATTTATATACCGCCTCACAGTGCAAGCACTCTCTAAGCGGTTTACACCAGTAAGCAATGTATATTTATATTGCCCCCAACAATCTGGGTCCTCATTTTACCTACCTCGGAAGGATGGAAGGCTGAGTCAACCTTGAGCCGGTGAGATTTGAACCGCTGACCTGTGGATCACAGTCAGCTAAAGTGGCCTGCAGTACTGCCTCTAACCGCTGCGCCACCTCGGCTCTTGCTTTCCTGACTTCGTCTTTGCAGATTCTGGCTATCTGCTGATATTCTGCCTTAGTTGTGTGTCCCTCTTTCCATTTTTGTACTTGTCCTTTTTATCTTTCAACAGTTGCAGAGCTTCCTGGGGTTTGCTACCGGCAGTTCATCCCCTCTTTTACCAAAACTACCCTGCTGATCACCAGACTACTAAAAACAGGGAAAGAGGGGGGAAAACCTCAACAAAGCCAACCATTGAACTGGGCAATGGAGTTTCGAGAAGCTGAAGCAGTGGTTTGCCAAGGAACCAGTTCTGAAGCACCCCAACCCTGAGGAGCCCTTTGTCATCCAGGCAGACAACAATGATGTGGTGGTGAGGGCAGTGCTACTTCAGAAAAATAAGGATTGGAAGCTGCAGCCATGTGCTTACACCTCCTGAAAGCTGACCAAGATGGAAAGGCATCGGGCAGTGTGGCAGATGGAAACCTTTGCTGTAAGATGGTCCCTATTGACCTGGCGTCAGTTCCTTGAGGGGAGAAAAGTGCCTTTAAAAATATGGACTGACCATAATAATCTGGAGGCACTTAGGTCCCCTCAGAAGCTCTCACCAAAACAAGTCCGGTGGGTGCAGTACTTTAACCAATTTAACTTTGAATTAAAGTACATCCTGGAGGGGAAGAATTTCTTAGCCGATGCCCTGTCCCACATGTCACACTACAATAGCAGTCGGAAGGAAGTAGTAAATGCCATTATTCCTGACCCAGAGGGCGGCACAAGTGACTAGGAGGCAACAGGCCAGAAGTAAGCCATCGGACCCTGGGCCCAATCTAATCCAGCAGCTAAAGAGGGAGCTGCAATTAGATCCATGGTTCAAAGACCATTGAGGGGGCAGCTGACATCAAGAGAGGGACTAGCCTGGAAAGGGGACAAATTGTACGCCCCTAAAACCCTGCAGATCCAGGTTCTACAGTGGAGTCACGATGTCAATCAAGCTGGCCACTTCAGGTTTCTAAAATCCTACACTTAGGCAATTCTGGTGTCCAGTGATGAAAAGGGACATAGAAAGCTATGTAAAAAGTTGCGTGGTATGTGCAGCCAATGAAGAAAAGGCCAGGGAAGAGCCTTTATAGGACCTCACTTCATAGTCTGTTCGAGCCTCCCCTCCACCCAGAAACTGGCCAGTTTGTTCCTGCAACCCATTTATAGGCTGGATGGAGTGCCAAAGAGACACATGTCAGACTGGGAGGTCCAGTTCATGTCAAGGTTTTGGAGAGAGTTTGTGAAAATGATAAGGTCCTCTCAGAGGCTTAGTTCTGTGCTTCATCCGAGTACTAATGGGACAGTGGAATGAGTTAACATCATGATAGAGCAATATTTAAGGGGCTATGTCAACTATCAGTAATCCAATTGGGCAGACCTTCTGCCCTTTGCTATATTACAGTAAGTTGCCTATAATAATGCTGTATATAATAGCATGGGACTTACCCCACTCAAGATAGCCACAGGTGTAGAGTTTGTCCCCATGCCCTAGTACCCTTGGGACCTGCCCCATCCTCAATGAATTTGACAGAGTTGGTGGACTCCCTGCAAAGTGCATGGGGAAATGTAAAGCAGGCATTAGCTAAGCCTGCTGAGACATAGAAAGTGCAAGCAGACAAGAAGCTATCACCCCAGAAACCATTGCATGTGGGGGGGAGTATACCACTCCACAAAATACCTGAAGCTAAAAGTCCCTTTGGGAGTTGGGTGGCATATACTGTAAATTTGAACAATAAACAAACAAACAAACAAACAAACAAACAAACAAACAAATAAACAAACTGCCCTGCCAGAAACTAGGTCCGTAGTTCATAGGACCTTTGTTAGGACTCTGTCCAAATGGTTGGGTTGGCAATATATAAACAAGCCAACATTGTATGGTTGTATGTGTATAGCTTTAAACTGTATGCTATATTCTGTTTGGGTGTAGTATTGCAAGTTGCCATAAGAGGGAGCTAGAGATCATGGCTTATTCTCTCTGTTGTTTCATTCGGTATTGACTCTTTGACTTGATAGTGATCTCTGTGTTATGCTCTGTTACTCTCTCTGATATTCTGATGTGTTTATAAGCTGTAATATCTTTGTTGAATGTGTAAGACAAAGACAAGCTGGTAAGATTATTGTACTTCTCGATATTGACTGGATTGAACGTGTATGACCTGGACTGTTTATGGACTGTGCTATTTCTTAAAATAAACACTATATGCACTTTAACATATCTGTGTATGTGACTGGATCATTACTGATATCTACTGCAATATCCCGCTTCTATGTGCATGTCCTTGATAACTCAAGGGTTGCTCTGCACACACCTTAACACTGGTTATGGGCCCAGACAGGTATTGCCAGTGAGATATTGCCAGTGAGTTATTGAGTAATGTGAATATTCAGTTTTTATATTCAGACAGTTAAAGGTGTATTGTTAAATGAAGGCACAAGAACAGTCAACTAGCTTATCCCTGATAACTTGGCTGGATAGAACAAACTATGTTTCCTGGTCTATGAAATGTAGCCTGCTTCCACGTAAAGAAGGCTTATGGATTGTTGTAACTAATCCACTGGATATAACTGCTTGGGATGCTGCAAATGATGAAGATGCAAAGAAAATAGCTACCTTTAACCAGGACAATGAAAAGGCTTTTGGACTGACACTGAATGACCAGCAGCTAGTCCATATTCATGGTGAAGAATCTGCTTCTATGTGTTGGGACATATTGAAAAGAATTTATATTCGTGATAGTGTGGGTGCATACATAGTACACCTTACACATAAACTGTTTAGAGCCCGTCTGAAGAAAGATGGTGATATGTTAGCTCATTTGGTGTTTATGAAAAAGACTTTGCAAGAGCTACATGAAAAGGAACTGATATTTTCTGAGTTGCATCAAGTTTACATTATTCTTTCTTCATTGGATGAAAGTTTTGATGATTATGTGTCTTCACTGGAGGTTTTGACCAGAGATGAACTGACATTGACTGGCATAACTGGAAGACTGATAGAAGAATATAGAAGAAGGCAAGATAGAAAAAAAAAACGAGAGAGATACAATCACAAGAAGAGAAAATGTATTCAAATGCATATATTGTTAGGAAATGTTTTTCTTGTGGGGCTAAGGGTCATATAGCTAGATTCTGTAAAAAGGGTAGAAAACAGAATGTTAGCAATGTACAGAGAGTATGTAAAAATGTTAGTTTAACTATGCCAACTTCAACTAAAGAGGTAAACCATGATATATGGGTAGTTGATAGTGGGGCAACACAATGCATAACTAACAGTAGAGAAAAGTTTGTTAAAATGGATAAAAGTAACCAACATGTAGCATTAGCCAATGGATGGAAAATGAAAGCAAGTGGAGAAGGTACTGCATATTGTTTATGGCTAAATGAGAATTTACCAATGTTGTATATGCCTAAACCAGTATTTAATCTGCTATCTGTTAGGGTATTCGTAAAAGCAGGGTATGTTGTAACCTTTGAGAGTGATAAATGTGTAATTGAAAAGCAAGGAAGAAATATTACTGCAAGGTTAGAAAATGATTTGTTTCTGATTCATGACAATCCATTAATTAATGATAACTCAGTTTTTGATAACAAAAAGCCTCATGATGAATGTATTCATTTGCTCCATAGGCGTATGGGACATATGAATTTCAAAATTCTGAAGAAAACTGTTGAATTATCTAATGGTATTAAATTAAAACCTTGTGCAAAATATTTAAACTGTAATGGTTGTAATCAGGAAAAGAGCAAGGTAACTCCTGCAAACAGATTTAATGGATTTAAAACCAAGGAACCATTAGAGGTAGTATTTGCAGACATTATTGGTCCTAAGAAACCTAGTTTAGGTGGAGCCTGTTATATACTAAGCATAATTGACCATTATTCAAGATATGGTTTCTGTTATCTAATGAAATCCAAAGCAGAAACGTATCAACATTTTTCCAACTGGCTAAGATTTGTAGAGAGAAAAAAGAACAGGAAAGTTGTAAGTGTTGTAGCTGATAATGGAACAGAGTTTACAAATAGGACGTTTGTAACCATGTTGCAAAGAGATGGAATAGAACATAAGCATTCTACACCATATAGACCTCAACATAATGCTTATATTGAGTGGAGAGGGCAGACATTACAAGCTATGGTTAGAACTATTATTTCAGATTCTGGTTTGCCAGAAAAGCTTTGGGGTGAAGCTCCAATGTGTGCTAACCATGTTCTTAACAATGTAGTTATTTATTTATTTATTTATTTATTTATTTATTTATTTATTTATTTATTTAGTGAGATTTATATACCGCCTCACAGTGCAAGCACTCTCTAAGCGGTTTACACCAGTAAGCAATGTATATTTACATTGCCCCCAGCAATCTGGGTCCTCATTTTACCTACCTCGGAAGGATGGAAGGCTGAGTCAACCTTGAGCCGGTGAGATTTGAACCACTGACCTGCAGATCAGTGTCAGCTAAAGGGGCCTGCAGTACCCCACTCTAACCGCTGCGCCACCTCGGCTCTTAATGCAACAACTGGTGAAATACCATTTACTCGTTGGTATGGAAGGAAATCGAATCTTAGTTATTTGCATACATTTGGTGCACTAGCATGGGTTCATATTCCCACGCAAGTAAGGAGAAAAGGACAGCATAGAGCAAGGCAATTATATTTTGTTGGCTATGAGGCAAATCATAGGGCATTTTGATTTTGGGAGCAAGGTACTAATAACACATTTTGTAGTGCAAGTGCTAAATTTATGGAGCATGTTGGCTGGAGAAAGCTAGAACAGGAAGACAACAAAATGAAAGATAGTGTTGTTATTGAGACTCCATTGTTTCAGGATAGTACTCCTACTGATAGATATATTTATGATAGCATAGAAGAGGAATCATCAATTGAGGAATCATCAATAAAAGAACCCTTTAT